>JAOWBW010000268.1:0-83379 GCA_026119855.1 Campanula takesimana | reverse complement strand
TCAGCCTGTTCTGGAGTTTGCTCCGGTGTATGTGTCGGTCGCACCTTCTGCATTGCGGCTTGTACATTTTACGCGTAAACTTCCGAGGCCATAACTTCTTCATACGAACTCCGATTTGGACGTGTAAACTATTTTGGAAAGATATTTTCGAGTACTATCCAATGGAATTGATTAATCAGTGGTCACATCTCTTTATATTTATGTTCTAGTCCGTTCTTTATCCTTCTTTTTCGCACTTTAATGTACATGAATCCATGCATTCTTTTGCTCCTTCTCTATACTCATAAAACAATCCAAAAACCATCAAAACACCCAGGTTGAGAATCTAATAAGTCATAAAAGTATATCATTTGGATGGGTAAAAGACATCCATCACTCATATTATTTTCACACTGTTATTTCCCATTCATTGAGCATCCCCATTTCTGTGTGCAGGTGGCCGCACGTGCTTTGCTGGGAGACCTTCCCTCCTGAAACGGTCCAAAAGGTGGCTCAAGAGGTTCGTAGGTCGCTCTTCCAAATCCTCGGACCGAATACAGCTTTGCTGCCTGGCCGGCACTCAGTGGGCGTTGAGGAGAGACCTCGTAGGGCGGGCTTCGAGCGTAGAGTTGCTCCCTCCTATGTGCGCGCCATTCCCTGGGTGCTGCTGATTGGCCTCTTTTCGGGATTCTTTCCGGATTCTGGCACTCACGAGATGGCCTCGGACCCATTCGCCCATTTGGCCTTGCAGCGTGTGGACCCTGCACCGGCCAACATCCGGTCCTCCTTCCCGATTCCTTCTTCCTTTTTCCCAAGTCAGTCTTCTTCGGGTGAAGGCTCGAGTGTGGCGGAATCTTTTTTTTCTTCTTTGACCCCAGCCAGTATCAGCCTCGCCCTCCTGGCTCCTTTAGACCAGGTTTTTTCCTCCTCCCGAGGACCCTTGTCCGGACTCAGACTAGGATGTACCTATGTTAACAATTTTTCTTTCTTTCTTGTTGTGCATTTTAGAACGACGTGTATTAAAAAAACTCATTGTCTTTTGAAAAGCTTTGTTTTGTAAATTCATCTTTTATGCATAGCTTGGGCCTCAAGAGGACTTTTTATGGTCATTTCTGGACCGTCGGGAATTCCCGGGATAGTTTTTGGGTATCGGATTTTGTCTGGATTTTGGCACATATCGGACACGCTTTTTGCACAAGTGAAAGTGAGTTTCACTTCGTGGGAAAATCAACCGGCAGAGGATGTTGACATGAAGAATTTAAGGAACAGAGCATTAGCGCGTTGACCCTTCTGACCCAATTTTGAGATTTGAACAGACTCTTTTCGGGGGGGAGGTATTGTGGACCGGACCTAGACTTACCCCAAACATGACTCCCTCACGAATCCTCTCGTTATGCCACGATGGCTCGCTAGCCCCATTTCATCATCGGCTGAAAATGGATCCAAGCCCCTGTCTCCTTTTTTCCACAGAGCGTTTTCGTTATCGCGTACCTCCTCAAGCCCCAGTCTTTTTGAGAGACAATCCTTACGAGGGTGACCCGACCCTTCCTGTTACCAACGGTCTGACTTTTTTCTTTCCTAGGAGTGATCGATTGACTCGTGACACGGACTCGAACAACCTAGACACATGGAAAACAGACATAGGCATTTTGCGGGAGTGAGTCCCTTTTGTACGGAAGGAAGCCTATGGACAAGCAATTTTAGTGTTTGGCTCTTTCCTATATGTAGAAGAGAAGACTTGTCGAGACATTTGAATCTCCATTAGCTATGCATTATAAAGCGATTGCTTTGAACGGGCCGTGTTCATTAAGTCAATACCGTCACAAGCAATTAACTTTAACGAGAATTCATGTTGTGACCAACCGAGATTAAGATCTGACCAATGGCAAAGTCGGGACGTGTTTGGATATCGGCTTTTGTCTGGGGGAATTGGTCATCAACGAGACCAAAGGAGAGGCATGTGGCTATTCTGGGAAGGCCATGGCTTGGTAATCCTCTTTCTTGTTGTGACCGGACCCAAGGTTGCCTACGTTCCCCTCATTTTGAGGAGCTCAGGTCATCGTAGTTCGGCCTTCCTTGGACTGTCTTTTCTATGGATTGGCACATCCCTACCAGGGTATTATTGCCTCGTCGATGAAGACCTTTCCACTTTGTGGTGAATTTTCTTGGAGCGTGCCCTCTGGGGCGATCCTTCTTTCGGTGTGCCCCCCCCTTTTTTTTATGTGAGCCCTTTTGGTGTGGACCCTTTGGTGGACTTTGTCCTCATATTCACTTCCTTTTTTTTTATATCATCTCGGGGTGCCTTTCGTGGATGGTCCTTGGGGTGAAACTTCGTCATCTTGGTCTTTTCTCGCCACAGTTGAGGCATTTTGTGGTCCTTTGGAATTTCATCGGGGTATAGTGTATGAAGGGGAAGAACCTTGCCATTGGTGTTATCTTTATGCCAATTTATCACCTCATCCATTATCGTTAAATTAGTTGCTTATTTTTTTTTGCATTTACTATCTGTACTTGGCCCGTTCATTCTTGATGAATCGTTATTGACTATCATGCATTAAGGAGTCAATTCATCATCTTGGGGATGTAGCAATTACTTATTAGTGCTAACCAAAGTGATTTCAAGAGTTAAAACATTTTTCAAATAATGTCTCAAGTCTAGGAAGAATAGAAGAGAAATAGCTTGCTTCATTAACGAGGAGCAACTCGATTTTTTTTTTACAGACTCAAGGGACTGACTCCACTATTAACTGACTAAACCATGACTAGTCAAACTTACCACGTAAGGTTTTTAGGGAAAGTAACAATAAAACATTGTCCACAACGGACTTTTGAAAGACTCTCTAGAACCTACGAGACCGGACCACTCCTAACCATCTTCCTTCTTCCTTTTCCGATTTCACACCCACTCATTGCCTTGCTTCGTGATGATCCCTTCATCAATGAGGCCTTGGATATGATTCCTCAGGGTTTGGCAACCGTCTGTGGAGTGGCTCGGGCTCTGGTGGTATTTGCAATGCTTGTTCTGATCCCGGCGTGCCGCGGGTGGTTCTGTCCATATCACGTGCCGGCTAAGCAGCTCAATCTTCTTGATTTTGAGCAAACGCTCCAACATTTGGTCTCTTGGCATTCCTAGCTCATGAAACCATTTGTAGTGGGCTTCTTTGCCTTGTCGGTGGAAGGCACCTATGGGACTTGCGGGATTCCTGTGGGACTGAAACAGGCCTGAGTTGGTCGCGGGCACTTGCCTGCCTGCTTGGGCAAAACTGTTGGAGGCGCTTCTGAGAGGTGATGACTTTCGTAAGGACTTTCTGATTTCCTCAATTGCCTTTACAATCTTATGAAGGCATTCCTGGGTGTTTCTCGAGTTTACCCTTTCCATCTCATCAGTCAGCTCCGCTCGGCTATACAAAAGTTCGTACTGACGGTCATACCTCTCCTCGATGTCTCTTCTGAGCTTCCTTCCTCCTCTTTCCCACAGCTCCTTAACTCTCTCGTGAAGGATTTCCTCGATCTCCTCACGAAGCTGTTGGACCATGTTGATTGCCTCATTACGGGTAGCTTCGGACTTC
The DNA here is from genome assembly GCA_026119855.1 of Campanula takesimana. Taxonomy (NCBI): domain Eukaryota; kingdom Viridiplantae; phylum Streptophyta; class Magnoliopsida; order Asterales; family Campanulaceae; genus Campanula; species Campanula takesimana. The sequence continues at coordinate 79,831 of JAOWBW010000268.1, read as the reverse complement.
TGGAGTTGGTCCCTCATTGTGCCGGCCATTTTTTCCAAAAGCTTGACTCTCCTTCCAAACGGGACTGGGTGTCCAATCTGATGTCTTGCTCGGTTGTTTGGGCCTGGGTCTCCATTTCTTCCTATGACACATGAGGTTTAATGAACCATGAGAGTACTTCGAGGGATTCACGAAAGAGCCATGTTTTAAGGTAAGAGAAACCCGACACACACGAATCTTTGACTCAAGGAGAGGATGGTATTTGACTCGAAGTTTAGGGGATGGACCTAAGCCATGCATTTCGATGAATTCATTTCTTTCTCTTATTTTTCTTAAAAAAACAAAGGATGTTTATTCACACGGACAAAGGTTAGAACACAGTTTAACACATACATTGACTTTTAACGCAAAATCCTGCTCTATTCGGGACAAGCCCCTGACCCTAGTTTGTTGGAAAAGATTTCTCTTATTTTTCGCGACTATTCTAAATCCTGGATCAGTGGAGGCCATCACTACGTCTATAGACCCCTCGTTTTTACCTGTACTGCACACTCCCAAGGACGGACTATCCTGGGCGAGGGTCCTATAGGGCAAGCGGCTTCCACCGACCGAAAGAAATGATCCTAAGGTCTAGTGCATCGCAAGGCTCCTGATGTGCGGGTCATCCTAATCTTGATTAAGCCCCAGTCGCGATCGAGACTGTTCCGAAGGCTGCACTGATATTCTGACATGTCCTCATTTCGAATGAGGTGTCTTAATCCTCGACCATGAGCTTAAGGATGATTAACATGACCCATTCATTAGGGCTTAACAACACGGTGTTTACCCCATCTTTGCACACGACCTTTGTTAATTGTGGTCGTCATTAACACACGAGTTAGAGGCGGGTTAGGCCACGCTTGCATTACATCAAGGAGTCGTAACCCGGGCATTAACTTGGCCACAATTGACTTTGGACACATGCTTAAAGATAATGGCAACGTGAACTAGACCAAAAACCAACCAAAGTCACGGTATTTGTGTGTCACGGACATGTGTGGTTGAGTCGGCTCGGAAGGGGAGGTGGAATGGATCCCTGCGCGCTAGAAGGGAACAAGAGCGCCAATCGAGCTGCATCTGGCATCCATCCCGGGTTTAAAGGGTATTTGGAACGTGCAAGGCCAAGTGCGCGTTGTGTGAAGTCAATTCTATATTCCCTTTTTGAGTCAAAATAGAGATTTTTATTTGTTTTTCAACATGATGAGCATGGCATAAGCAAGATATGAACAAGTATGAACAAGCAAGTAAGCATCTTATACACACAATGAATCAAAAGAACATGATTAAACAAAGACCAAAACTTGTATATGTACCAAGTTGTGCACAACCAAAAAATTTTCGAATCAAACATTTTGCCAAAAGAACAATCTTTACATTGAAACCATTTGTACAAAGCAAGTTGTGCACAACGCGAAGAGTCAAGAAATTTTTACAAAAGGGGTTATGCACAATGAGATTTTGGAAATCATTTTTATTGACAAAAGATTATGCATAACCAAGTTCTAAAAACCAAGTTTTGGCCAAAAGAATAAAGGTAATGTGCACAAGTAAGGCTGTAAATTTGGAACCTGGACAAGCAGAAGCAGAAGGCAATTCAGAATGTTGCTGCCCTGCACGAATTTGTTAATTTGCAACATTCTGGCCCTTTTACCAAAGTAGCCGTACGGCTAGACCAAGAGGGTTGAGATTTTTTCTCAGTTTCTCCAACTTCTGATCATCATGCTCCAATTTATTGCATTCCAGAACGTATGCACTCAAAACAGTTCAAACAGAAACAACAAACACACACAATCATGTACAAAGTTAACTAACGGAAACGGGAGTTTGACCCACACAAAAGCGCTTCCAAATCCTCTAAAGAGAAGTTCGTAAGCACTTTATCTCCCCAGCGGAGTCGCTACTATAAGGATCCCGTCCCTCGGGGGGCGAAAACAAGCGAGTTTCGCACGAGGAAGAAATGCCAAACACGGGTAACTTTCCTAACGAAAAAGAAACGGAGTCGCCACATTTGTTAATTTTAAACCCAACAAATGAAAATGGTTAGAGAAGGTGAGTTTGGAGGTCAGGTTACACTTTGGGAATAACATATTTGCGGTTCACCCAAAATGCCTCGGAAAAACCGAGTCTTCCTTGTTAGTTTGAAAATGTGCATGTGTGTGTGTGTGTATTTAACGAAAAAGTTTCTGTTATTGGTTTTGTTTGGAAAAACTTAACTGAAAGGGTCTGTTTATTAAGAAAATAGGGATCAGAGGGCAAAACAGACATTTTGCCCCTTGTTCCCAACATAGCCGTACGGATGTACAGGCCGTTTCCTGGGATTTTACAGTTCAGTCAAGAACAGTCCAGTTTCAGAGCAGAAACAGAACATTCTGTTGAAACTGGACAGAACTGTTTTGATTCCAGTTTATTTAGAACACTTTATAAATTTTTATACAACATTCCTATGCCAAATGATCATCACTTAGTCCCCAAAACAAGTATTTAGGTGTGATCATGAGCAATCATGGGAGAAAATTGAGAAAAGTTGATAAACATGCCATTTGGGCCAAAATTGACCATTTGGTGATTAAAGATTGAAACTTTATCCCCAAAATGGCATTTTTATGACTTATTAACCTTCAAAGAGTCAAATCAACACATAAATATTGAATCTTTATGACCCCAAAAGGGACTTTAGAGCTAGATCAATGTTGGATGATAAAGATGGAAGCTTTATCATCCAAATGGTCATTATTATCAACAAAAGCATCATTCTAATTAGACAAAAATGTAAATGACAATCAACAAGCCATGATCATCTAGGTTTGAACCTCTTCCACACAAGACATGGAGGGCACCTTGGATCATCTCATGGCTTGGACAAGAGAAATATAGAGTAATATATGTATATTTGCTTGAATGGACAAGTCTTGCATAAATGTAAAGTTGCTTGAATGGACAAGTCTTGCAAGTAATGTAAAAGTGCTTGAATGGACAAGTCTTGCAAATAATATAAAGATTAACATAAACTTGAACAAAGATCAAAGATAAAATAGAGTTATAGATGAAGAGAAGGGAGGGGGAGAAGGTGGTTTTACCTATTTTGGTTTAGCCAATCTTCCTTTCTCTCTTTCACTCTTTGTTTCACTCCTCTCACACTACTGCAGTGATTTTGACAGAGTAATCTCTCTTATGTTGTTTCTCCCCCCTCTGAAATGATCAGCATGGGGTTCAATTTATAGAGGCTGAGGGTGCCCAAAGTAGCCGTACGGCTAGGGACCTCATGTGCCCAAAACCATCCGTACGACTCGACTTGGCGAGCTTCTGGATTTTTCCAAGTTTAATTCCAGTTCAGTCCTGGAATGTCAGGTTTATCCTAGTGAGGTCCTGGCCCATTGGTTTATCCTTAAATGGTACCAAGAATTCCTCTAAAGTAGGTCGATTTCAGATTGGGGTACTTACAGCCGCGTCGTTTCTTCCCAGCATTACTTTTTTTCATTCTCCTAAAAATAGGCATGTAATGCTCCATTAATCTCCAATGTCGACTCCCAAACGTCTGTTTATTATTCTCTATTCGTTGTTGATTTGTGCAAAACCCCCAATTAAAAAAAAAACCCCATCTCTCCTCCAGTTCAGGAACCAAGATCTTGGTATTGAGAGCTTGCCATATCGATTTAATGGGAGGAATAATGAAAGAGAGGGAGAGATATTACCTTTAGCGGGGGAAATTGTTGGAGAATTTGAAAGTTAAACATTTGCAGAAGAGGATGGCAGTAGACGGAAGTAGAGGATGGCAGTAGACGGAGGCCTAGGATCTTTAATTTGAGAATTGTATCCCCATTATATATACATATATGTATATGTGTAGATATTTTAGTAAAATTATTAAAAAAAGAAATTGAACTCTAATAGAATATATAAATTTAATTAATAAGAAGATGTGGTGGCGCCATGGTGGGCGGAGATGGTGGAAGATGGTGGCGGGATGGTGGTCAGTCTGGAGATGGTGGGAGGTGGTGGTGGTTGATGGTTGATATTCTTCTTTTCCTCTTTTCTTTTTCTCCAAATATTTTGGATAAAGGAGGAGGGTGGGGTAAATAATTTTGATTTATTTTAGTTTTAATGGGGTCAATTTTGAAAATTTTAATTGTAATATCCGTTAAGTATTTAACATTTGTTAACATCTATTAATGTATACTAACGATTTGGGTAGATTTATGCATATAGTACACAGGTTGATTTGGTAGTTGGGTCAAATTGGTTGTATTCATATAGTACGCGGGTCATTTTGGTCGTTTACTCGATGTTGGGGGTCGAATTGATAATGGATTAAGCTTGAGGTACTATCAGACGAGTAATGCGGGGCACATAAAAGTCACAAAAACCTGCTTACAAAATTTAGGTGTAATGATTTTATTTGTGTTTTTAATTAGGGTGTGGCGGGTCCACTATCGATTCAACTAATAAAATATCGTCAACAAATGTTGTGAGCAAAATTTTGTGAGTTTATTTTATGCCCGAACATTGCCCCTATTAGAATAGTACTAGTCTATTTGTTACTCCCTCTGTCTCTGACTAAGGTTCTTAGTTTCTTTTTTTGGTTTGTCCCATACTAAAGTTCTTAGTTGCTTTATTACCTAATATGGACCATGGGACCCACTTGTCATTCTCACAACAAAAACTCACTACCCACTTTATCTCTCCTACTTTCTCTACTTACCTTTTCATACTCAGAACATTTACTTTTTCTTAATCTCCGTGTAAATTCAAACTAAGAACCTTAGTCTGGGACGGAGGGAGTACTATTTACTTTTTAACACTGAGTTTTGATGTATTGCCAATTTCATCCCTAGAACTTGTTTCCACTAAGGCAAGGACATTTCATACGAACGAACTTTCAATTTACCGTTTTTGTTTGGGGTTTTCCCCTAGGGCCCTCCACACACAAGTGTTATTCCGTTTTAAGGAGAGGCTTGTTCTAATTTCCTAATAAGGAGTTCTTAACAGATCTTAATTCCCCAGACACCCCTCACCCCATTTGACCAGTCAAAAAAACAAAAAACCTAAATACCTAAACTACCCCCTCCCAAATAAAACCCTAGACTCCCTCTGCCCCCTCCTATTTTTTTTTTCATATCCTCTCTCTCTCTCTCTCTAAAGGGGACACACACTCTCTCCAGCTCCCTCCGGCGGCGACGCCGATGTCAACGGCACCGGCGATTTCAGCACTCGCTCTCTGTCTCCCTCTCTCTCTTTCTCTCTCACTCGCTCACTCTCTCTCTATAAATCTCGCTGAAAACACACTTTCCGGCCAACTCCCCAGCGATTCACTATCTCCCTCCCTTTCTGCTCTCTCTCTCCTCCCACAATTTCGATGGAGGCCATGGACGTCTGCGTGACCTTCTACCTTTATTTTTTCTCCGGTCAAGATCTACAACGCCGGTGACAAGATCTACAACGCCGATGAGTAGATCTACTACTCCGGCGAGTAGATTTACTACTCCGGCGAGTAGATTTACAAGTCCGGCGATCAGATCTATAGCTCCGGCGATCAGATCTACAAATCCGACAGTAGCTCTCCGTTTAACTCCATCGTTACCGGCGGTTAAAAATTTGTAAGCCAACGGTCCTTCTTCACTTACCGCTAAGAAACTGTAATCTACATATGTTGAGGATGTTGCCGGCGAGCAGATCTGTAGGACCAAAAATATTATCTATTGCTCCCTCCGTAATGAAAAAATCAACCTTCATTATCCTGCTAAGAAACTGTAATCTACATATGTTGAGGATGTTGCCGGCGAGCAAATCTGTAGGACCAAAAAATTTATCTATTGCTCCCTCCGTAATGAAAAAAATTGACTCTTATATGTCAATTATTGGTCTTATATGTCAGTTATAAGAGTTTGACGGGGATTTGACCGAATAATATTATGTTTTTTTCTTAAAAGTTGAAAAAATATATGAAAAAAAATGACTCTTATATGTTAATTATTGGTCTTATATGTCAGTTATAAGAGTTTGACCGAGGTTTGACCGAGATTTGACCGAATAATATTTTTTTTCTTAAAAGTTGAAAAAATCGACTCTTATATGTTAATTGTTGGTCTTATATGTCATTTATAAGAGTTTGACCGAGATTTGACCGAATAATATTATGTTTTTTTCTTAAAAGTTGAATAAAGTGAAAAAATCGACTCTTATATGTTAATTGTTGGTCTTATATGTCAGTTATAAGAGTTTGAACGAGATTTGACCGAATAATATTATGTTTTTTTTCTTAAAAGTTGAAAAAAGTGAAAAAAATCGACTCTTATATGTTAATTGTTGGTCTTATATGTCAATTATAGGAGTATGAACGAGATTTGACCGAATAATATTATGTTTTTTTCTTACAAGTTGAAAAAAGTTGAAAAAATCGACTCTTATATGTTAATTATTGGTCTTATATGTCATTTATAAGAGTTTGACTGGGATTTGACCGAATAAAATCATATATTTTTCTCAAAAATTGAAAAAAATGAAAATATTTGACTCTTATATGTTAATATTGGTCTTATATGCCAGTTATAAGAGTTTGACCGTGATTTGACCGAATAATATTATATATTTTTTCTCAAAAGTTGAAAAAGGTGAAAAATTTGAGTCTTATGTGTTAATTATGTGTAAGTTATAAGAGTTTGATTGCTGTTTGACCGATTTTGACCAAATTATATTTTTATATTTTTCTAAAAAATGAAAAAAAATGTATATTTTCGACTCTTATATGTTAATTATGTGTAAGTTATAAGAGTTTGACTGATGTTTGACCGATTTTGACCAATAATATTTTATTTTGTCTTAAAAAATGAAAAAAGTGGTTTTTTTTTTACTCTTATATGTTAATTATGTGTAATTTATAAGAGTTTGACTAATGTTTGACCGGGTTGATCATATTTAACCAAATATTATTAATATTTTTTCTAAAAAAAATAGAAAAAGTGAAAATTTTCAACTCTTATATGTTAATTATGTGTCAGTTATAAGAGTTTGACTGTTGTTTGACAGAGTTTGACCAAATAATATTATTATTTTTCTAAAAAAATGAAAAAGTGATTTTTTTTTACTCTTATATGTTAATTATGTGTCAGTTATAAGAGTTTGAATATGATTTGACAAAAAAAGTAAGGGTTAGAGGAAATATGAGGGTATTTTAGTCATCTTGCATCTTTTTGCAAGTGAGGGGTGTTTCTGGTATTAGTGATCTGTTGAGTCCTTATTTAGAATATAAGTTGGTAGTGAGCGGCCCTAAAGTCCGAAGCCCGTTTTTGTTTCAGACAAAAACTTGTGTGAGAACACTCCAACCCGTCTCATGGGTGAGACGGGTCATTTTTTTGACCCATTACCCGACCCACAACCCTGCTCCAGGACCCATGGGGGGACCCTGCCACCTGGCAGCCCCTCATTGGCCCCAAATTTTATTTTTTATTTTATTTATTTTTTTGAATTTTTTTAAATTTTTTATTTTTTTTTTGGTTTTTTTCGGTTTGTGAAAAGTAATAGTTACCATCTCTTAAAGTAATAGTTACCATCTCTTAAAGTAATAGTGTATATTCCTATGTTTTCTTCGTTTGCCAAAAGTAATACTTATTATAACTAAAATGTAACAAACGTGTTATTTATATGTAATAGTATTTGTAAATAATTGTAATACATATGTATAGATATCTATTTGTTTTCAAACAATAAGTTACAATGGGGTCAAATTTATCATGATACATGTAAAAGTATTACATTATCTATAGAAATCTGTTACAATTTCGTCAATCAAAGTGTTACATTTACTTGTATAAACTTACTATTACATTCATATACATAAGTTATTACTTTTCAAATGGGTAAAAACGAGCTTTTGTTTTTTTAAAACAAGTATTACGTTTACTTATGAATAATGTTACTTTAAGAGATGGTAACTATTATTTTTGCTAAACCACTGAAAAGCCGAAAAAAAAAAAAAAAACAAAAAAAAAACCAAAAAAAAAAAAAAAAAAAAAAAAAAATAAAAATTTCGGCCAATGGTGGGTTGCCACGTGGCGGGTTCGGCCCATGGGTCATGGGGCGACCCGTCTCATGCATGAGACGGATCCCCTTGTTCTCATGGGAGACCACCTCTTTGTTTCATTGGGAACTTGGAGAATTTTTTTTTTTTTTTTTTTTTTTTTATTATATGGTTTTTATTTCATTTTTTTACTCTGTAGTATATGGGAATCCTTTGTGGTAGTGGACTAGTGGCCAAAGAATAAACGACTTAGGCCTCACTTGGTACATGGGAATCTGGGGGTGTGAATGAGTATTTCATTCCAATGATACAATTAGCTGTGTTTGTTACTCATTTTAGAGGGGATATCGGTTAGGGAATTAATTTCCTACGGGTATCAAATGAGTAAACTACCAAATTGACCCGCGTACTACTCCAAAATTTCAGTTTTACATATGTACTAACGAAATAACAAATGTAACATGCGTACTATTGATAAATTAGCAAAATGAACCAAAATCGTTTAAAATGTTATTAAAAGTTAACGAACGTTAGTATTTTAACAGATATTAGTATATAAAAAAAGTCAAATTTCCCCATAACCAAATAGACTCCTAACTTGCTTAACTTGATACGAAAATGACCTATTTACCCTTTTTCTAACATCATCACCATCACCATGTAAAACCCAGTCCATCACCGCCATTCCAACCCTGTTGCCACCGCCAACCACACAACCAACGTCGTCAATCCATAAAATTCAAAAACCAACACATCTCCAAACAAACCCAGAGATCAATATCTGAAAAGGCGCTGCAGGAATAAACGAAGAAGAAAAGCTTTGATCGATAGTCCAGGAACCATCGAGATCGAGATCCATCTCGTTCTGACTCCCTTGACTTTGGAATATGGAAAGTAGTCACGTATGGTTGATGATTGCGAGTTTCTTCATCATTTGGTTCAGACATGATTTGGGGGTTTTAGAGAGAGAAAGGGGAGGATGAGGTTTGTAAGAGAGAAGGTGAAATGGGTGGGTTAATTTGAAGGCAGTGATTCCATTGAAATGGAATCCGAACAAGTTGAAAGCATAGAGAGAGAAAGAGAGTGAGGAAAGAGACCTCCGCTCTTCCCCTCATGTCCGGCCAGATTTAAAAACTCCGACCACTGTTCTTTTCCACGTCGGCGTTGAGAATTTTTCTGTCCGGCTCCTCCTTAGAACTAGTGAGACCTCCTCCCTCCGTCATTCCAATCCCCTAGTACAGTCATCGGACTTCATCTAGTTGGACTCACTTTTTTTTTTCAAAACTAGGGAGGAGACAGTTAATTAGGGATTTAATTTGAGTTCTTTTTTTTCCCCCTTCCTGGTGTGAATAGAGTGTAAAGTTGGGAATTGGAGGGTAAATAGGTCATTTTTATACTCAGTTATGGGAGTTAGGAGTCTATTTGGTTATGGGGCTTTTTGAAATTTTTTGATACTAATATCTGTTAAAATACTAACGTTCGTTAACTTTTAATAACATTTTAAACGGTTTTGGTTAATTTTGCTAATTTATCAATAGTACGCATGTTACATTTGTTATTTTGTTAGTACAGAGGTAAAACTGAAATTCTGAAGTAGTACGCGGGTCAATTTGATAGTTTACTCGGTATCAAATACCCATGATTTATGGTAATCTCAATCCCTTGATATATGATGGGTTTCTGATATTCATTACCATGTAAACAAAGATACAAAAATATTTACGTGCCAAAAAATAAAAATCAAGCCACACATCTGTAGCTAACCGGATGAAATAAAAATTCATCGAGACGTAATCCATTTATGATTTATATTCTCTCTCTATCTTCCTCAATTAATTCAAGATCTTTACCAAGCAAATTGAACATTTTTATCAAGTAGAAATCAAATAATTTGGAGGAGGCAGAAAGTTCACCAAATTGCTAAGTAAAGAGCGAAGAAGAAGAAGATTAGCTTCCGAATTTCCTACAACCACACCCCCCTCCCAATTCCATCTCATAGTTTCACTCTCTTAACAGCCATATTACTCTGTTTTATGATTCTTCTTATCGTCAATCATTTTGTAAACATTTTTTTGATAATGTTATTGTGAAAATTTGATGGTTTTCTTAGCATACAGTGTGAGATGATTGAGCGTAGTTATTGACTTTGGCCATAATCGCTTGTGACCTTCAAGAAAATGGTATTTTTGAAGTTTCTCGGGTTTTATCTTGTTAATCGTATTGGGTGTTTTTTCTTCCTGTTAATCAAATTGGTTTACTTAGCTATTGAGTACCAATTTTTTTTTATACTCGTCTGCCCCACCAAAACAATGTTCTATTGAGCCAAGATCAATATCTTCACGAAGTTTTGTGATGCATGTTATTACCTCCGTCTTAAAATGAATAACCAAAATCTTGTTTGGATGTTCATTTGTTTCGAGACGGAAGGAGTACAAGCTTGCTATATGCTAAGTGTTGTTTATGTTGAAGAACTACTTTTCCAAATTAAATTTATTTTCTGCTATGTACGTTCCATGCTTAAGGGTGAGGGACTAGAGCAACTTAATTGGGTTTTTGATTAATATTGTGGAAATTGGTGTGTGAACTCTTCCATGTATTCTCATTAACATTTTAGGTGGCTTGTTTCTTTGTCTGATTAATCCTTAATCGTTGTTATTAATAATTGCAATGTATTCATTTTTTAAATCACATGCTTGCTAATGATAGAACAGTATAGTTGTAGTGTACTCCTTCCGTCTCGAAACAAATGAACATCCAAACTTGTAATGAAGTTGACCAAAAATCTCACTTTATCTAGGACGGAGGGAGTAGTAACTAATAGGAGAGACTGCAAAAAAAAATCACTCAACTCTTTAGTTTTTGTTCATCACATCAAACTTGTGTCTTGATAAAAAATTAGTCTCATTTTACAAGTCAATAACCGCTCACTCGCGTCTTCATAAAGCTACGCTAAAATTATGACTATAAATGCGATATTTCCATAACATGTGTTAGAGCTTTCATTTTTGTAAATTCCAGAAGAAACGTCTTAAATGAGTAATTAGTTTGAGTGCAATTTGTTTATAGTACGAAAACGAAAACGTACAAACAAACTTAACATAGTTTTTTCCATCGTTTGGCAAGTTAAATGTGAGATTTATTATATGACAAAGAAAATAGTTTTATCATAGAACAAAAACTAGAAAGGCCTGTCTCCTGTGCGGCCGCCGCACAGCGTGCGACGGCGCACTGAGCCGAGCCGAGCCGCCTTTTTTTTTTTTTTGCCACCCCAACTTTTTTCCTCCAACAAAAGTAACACTTATTATAACGAAATGTATCACTTTTTTTTTTTTCCAAATGTAACACTTTATTTTTCAAAAATGTACCACAATTTTGCTGCAATAGATTAAAGATAATATAAAGATTGACAACTAAACCAATGTCACACTTTTTATAAAGGAATATGTTAGTGCATACAGGGTGTTACCTCAGATGTTGCCACTGACAGTCAAGTGCTGCCTGACGGAAATTATATTATAGTTTGACATTTCTTTCTAATATTAATTTTATACTAATGTCCTAATATTATTGTCTAGATGTCTGTGTTGTTGGTCCATATTTCAGGATATAATAAGGTGGATTTTGGAGCTAAATACATGGAGGAGTGATTAAAAGAAAGTTATACATAAATGGTGAATTATGGAGGACTTTCAAACATATTTAACATGTGTTAAATATGGAAAAACGTGGGAAGACTCATTCAAATGGTTTGTTGCTGATCAAAGAGAAGAGTACAAGCATGGAGTACAAATGGGCGAAGCTTAGACTTGGGTACAAAGAATTCAGTTGAGAAAATCATGGAAGGTGGACCAAGTCTTGCACAATTTGTGGAGAACAAACCCACTCACTCTCCCCACTCTCTCACAACGTCCAAAGCAGCCCCAAGGCTGTTTCTTTGTGTAGCCATCAAGCATTTGAAGGCTATAAATAGTGCTTGGATGAGAAGATTGAAGACAAGCCAAATTTACACACATCCAAAGCACAAAGAGCAAAGTACTTCTTGGCTCGTTAGGTCCTCTCTCCCATACACTCTTTTAACACTCAAATACTTCGGGTTTGTGTATGTTTTGGATATGATAGGATCATTGTACTTTGTCTCTATTTTGGTTCCATAGAACATATATTGTTTTAGTTATAGGGAACCTTTTTTACTTTGTAATTGATACTCATATTGATTATAAAGTTTTCGCCATCTAGGCATCTCAAGTTATATTTATATAACTTGAGAAAAATAATTCTTGTGCTTTTGTCCGCTACAAAACTCTTTTATAAATCTATTTTACTCAGTGTGTGTATTCTGTCCGTGTGTGTTATCTGGGGTGTTACCTAACACTTGAGGTAACATCCGTTCTCAGAAGCCTTTGACAAACAATTGCAATTGGTATTAGAGCCCGGTCACTTGACGATACTAAGTGGTTCGGTCCTTTGTCTTGGCTTTCGATCCTGCTAATCCCAATCAGAAACGTCTTCCTGTTTTAGATGGCTCGAATTATGCTTATTGGAAGATCCGCCTACGCTCGCATATCAAATCAATTGATCTTCGGGCTTGGCGATCTATAACAAATGGTTACTCTCTTCCTTTGTTACCCCCAGATGAAGATGGTGATGTTCAAGTCAAACCTGAATCTGAGTGGACTAATGAAGAGATTAATCTAGTTAATTTCAATAAAAAAGCACTTAATGCTATTTTTGAGTGGGTTGATATGCATATTTTCAAACTTATTCAAACAGTTCCACTGCTCAGGAAGCATGGGACACTTTACAAAGGTTTTGTGAAGGTGATAGTAGTGTTCATGATAATAAGCTTAGAACTCTCACTGGTAAATTTGAAAGGTTGAGGATGAGTGAAAATGAAACTATTTCATCATATTTTGAAAAATTGTTTGATATTGCAAATGCGTGTCAACTTTTAGGTGAACCTTTTACCAACAAATAACTTGTTTCAAAAGCTATTCGAACTCTCCCCGAGAGGTTCAATATGAAAGTTTCATCTATTGAAGAAGCTCACAATCTTTCTACTATGGACATCAATTCTTTAATGAGTATTTTGAAAAATTTTGAGTCAAATCTCCTTGAACAAAGTGAAGCTTCTAAGGGGAAAAATATTGCTTTGAAAGTGCAATCCTCGGATTTTTCAAAAGATGAAGATGAAATTTTTGAAGATTTGGATGAAAATGCCAGTGTTGCTTTATTTGCTAGAAAATATAATGCTATGGTTAAAAAGTTTAACAATGAAAAGATGCAGGTAAAAGCAAAGGAGCAACAAACCAAGGTGTATGATTCGATGCCAAGAAGGACGTTCCATCTGCTCAAAAGTCAGCTCCAATGCGTAGGGCATCCTAAGATCAATCAAGGTCTGATCCCAAATACATTGATTCAATTCAATGTCATGCTTGTTCGGGATGGGGTCACTATGCAAACGAGTGTGCTAACACACTAAGGAAAAAGGGAAAGAACCTATGGGTTTCCCTAAGTGACAATGAAGATGAGGGACCAGTCCAGGAGGTAGAACCTGATCAAACAAACATGTTTGTCACACTAAGTGACTCGGAGACTGAACATGTTACCACAGATGTTATACACACTGAGATAACATCTGAGACCACACCCGTCAGGTATAACAATTTCAGTTTAACTAATGATGTTTGTTTCATGGTTTCCACTAACATTGATGCAGGAAGTTCACAAGAGGATGAGCTAAGCAAAGATGAACTCATTTCTAGTTTTAAGAACCTTTATGAGGAGTTGTTCAAGGAATGGAAGAAAGAGAACAAAATGGTTAAAACTTTAACCAAGATGAACGATGGAATCAAGGCCTACTTGACTCGTTTGAAAGTTCAAGCATCCAAGAGAGATGCCGAGCTAGAGAAAGTCAAGACCAAATTGACTTTAGCCGAGACCACCTTGAAGAAACTCAACACTCGATCGTCAAAATTAGATGAGATCCTTAACATGGGTAAGCCTCTCAAAGCAGGTATTGGTTTCCAAGAATCATTAGATAGAATTATTTCTTCTTTGTCTTGTGATGAACATAATATATGTTTTGTGAAAGGTCATGATTTTGATCAAAATTCCTTCTCAAGTGATGTTTCTGACAAAGGGAAAGTGTGTCAATATTGTCACACTTCTGGACATTTTAAAACAAATGCGACAAGCTTTCAAAGAAAGAGTCCAGTCCCTCTGTGTTACCTGAAGTGTTACCTAACACTCCATATAACACTTCTTGTCAAAAAGTCAAAAACACAAAAAGGAAGTCATGGAAACCTAAAGCTAATCTGAGATGTGATGTTGTTTACACTGCCTTAAAAACAAATGTTGAAGGATCATGGTATTTCGATAGTGGATGTTCACGTCATATGATGGGAACAAAAATGTTTTTAAAGGACTATGAATCCATTCAAGGTGGTAGTGTAACTTATGGTGGTGGAAGCAAAAGTAATATAATAGGAAAAGGGACACTAAATGTGACTGGTTTTTCTGCCTTAAAAAATGTCTTGCATATAGATGGTCTAGTAGCTAATTTAATTAGTATTAGCTAACTTTGTGACGACAATTTAGAGGTAAAATTTAACAAGGACACTTGTGAAGTTTTTGATGGTACTAACAATTGTGTTATGACAGGAACTAGATCAAGTGTTAATTGTTATCGTGTGGAAGATAAAGTTGTGTGAAACACCGCAAAGATTGATGTCACAAACTTATGGCATCAAAAATTGGGACATGTTCATTTCAGGAACATTGATAAGATTGTTAAGTTAGATGCTGTTAAGGGTATTCCTAAATTGTATCTTAAAAATTCTATCATATGTGAAGATTGTCTTAAGGGTAAACAAACTCGTGCTGCCTATAGTGTTGCCCAACATCCGAGCAACACTCTGGAACAACACATTGTTTTCAACTTATACATATGGATTTAATGGGTCCAGTTGCGGTAGAGAGTTTTGGAGGAAATAAATATTCTTTTGTTATAGTTGATGATTTTTCGAGATTTACTTGGGTTTATTTTTCGAAAGAAAAATCGGAAACTTTTGAAAAGTTTAAACTTTTACACTCCAAAATCAAAAACATGTTTTGTGCCTCTATTTTTAGAATCAAATCTGATCATGGAAGAGAATTTGACAATGTTTTATTCTCTACTTTTTGTGAAAGAAATGGAATACATCACGAGTTTTCGGCTCTTAAAACGCCTCAAAAAAATGGGGTGGCCGAAAGAAAAAATCGTACTTTACTTGAAATGACTCGTGTGATGTTGTTTACAAAAAGAATTTCTAAAAAGTTTTGGGCTGAGGCACTTAACACAGCTTTCCACACAATCAATAGAGTTTTTCTAAGACCCGGAACTACTATGACACCTTATGAGATTTTGAATGGCAAGAAGCCAAAAGTTCATTATTTTCATATCTTTGGGTGCGTGTGTTACATTTTGAACGACCGAGATTACTTAACAAAGCTTGACTCTAAAAGTGATAGGGTAATATTTCTTGGATATGAAACAAATAGTCGTGCATATAGGGTCTACAATCTTAGACTAAAAACCATCCAAGAATCTGTTAACATTGTTTTTGATGATCTCTCTAGTATTTCAGGTGAAGGTGCTCAAGAGTGTCCTCTTGTGTTGTTAGAAGATGTCACACAAAATGGAAGTGATGTTACAGATGCTAACACTGATGCTGAGCAGAATGTTATCACAGATGAGGCAATACCTTAGGCAACACCTGAGTCCAGTGAACCATCCGAAGTTGATGCAGAGGTCCATAATGACACAAGAAGGGATCCTCCACCCAGAATCCGTATGAATCACCCTACAACTCAGGTAATTGGGGAAGTGAATGAAGGAATCCGAACAAGAAACAAAGAACCCGTGAATTATCGTGAAATGGTGAGGTATGTGTGCATGTCAACCACATACACCAAGGTAAGACATTCTTGTTTTGTGTCGTCTATAGAACCTAAAAATCTGATTGAAACTTTAAAAGACAATTTTTGGATTCAAGCTATACAAGAAGAACTTTATCAATTTACCCGAAATAATGTTTGGTTTTTGGTACCACGACCTACTAATACTAATGTTATTGGGATAAAATGGATTTTTAAAAACAAAACGGATGAAGAGGGTAATATTGTTCGAAACAAAGCCCGTCTTGTGGCTCAAGGCTATACACAAGTGGAAGGTGTCGACTTTGACGAAACCTTTGCACCCGTGGCTAGCATTGAGTCAATAAGACTTCTCTTAGCCATATCTTAAAATCACTTTATATCAAATGGATGTCAAAGCAGCATTTTTAAATGGATACTTAAACGAAGAGGTTTTTGTTGAACAACCTAAAGGCTTTGAAGATCCATCCCAACCAAACCATGTATATAGACTTGATAAAGCCTTGTACGGCCTAAAACAAGCTCCACGTGCATGGTATGGTCGCTTAACTAGTTTCCTACTTGAATATGGATTTACTCGAGGAGAGGCGGATAAAACCTTATTTATTTTAAAACATGGAAAGGAACTAGTCGTTGTTCAAATCTATGTTGATGACATAGTCTATGGCTCTACTTCAAAAACTTGTTTAAATGATTTTGTAGAAGCTATGACAGGTAGTCTCCTTTACCTCACCTCTAGTCGTCCCGATATAATATTCAGTGTATGCATGTGTGCACGATACCAATCCGACCCAAAAGCCTCCCATCTTAATTCCGTTAAAAAGATAATTAAATATGTGTCTGGGACAAGTGAATTAGGAATTTGGTATAGTAAAGATACTAATACTAATTTGGTAGGCTTTAGTGATTCGGATTGGGCAGGGGATATAGATGACCGAAAAAGTACTAGTGTGGGGTGTTTTTACTTGGGTAATAATTTAGTATCATGGTATAGTCGTAAACAAAATTGTGTGTCTCTCTCTACTGAAGAATCTGAATATGTTGCAGCGGGGAGTTGTTGTACTCAATTAATATGGCTAAAACATATGTTAGATGATTATGGGCTTGAGAGTAAAATTATGACCATGTACTGTGATAGTTTGAGTGCTATTAATATTTCTAAGAACCCTGTCCAACACTCCCGCACCAAACACATCGATATTCGTCATCATTTTTTACGAGATATGGTTGAAAAAGGCTTAATTACTATAGAGCATATTGATACCAAGTATCAATTGGCTGACATTTTTACAAAGGCCTTAGACCATGAGAGATTTTTTAATTTGAAGAACTCTCTTGGTCTTTGCATTCTCTAAATATCCTCTGTTTTTTTGTGTTACCTCGAGTGCTGACAGCACCTGAGATAACACTTGTATATTAGTGTTTTTTTTTTTTAATGTTTTTATTTCTGTCTTAATCTGTTGATGGGTACTCCTTTCTATCCGTCAACAGTGGCACATACTGACCTTTTTGTTATTGTAGGATAACACTCAAGGTAACATCTTTGATAAAATTCCCTTTGTACTCAAAAGTGACAAAGTCACTAACTTTCTGATAAAATCAGAGGCATAAAGGCTAAAAAGTTCAGATAATATTTCTTTGGTAGCTCGGGGCACGACGTTCGCTGTGACGATGCACTCTTGCTAAAGGGAGATATTATCTTGTGATTTGTACTAAGTATTAGGAACATAGAGCTCGCAGCTACAGTGTATCCTACTTGAAAGGTACAAATCACCTAAGCATGTTTACACTTTATAAGGACTCGGGGCACGGAGCTCGCTACTACGATGCTTCCTTGTAGATAAAGAAGTGTTAATATGTTTAAAAATGCTTAAATTAAAAACAAACTTGTATGTTTGAAATCTCTGAAAATAAAGAAAAAGCTTGTTAAGCCTCAATGCTTATTAAAGAAGCATATCTCTGCCTCAAGTGTTTCAAAAATGAGGCTTGCCTTAAAATGTCTTGTTTTAAATTTATCAAGGGATGTTTATCACGAATGATATCTTAAGTGTTACCATCGTTGACATTAACACATTAGTGTGTGCTACATTAGTTTTTTTATTCTTTTATTTTCGAATTTGTTTATTAAATTTTCAAAGTTTGAAAGTCTTTTATTATTCAAAGAGTTTACAATTTTGAAAAAGTTTTAAACAAATCTTTTTTATTTGAGGTAAAATTTTCTAGTAACTAAATCCCTAAAATCATGGAGTCTATCTTCAATTTTGAGGGATCGGTTACTTCTCTTCTTTTTACCCGTTCTTTTTACTTCACGTTAATTTTACTTATTTTTTTATTTTCGTTTTTTCCTTTAAAAAAAACAAAAAAAAAACCCGGATGTGTAGGGAGTTGGTTTTGTGTGTGCAAGTAAATAGGGGGAGTTTAATTAAGATAATTTAAATGTGAGTAAAAATAGGGGTTTAGTTAATTTAGATGATAAGAGTTAAGTTTAAATTAATTTACTCTCCTATTCACATTCCCTAACCTCCTAAATATCTATCCTTATTTTCTCTCTTTCTCTCTCACACACGCACATAAATACTCCCTCTCTCCATCGCCTTTCCCTCCTTCACAGAAACCTTCCCAAAATTCTTAAAACCCTTCTCAAAATTCTCCTTCTCTACCTTCAAAATTCAACAATGGCTTCACCTTCCCAAAACCCTAACCAATCCGCACCTCAAGAGCAGTCACCGGGTGTTGTCTCGGGTGTTACTTCACCCATGGACATATCTCCCATGGTTTCTAATATCTCTCCATCTATGGTCATGTCCATTGATGAGCCTTCCATAGTTGCTACCTCAGTCCAACCTACCCCAACCGTGACTGCCTCTCAACCACCTGTTACCGCCACCAAGAAACCCAAAAGAAAAGCCCATTCTTCCTCCAATTAAATAAGACACCATCGGCTTCATCAATCTGATTTCTTCCCAACCTGGGGGAGATGGTGCTGGTACTAGTGCTGGTACAAGTGCTGCTAGAGATGTTGTTGGTGATGCTGCTGGTACTGCTCGTGCTGCTAGGGATGTTACTGGAGATGCTGGTACAAGTGATGAACCAGATGATGGAGAACAACAAGAAGAAAAAAAGGATGATGGAGAAGAAGAATAATAACCTGCTTGAAGGTTGATGTTGCCACAATACTTGGGTAATGGTTTTTCTTGGTACTTTAAAATGGTTTCAAAACATTTTTGTTTTTGGTTGGTTTGGTTTTTTAAAACAATTTCGTATTTCGTTTCTTAGTTTAGAACTTAAATACTTTTGTGGTTATTTTGGTGATTATCTTTGGATAATATTTTGTTGTTTTGTGGTTTTTAAAACTTGGATTTACTTTTGTTTTTAAACTAATAGTTTGAGACACAAAAGTTGATTTTGTTTTTAAACTAGTATTGTTTTTGTAAATCTTTGTTGTTGTGGTTAACTCCTAGATTAAGGGGGAGTTTACCTTCTGGGAGATGCTCTGTTATACTGTGTATGGCTAACATATTTTGCAGGTACCATCACTTAGGAAGGTTTGAAAGAAATCTCAAACTAAGGGGGAGATTGTTAGTGCAGACATAGGTGTTACCTCAGATGTTGCCACTGACAGTCAAGTGCTGCCTGACGGAAATTATATTATAGTTTGACATTTCTTTCTAATATTAATTTTATACTAATGTTCTAATATTGTTGTCTAGATGTCTGTGTTGTTGGTCCATATTTCAGGATATAATAAGGTGGATTTTGGAGCTAAATACATGGAGGAGTGATTAAAAGAAAGTTATACATAAATGGTGAATTATGGAGGACTTTCAAACATATTTAACATGTGTTAAATATGGAAAAACGTGGGAAGACTCATTCAAATGGTTTGTTGCTGATCAAAGAGAAGAGTACAAGCATGGAGTACAAATGGGGAAGCTTAGACTTGGCACAAAGAATTCGGTGAGAAAATCATGGAAGGTGGACCAAGTCTTGCACAATTTGTGGAGAACAATCCCACTCACTCTTCCCACTCTCTCACAACGTCCAAGGCAGCCCCAAGGCTGTTTCTTTATGTAGCCATCAAGCATTTGAAGGCTATATATAGTGCTTGGATGAGAAGATTAAAGACAAGCCAAATTTACACACATCCAAAGCACAAAAAGCAAAGTACTTCTTGGATCGTTAGGTCCTCTCTCCCATACACTCTTTTAACACTCAAATACTTCGGGTTTGAGTGTGTTTTGGATAGGATATGATCATTGTACTTTGTCTCTATTTTGGTTCCATAGAACATATATTGTTTTAGTTATAGAGAACCTTTTTTACTTTGTAATTGGTACTCATATTGATTATAAAGTTTTCGCCATCTAGGCATCTCAAGTTATATTTATATAATTTGAGAAAAATAATTCTTGTGCTTTTGTCCACTCCAAAACTCTTTTACAAATATATTTTACTCGGGTGTGTGTATTCTGTTCGTGTGTGTTATCTGGGGTGTTACATAACACTTGAGGTAACATCCGTTCTCAGAAGCCTTTGACAAACAATTTGAGAATGTAACACTCTGTTTTTCAAATGTAACATTTTTTTTTTTAAAATTAACATAAGATTAACAAACTAAACTAATGTAACATTTTATAAAAAATGAATGTAACATTTTTTTATCTCAATTGTAATCGTTTATATTCTTAAATGTAACATTATATCTTAAATGTAACAATTGAAATTGAGAAAGTAACAATTGAAATGCAAACCCAATTTTTTTTTGGTAAAACTGCTGTTACATTTAACAGTAGAAAGTGTTACTTTTTGAAGATGAAATTGTTACTTTTATCAGAACAGAGTGTTACATCTTAGCTGATCAGCAGCTCAAACTTTTTGTGTGTAAAAAAAATATATATTTTTTTTAAATAAAACCATATCATGACCTATGTATTTTTATTCGTCTCGTCGAGACGAACACAACGGTATTTTTAATTTTTTTTTCTGAGTTAAAAATCTCAAGATATAGCATTTTAAAGATATTGGAGTTTTTTTTTTTTTTTTTAAGGAGGACACGTGACAGCGCGGGGCTGGGTGAACCAGCGTGTGGCTCACAGCGCCCCACGTGTCGCGCTGGGAATGGAGCAAAGGCTGGCTGGCGGGTTGGGTCGGTTTGGCCCGCTGCACGCCATACACCCATTGTATATGCGACTTTGGCAAACTAGAAACTGGAACATACGACTTGTTGATTTTTTTTTTAATAAGATTATCCTAAATAAATTCTCACAATTGTCTCTCATGTAAAGAATACGTAACATTATTTATTTTTGCCAACTCATCATAAAAAAAGCCCTCTTGGTGGGGTCACCATAATCTATAACTATATAAAATGAATAAAGTCTTGCCATTTTTAGAATGAGGCCTTATGTACCTCTAAAATAGGAAAGTTGGGTAAATAAGTTCAAATATATCATTATCTTTAATTTGCCACAAGTAGCCACTTTGCATGTGGATTTATTTTTATATGATCATTTTTAATTTTTTATTTAGTAAAAAAAATGAATTATGATCAATATATAACAAAAAATTACTAATTGACGCGGGCGGAACGCGTTGAAGTTTTTGAAGTCATTTGAGCGCGTGCGCGTAAACGGTCGTAGCTTTTGACTCCGGATCAACCACGGAACGCACCGCATATCAAATCGAACGTCGAAGCGAGACGAACAAAAAGTTATTACCGTTAATTTGGTAGCAGTAGTTAACTTTTCATGTAAATTTATTTTGTATATGGTAATTTTTCCTTTTTTTAATTAAGTGAAAAATTGAAGTTTGATCCATAATAGTTGTATAATTTTTAACTATTAATAGTTAAATATAATTATTAAATAAATAGTTAACTATTAATATAGTTAGATATAATAGTTAACTACAATAGTTAATTTATATGATAACTATTATAATAAATAATACTTATAATAGTAATAGTTACTATAATAAGTAATAGTTAACAATAATAGTAACTATTATAAGTAACTATTACTTATAATAGTAATAGTTAACTATAATTGATACCTATAATAGTTAACTATAATTGTTACCTCATTTAGTAACTAATATTATTAGCAAATAGAAAAAAATGAAAAGTCACTTACTTATTAGACCATTTGCAATGGCCTAATTAATGGGCTATTGAATGGTGGTCAACAAGGGAATGGGCTGCAATGGGGTGTTGGACAACTTGTTGAAAAGGGGGCTTGTTGAAGCTGATCAATATGCGTTGCTGTAGAAGGTGGGCCACGCCAGAAGACACGCGTCGGCAATTGGGAGGCGCCGACAGGGCGCGTGCGCCACACGCGCGGGCAGGGCGAGTGAGGCGTGCGAGTGGTCGACTTATCTCATCCCTTCCAACCAGATTCAGCCATGTGGCAGGCGCTGGTTGGTTGGTTTTAATTTTCTCACCCATTTTTCTATCTGCATTATCTTATTAAATAAATAAATAATAATAATACCAAAATTCAGCATTTTTTTTCTCTATAAGTAGATGCAAATTTCATTAGATTTCGGGACACCAAAAAAAAATCTCCTCTCTTTGTGAAATGGATTCTAATAATAACCATTTCAACCCCCAAAATTCAAGTAATTATCTTTTTCCCTACAACAACCCTTCAAATTTTCAATTTGAAGGTCAATCTTCCAACCAACTGTTGGATTTCGTAGTAACATGCGCAGCGGAATTAAGCATTTAAAATTTTATGAAACCCAAAGCCTATAGATCCATTCATATGATTATGACAAATACATCTACAATGAATACAAGAATACTAACCCTTGAAGCGTTAATTTTTTTCTCTTGATCTTGAATCTTGGATATTCACGCTTGTCCGAATCACGAACGCAGGAACACGAACAGAAAGATGATAACAGAATCACCCTCTATGGATATCCACAAGCGAACGAATATTAAGAACTCTTTCTTAATCTTGACTGCTAGATCTAAAAGGGACTATACGATTTTATGAATTATTGATCTTGATTCTCAATCTCAATCAATAATAATGTTTCTCCAAACAAGTAAATCAATCATATACAATGGCTGGTGAAGAGATATTTATATGGGTATAAGTCCTTAACCCTTAAGGACTTAGGAAACCCAAATCCCGTCACTAAATCACTGCACAAGATATTCTGGCCGACATTACTGGCACGGTCGTGCCAATGACTTCGAGCATTGCTTCCTAGCCGCCCAATTTTGGCACGGTCGTGCTTGATACTTTGGCACGGTCGTGCCGATCGTGTCTCCAGAACCTTGCCTTTGGCTATTTATTGCACGGTCGTGTCTTATAAAGAGCACGGTCGCGCCAGACCAAAAGTTTGCCATTTTTCCCTTTTAACAATTCGTTCTCTTGTGTGTGACCCCATAGGATTATACCAAATTGGCAATGAGCTCAAACACACTTTGTCTCATAAATCATGAGCGGACCCTAGCAGGCCATCATGATTACCCAAATGATATAACTTGTCAAAGTTCGCTAATCCTTTATAGAACATATTACGATCTCTTTGTTTCACGATGTCTATTGAACGTAAGCCATAGTCAATGGTCAACTTACATAGTCCAATGCTTTCTCGATCCCGAATGTATTGATAAGACAAATCTTATTTGAGCACGGCCATGCATTTCATCAATACCATTCATCGAGTGGTCAAAGCTTGACATCTCTCTTGACGAGGAACAAATTCCATCTTGGCTTATTACTCTTCCTTACATGATTCCGATTACGCCAATCGTATTCTTTATAGCTACCCGGTTAGGGGTAACGTTTGAATATGTCAAACGTAATGTTCATCAAGTGGAAGACTGTAATAACCTCAGGTCTAGAGATTCCAATAATATAACTATATGAGACTTAATTATGATATTGTGACCATAACATAAATCTCATACGGGTCAGTCCAGTATTCGTTCTCCAACAAATACCCATAAGTTTAATTGTATCCCATACACCATAATCATCATATGATTATCTATTAAACTTATACTAACAATTTAATCATAATTATCAGGGACGGGGATTATTATAATAAACATGCAAAGGATATAATAATCAAACATTCAATATATTTATTAAAACATAATCAATAGATAACATTAATCGTTCTCATAACGTGCCTAGAGCATACAACACCAACAATCACCCACTTGCACTAGGCCTAATTAATGTATCGAATACCCATAGACCTAACATGACCATCATGCTTTGCTTGAGGAAGACCCTTTGTCAATGGGTCAGCAATGTTATCATCAGTCGGTACTCTGCATATATTTACGTCTTCTCTATCAACGATTTCTCGAATGATATGAAAACGCCTAAGTATGTGTTTGGATTTCGGATGTGATCTTGGTTCCTTTGCTTGAGCAATAGCACCATTATTATCACAATAAAGGTCTATTGGGTTAGCAATGCTAGGAACCACTTCTAGTTCACCAATGAACTTCTTGATCCAAACAGCCTCTTTTGCAGCATCGGATGCAGCAATATACGTACTCAGCTTCCGTTGTAGAATCTGCGACGATACTTTGCTTAGAACTCTTCTAGCTAACAGCACATCCATTAAGCACAAATACAAATCCCGATTGCGATCTTGAATCATCCTTGTCGGTTTAGAAGCTTGCATCTGTGTAACCACTTACAATAAGATCGTTTTCCATTCCTCCATAGACCAAGAATGAATCTTTAGTCTTTCGCAAGTACTTAAGAATCGTCTTGACTGCAATCCAGTGACTCTCACCAGGATCTGATTGGTATCTGCTCGTCATGCTCAAAGCATACGAGACATCGGGTCTAGTACATATCATGGCATACATGATTGATCCAATAGCAGAAGCATATGGGATTCCAATCATTCTCTTACGCTCATCAGTCGTCTTAGGACACTGATTCTTGCTTAGAGTTATGCCATGTCCTACTGGTAAATTTCCTCTCTTAGAATTTTCCATGCGGAATCTCTTAAGAACTTTGTCAATATATGTATCTTGACTTAAACCAATCAATTTCTTGGATCTATCACGATAGATCCTAATGCCAAAGATATAAGCGGCTTCTCCCATATCTTTCATAGAAAAACACTTTCCTAACCAAGTCTTTACAGACTGCAGTGCAGGAATCTCGTTTCCCATGAGCAATATGTCATCAACATATAGTACTAGAAATAATACTACGTTTCCCCTAATCTTTTTGTATACACAAGGTTCATCTTCGTTCTTGATGAAGCCAAACTCTTTGACCGATTCATCAAATCGAAGATTCCAACTCCTAGAGGCTTGCTTCAATCCATAGATGGATCTTTGCAACTTGCATACTTTGTTAGAATTTCCTGGAATTACAAAACCTTCAGGTTATGTCATATAAACATCCTCAAATAAGTTCCCGTTAAGGAACGCTGTTTTGACATCCATTTGCCATATCTCATAGTCAAAATATGCGGCTATGGCAAGTAAAATTCTTATAGACTTGATCATTACTACGGGCGAAAAGGTTTCATCATAGTCGATTCCATGAATTTGCCTATAGCGTTTCGCTACAAGTCTAGCTTTATAAGTATGCACCTTTCCATCCATGTCAGTTTTTTTTTGAAAACCCACTTGCATCCTATGGTTTTTACACCTTCAGGCGCATCAATCAAGTTCCAAACTTGATTATCATACATGGACTTAATTTCAGATTCCATGGCTCCAAGCCATTTATCTGAATCAGGAGCGGACATCGCTTCTTGGTAGGAAGTGGGTTCGTCATCAATTATGACTTCTACTTCATTGCTAACCGTCATGAGAAATCCACATCTCTCAGGTTCGGATCGCACCCTACCAGTTCTGCGAGGAACTTGAGTATTCTGAATAGGTTCCACAACTCCTTGTGAAACTTGTTCAGATCCAACAGTCTGTTCAATATTATTTTCGGGTTCTTGAACCTCTTCGAGATTAATTTTACTCCCACTAATTCCTTTGGAGAGAAACTCTTTCTCTAGAAAGGTACCATGACGGGCAACAAACACTTTGTTTTCCGCAAGGTTGTAAAAGTAATAACCCTTAGTTTCCTTAGGGTAACGCACGAAAATACATTTATCAGATCTTGGTGCAAGTTTGTCAGAGATTAATCTCTTAACATAAGCCTCACAACTCCAAATCTTTATGAAAGACAAACTAGGTTTTCATCCAGTCTACATCTCATGTGGAGTCTTTGGAACAGATTTTGTTGGAACATTATTTAGTGTAAGAGCAGCAGTTTCTAGTGCATGTCCCCAAAAGGATAAAGGAAGATCAACTTGACTCATCATGGAGCGGACCATATCCTATAATCTAACGACCCCAAAACCCGTCCCTATTTATTTTATATTTTGGGGATTTTAATTTGAACTTATGTGTGCATTTTATGTGTTGCATCATGTTTTATGATTTGCACATCTTACTTAATTAATTGTGGTAGTCACTTGGTTAGTAGTAATAATTGTTAAGGGAGTAAATGAATTAGTTGAAACTATAGGGTCCTTTATGGAATTTAAAGTATAGGGGCTTAATTGTTCAACTTGGAACTAGAGTGACCAAAGTAAAAACTTGGGTAAAAATCTTAATATGCTTATCTCTTCTTCCCCTCTCTCTGTGTTTTTATTTTTCTCATAACATTTTTCTCGTTTCTCCCTAGGGTTAAGAAGAAAAGGTAAGTTCATTTCATTTTGATTTTATTTCTTTTTAATTACTTATCCGTTTTAAAATCTAATTATATAAAAATGATCAGGGCGTTGAGTAGGTCATTTCTACCCGAACAAAACATATTTCTGCGATACTTTTTCCCGAAATAGGTAAGTTACTAATTCCCCTTTAAATGTTAAAATGGTCATATATGTTATACTTGATACTTGTACTTGTTAATTTTGTGATTTGAATGATTTTTGTGATATTTGTAATTTTGGGACAAAGGGAGTATTTGGGAAAGTTGGTTTTGAAATGGTAAAGGAAATATAAGTGTGTTCCTAGTGTGTTTCTGGGTTCCTTTGGTTAAGATTTATGTAAAAGGTAAGGTGTGTGTTAGTACTTTTGGGACGGAAGGAGTAAGGAAAGAACCAAGTTCTGTTTTGGCCCAAATCGGGTACCGAGCGCCCGCCTGGTGAGCATCGAGCGTCCGCCCGCTAGCATATGGAGCGCCCGCACGAGCATGAGTGGAGCACCCGCTTACCTTTTGTTTCATGACCAAATTCCCTGTTGACCTGGAGCGCCCGCTTGGTACTTTCTGAGCGCCCGTCCGTTCTTTAGTGAGCGCCCGCTCGCCCCTATTTTTAGGAATCTTCTTTTTGTTTGATTAAGACTAGGATGTATTTTTAGTCTAGGTTTTGGGTACTACTCTAGTTGATTTAAATGGACATTGTGGAACACTCTAGTGTTTGAAATTGGTTCCTTTGTGAACAAATGTGTTATGGAACATGAATAAGTGTTAAATGGGGTATTATTGAACATCTTTTGATGTGTTTTGGATTGGTTCATCTTTGTGATGAGTTTTGTGTGGTTCCCTACTTTGGAATCATGCCCCGGTTATTGTTTAAGCAAGTATTTATTACTATGCTCGTGTTAAAATCCAGCTGGTACTTGTTGTGGTGTCGGGCAGTGGTAGGGATTATAATGGCACACGAGCCAAGTTCATTGTAAGGCTTCTACCATTGGTTTCCCATTTTTAACCCCCTTCTTTGGGCCACGGATTAGGTTTGGGCTAGCTCTCCTTTGTGTGAGTTTAGTCACCGTTTGGGTTATGACTTTGTGTCATTTCCCCCCCGTTATTGTTGTTGTTGTTGTTGTTTGGTTCATGAACCCGTTTCAGCCCTTTGGTGCTCCTCAGTTGATACCTCTCTGATGGTTATATGTTTGATTCGAGAACCTTGGCTCAGCATCCACTTATGAGTGTTTATTTCCGCCTTATGTGTGGTATGATGAGTTGGCTTTGCCTCTCATGTTATGTGCTATATGAATGTTTATTGACATTGTTCAATTACGAGTATCATTTCAGCATGTAACGTAGTTGCATTTTAGTAGTTTACTGAGATTTTTTCTCACCCCGTTCCTTTCAATGTTGTTTTCCTTAGATAAAGGAGAGCCCATGGGATAGGCCACTTCACAAGGGAGGATGTCGAGGTGGTGATTTTGGGTAAGTAATTTTGGGACATGTGTTACGTAAAGGCTACATTATGTAAATGTATAACCTTTTGGGTAGAGTAACTGTGACTTCATCTTTGTATCACCTATTTTTGGAACATGTTGGTGATTTGTAAATTTGTAAGTAAAGTGTGTAAGTCTTGTGGCTAAGTACTTTGGGTTGTGAAAGTTTGTTAGTGTGAAATGAAATCAAGTTTCAAGTAAATGTGTTTTGTTATATGAAACTTTTATGAAAGGACATTTCGAAAAATTTTCCTAAAATGTTTTATGACGTCTTCCGTGCGTGTCACAAACGTGGCCAAGTAGGACCACGGGTTGGGGCGCGACAGTAAAATTATCCAAATCACAAAAATAACAATCACAAGTATTAAGTACAACATATATGACCATTTTAACATTTAAAGGAGAATTAGTAACTTACCTATTTCGGAAAAAAGTATCGCAGAAATATGTTTTGTTCGGGTAGAAATGACATACTCAACGCCCTGATCATTTTTATATAATTAGATTTTAAAACGGATAAGTAATTAAAAAGAAATAAAATCAAAATGAAATGAACTTACCTTTTCTTCTTAACCCTAGGGAGAAACGAGAAAAATGTTATGAGAAAAATAAAAACACAGAGAGAGGGGAAGAAGAGATAAGCATATTAAGACTTTTACCCAAGTTTTTAGTTTGATCACTCTAGTTTCAAGTTGAACAATTAAGCCCCTATACTTTAAATTTCACAAAGGACCCTATAGTTTCAACTAATTCATTTACTCCCTTAACAATTATTACTACTAACCAAGTCACTACCACAATTAATCAAGTAAGATGTGCAAATCATAAAATATGATGCAACACATAAAATGCACACATAAGTTCAAATTAAAATCCCCAAAATATAAAATAAATAGGGACGGGTTTTGGGGTCGTTACATATAAAGTCCTATTTCTCCGCTCAGACACACCATTCCATTGCGGTGTTCCGGGTGGAGTTAATTGTGAAACAATTCCACAATCTTTAAGATGATTGTAAAATTCTTGGATTAAATATTCTCCACACGATCAGATCGAAGTGCTTTAATAGTTTTGCCAAGTTGATTCTGTACTTCATTTTGAAATATTCTAAATATCTCAAAAGATTAACTTTTATGTTTCATTAAGTAGACATAGTCCTAATAAGTCACTAGCCCTTTCACTACTCTTAGTGAAAGGTGCCTTGGTCATCTTTCCAAGTAAACAAGACTCACAAGTTTCATATGATTCAAAATCATGTGAATCTAAAAGTCCGTCCCCATGGAGTTTTGAGATACGCTTCTCATTAATATGACCAAGACGGCAGTGCCACAAATAAGTATGATTTACATCATTAGGTTTGGATTTCTTATTTACATTATAGACATCCTCATTATTCACATTCTCAACGTCAAGAATATAAAGGCCATTAAATGAATATGCAGTACAATAAAGCATATCATTTAAATAAATAGAAAACTTCTTATTTTCAATAAGAAACTTAAAACCTTCATTATCCAAACAAGAAATTGAAATAATATTTCTACTCAAATCCGAAACGTAATAACAATTGTTCAAAACAAGAATTAATCCGCTAGGTAAAATGACATCATATGTTCCTACGGCTAATGCAGCAACTCTTGCTCCATTCCCCACTCGTAGGTCCACTTCGCCATATTTGAGTAGCCTTCTATACCTTAGTCCCTGCATATTTAAACAAATGTGAGATCCACATCCAGTATCTAATACCCAGGAGCTAGAAGTAGAAAGAAGAACATCTATAACATAGATACCTGAAGTAGAGGCAGTCCCACTGACCTTCTTCTTCTTCTTCTTCTTCTTCATCTCTTCCTTGTAAACCTTGCAATTGCGTTTCCAATGACCAATCTCATTGCAGTGGAAACAAATTGCATCCTTTTGGGAAATAGGTTTAGCCACATTAGCATTGGCAACAATTGCCTTGCTAATCTTGGGTTTGATAACTTTTGTCTTACCCCCTTTTCCTTTGTCTTTAGAGCCTTTTCCTTCCTTTGACATAAGCACAGGAGCCTTTTCCATTATATTCAACACAAGTGGCTCTGGGTATGTCCGCCGGTGCTAACGATGCTTCTCCAACTGCAGAGGTTCCAGGCACTGCCAAAAAAGAAGCGCCAAATGGACCACGGAAGAAAATTTAGTGCTACTTAGTGGGTGGATTAAATTTTCCACAGACAGTTGTGTTGGAAGAAATCAGAAAAGGGATGCGTATTGGGGTAAGATTACGCAATACTGTAACGAGCATTGCTCATTTGAGTCTTACTGTGATTTGACTGCATGCAGAAATCGTCATAATTATATAAACAAAATATTGGGCAAATGGGTAGGTGTTTATGATAAAGCTAAGCATATGAAACAAAACGGGTGGTCGGAGAATGATGTATTGACAAAATCTCATGAACTATATAAAAGTGATAACAATTGCACTTTTACTTTGATGGAAGAGTGGAAGGCTGTTCGAGATGAACCACATTACGCAAGTCAAATAGGAGGAAATACGGGATCTGATTGCAGTGGATATAAAAGAGCACGTGAAGATGATGTAGGTGATTCAAGATCGGTTGGATCCATTCCTTGTCCTATGGGTAGGGAGGCAGCTAAGAGAAGGGGTAGAAAAAATATAAGGGAGTAGGCTTGACACCGGTAAAATAAGAGTGGGAAGAATATAAACAATTCAAAGAGAAAGATTGAGAACGAATGGAAAAGTTAGCCATACAACAAGAGCAGGCTGTTAATGCTGCACTTGAGAAGACTCGGGCTAAAAATAGGAAAATATGGATGAAGTTAAGCGAGAAGGACCATCTCGATGAGCATCAGAAAATGCTTTTTGACCAGTTGACCTGCCGAGCTGTTTGGCAATTAATTTTATAGCTTTATGTCTGTTTTCTGCAATGATGTAGTACTTGTTTAAGATTCTCTGTCTGTAACTTTATCTTTTAATTAAATCTATTTAATATTATTGGAGTCCATCAATTTCGACCACTCAACGAGAATCCAATCCTTATCTTTTAATTAACTCGATTTTATTCTTCCTTCAAGTCCACCAACCGGTACCACTCAATTTAATTAACTCGATTCAATTCTTACTTCAAGTCCGCCAACCTCAACCACTCAATTTCCTATAAATAACACTCTCTTCTTTCCTTCATCATACATCAAACACTCTCTTCTTTCCTTCTTCCTACATCAAACACTCTCTTCTTTCATTCTTCCTACATCAAACACTCTCTCTTTTCCTTCTTCCGACATAAATGAATCAATCCGGATTTCCATTTTTTTGATATCGATGCCTACAAAAGGCAATATGAAATTGAGGATAGGTTTATTGTCAACCGGTTTTTTCAAGCCGAAACACAGAAAAAAACCCGAAAATATTTCAAAAGAGATCACGCTTTGCACAATAAGAGCCTGGTCGAAGACTACTTTTCCGAAAATGCTAGGTACAAAGATTTTTTTCGCCTACGATATCAGATGGAGAAACATGTATTCCTTCGCATTGTTGTGGACCTATCAAACCATAACGAATACTTCACACAAAGATTCGATGCTGCCGACAAAGAAGGCCTATCTCTAGAAGCAAAATGTACCACAGCCATGCGAATGTTAGCATATGGTATGTCCGCCGATCAAATTGATGAATACATAAAAATAGGAGGCAGTACAGCGTTGGAGACGTTACGTAGATTTTGCACGGGGGTCATTCAGTTGTATGAGAAAGAGTACTTGAGATCCCCAAACGAAGCTGACCTGCAAAGAATACTTGACGTTAATGAGCAGCGGGGGTTGCCATGGATGATCGGGAGCATTGATTGCATGCACTGAGAATGGAAAAATTGTCCTACTGGTTGGAAAGGTCAATTTACTAGAGACGATAAGGGAACCACCACGGTTATTCTTGAAGCAGTTGCCACTCAAGATTTAAGGATTTGGCATGCCTTTTTTGGATGTCCGGGCACATTGAACGATATAAATGTTCTGAACCGATCGCCAGTGTTCGATCGTCTTGAACAAGAAAATACTCCACGAGTCAATTTCTTTGTGAATCAACATCCGTATGATATGACGTATTATCTTGCTGATGGTATCTACCCTAGTTATCCGACTTTCGTCAAATCAGTTAAACTTCCTCAAAGTGAAGAAGACAAGCTATTTGCAAAATTTCAGGAGGGATGTCGGAAGGATATAGAACTTGCATTTGGAGTGCTCCAAGCTCGATTCAAAATCATTCGAGAACCATGTCGAATGTGGCAGATGAAGGACTTGGCTATGATCATGAGGTCATGTATCATATTACATAATATGATTGTTGAGTATGAACGGGATACATATACTCAGAATTGGCTTGACTTTAATGATCAATCTGAGGCAAGCGAATCTAGTACACAGCAACCATTCTCGACTGAGGTATTACCTGCATTTGAAGATCATGTACGTACTAGAGTGGAATTGCGTGATACAAGAGCTCATAAACAATTGCAGAAGGATCTAGTCAAGCACATATGGGCAAAGTTCGGAAATTGATGATTTAATAGTTTTATTGCATTGTGAGTCGAGTCTATTGTATCGTATGCTTATTTGTCTTTCATTACTTGTATCGCGAGTTAAGCTTATTGTAACTTTTCTTTTTTGTTTAATAATAATTATCGTTATTTCTCGTATTTATTTAATTACAATTAAAAAATATTAATTAAGTGTGATTTTTTTAATAATAAATAATTATAATAATAATTATTATTATTTTACTAATCATAAAAATAAAGGATATAAAATAAAATAAAAGTGGTGGGGTAGGATGATGAGTTGGGAGGGTGTTGAATTTTAAGTATTAAATAAGCCATTGGAACGTGTAAAAGTTGATGGGTTGTTGAAGATTAGGTGGATGGGGAGAGAAGATGAGGTGGAGTGATAAAGTGGATGTTGAATGGAATTTGGTTGTTGAACCATTGTAGATGGTCTTAGGGTAGATTTGATGTGGCATCACCAAATTCATC
The DNA here is from genome assembly GCA_026119855.1 of Campanula takesimana. NCBI lineage: Eukaryota > Viridiplantae > Streptophyta > Magnoliopsida > Asterales > Campanulaceae > Campanula > Campanula takesimana. The sequence goes on along the minus strand of JAOWBW010000268.1, from coordinate 46,680 downwards.
CTTCCTCCATAACTTGTCCACATGGCAACACCATATCCCTCTTCACCAACTTTAATATATATATATATATATATATATATATATATATATATAAGATTTATCTCATAATAAATATCACGTTTTTCTATTTGAATATATAAAAATAAGTGTCGTATTTCTAAGTATGATGAGTTGCGGTATTTTAAAAAAAAAAAAATACATTACCGTCTCTCTCACGTCCCATTGTTTTCTCACCTATTTTTGGAGTGGTTCATATGTCAGATTCTTCTTAGTCGCGATCTGAAGAAATTTTGGGACTGGAGCTCTATTGTTATTGTGTTTGTAGCTAAGGAAACAACTTTAGTACAATTTTACCATTACACAATGTTAGAGCAATGAACAAGACTTGATAAGAAAAGCAAGCAATCACTTACGTGGTTCACCAACTTAGCTACATCCACGGGGAAGGGAGAGAATATTATTATCAATCTGGAGAAACGATTACAAGATCACACATATTACTGCTGCAGGAATTTTGATCACAAAATTCATGACTGTGCAACTGTAGAATTACAGATCTCTCTGAGCACTCTAATAATTTATCTGAGGTCTAACAGCTGATTTTGATCTAAACTAATGGCCTCTATTTAAACCAGTAAAAGTCTATCTCAAAATCTGGTAGGAACTTGGAATTCTAGTACAAAACTGACTCGAAAACCTTCCTTCTGCGGAATCCAAGTTTAACAGCGAATTCTGGCCTAACAAGGACTTGGTCTGCCCGGGTTAAGGTTCTGGTCCGGTCGGATCACCTTCAATACCCGGTCGAACCTCTGTTGCTTCCCCAAACTTGATTTCCGACGTCAACCTGGTCCGGCCGGGTCCTTCCCCAGGTCCGGTCGGACCCTTCTGTGCTCCGTCCCGGAATTACGAAATCTTACTGTTGTTTAATCCTTTAACCCGGCATCCCAAATTCAAAGGCATTAACCCAACAATCTCCACCTTGACTTTGAATCTCCATGACAACAAACCTTTTCTCCCCCTCGCCTCTTCTGCTATCTAATAGCTGCGAACATTCAACAAGTCCAAACAATATTGGAACTTGATACCCGTCACGGGTTTTGTGAACATATCTGCAGGGTTGTTCGCCGTCCCTACCTTCTTCACCTTTACCCCTTTCTCATCCCTTAGGAAATGATATCTGACATCAATGTGCTTGGTCCTTTCATGATGAACTTGATCCTTGGCCAAACAAATCGCGCTCAAACTATCGCAATAAATAATAGCTTGATCCTGATGTATCCCAAGATCGCTGATCAATCCCTTCAACCATATTCCTTCCTTAGCGGACTCTGTCAATGCTATCTATTCTGATTCTGTTGTTGACAATGTTACTGTCGCCTGCAATGTAGCCTTCCAACTGACAACTGACCCACCAAGCTTGAACACATATCTGGTTATCGATCTTCTTGTATCAACATCACTCGAATAGTCTGAATATGAGAAACCCTCGACTGCACAGTTTGTTCCACTTCCATAGACGAGACCGACTTCGCTAGTGCGCACTGTAGCATACATCAAACTACCAACTGCACTAGCATAGGATACTCGAGCCATATACTCTTTCTCCTCAATCGATTTGGGCCCAAACACGACTGACAACTGTGCATTCACTGTACTCAGAATATCTATAGCCTTAGCTGTTGACCTACCAAACCTCTTTAAAACTTTCTTGATGTATCTTTTCTGGGATAAGAACAGTTTTCGTTTGGCTCTGTCTCTATAGATCTCCATACCCAGAATTTTCTTCGCGTTACCAAAACCCTTCATCTCTGCGACCAATAAGACTTTCAGCTTCTGAATCTCTGACTTCTTGACTGCTGCTATCACATAGCTGTCAAATCTCTTGTACCACTGCCTAGGCGATTGCTTCCACCTACAAACCTGATCTTTCTTACCAGGAACTTGGAATCCTTCCGGCTGTGTCATGTATATCTCTTCCTCTAACTCTCAATTCATGTATATCTCTTCCTCTAACTCTCAATCCAAGAAAGCTGTCTTGACATCTAGTTGCTCAAGCTCTAAATCCCTCTGTGCCACTATTGCTAGCAACACTCCGATCGAAGTGTGTCTGACCACTGGTGAGAAGATATCATTATAGTCCACCCCTTCTCTCTGTGTGAAACTCCTTGCAACAACGCGAGCTTTATACTTGACCCCTTCTGCCGGTGACATCCCTTCCTTTTTCTTGAAGATCCACTTGCAAGTCACAATCTTTCTGCCTTCTGGCCTTGTGGTCAACTCCCAAGTCTGATTCTTTTGAAGAGACTCCATTTCATCCCATAGCCGCATACCAATGAGATGACTCTAAACATGTAACTGCTTCTTTGAAAGTAGAAGGTTCTGAAAGATTGGGCTCTACTTCCTCAGCAACCTGCAGTGCATAAGACACCAAGTCTTCAAATTCATACCTCTCTGGAGGCTTCCCGAAATTAGCTCTTCTAGACCTTCCTTGTGCTAACCCATGTTCCTCGGGAACTGAACTTGAACTTTCTGGTGCTTCAGTCTCTGTCTCTGTTGGTGGATCCTGATCAACATCTGACTGTGGGACAACTAACTCTTCAGTATCTTGTTGCTCCACCTGTTTTTCAACATCTGACTGTGGGATAACTAACTCTTCAGTATCTTGTTGCTCCACCTGTTTATCAACACCGCCAACACTTGAAACAATCATGGGTTTACCAGTCCATACCTCTTGGGGAATTCTGAGGCCAATACCAACGTAAGGTCCACGATTAATCAAGTAACATGTTGTACTAGCTACTTCTGCCCAGAAATGTTTAGACAACTCTGCATTGGAGAGCATGCACCACGCTCTCACAAGCAATGTCTGATTCATCTGTACTGCTACACCATTCTGCTGTGGCGTGCCTCTAACGGTGAGATATCTAGAAATCTCCACCTCTCTGCAAAACGAATCGAACTCAGTACTGCAGAACTCCAAACCATTATCTGTCCAGAGCTTCTTGATCTTCTTCTTTTTCTGGTTCTCCACTACCGTTTTCCAGTCCTGTAAGTACCTCGATCCGGATTACTATCCTTAAAATAATTAAATTATAAAGCTAAGGGGTAATTTGGGAATTATTTAGGACATTCCTGATAGGCTAGGGCCACATAGGAATAAACAGAAAACTTTAGGACCAATTTGGACAAAAAAAAAAAGAAAAAAAAGAAAAGTAAAAAAGACTAGCCGTACGGATAGTTTGTCCAAATTCCACATCCGCAGCCCAAACCGAAAATGCACAATTGCAGCCCATTTTGTGCACCATAAATACCAGTTTTCAGCCCATTTTAAGGATCAAAATATCTCCTCTTTGCTTAGCCCCTAAGCAAATAATAAGCTAATAGTTGAGGGACCAAAATGCTACTTTTAAATTACAAACAAGTCCCCAATCCATCCTATAAATAGAGGCTTCCTCTACCCATTTCACATCAAGAATTCCCTAGCAAAGTTACTCTAAAAAATTGTAGTCTCTCTTTCTCTCTCTAGGATTTAGGAACCCACATAATTCCTTCCTCCTACCCAAAATCAACCCAAGTAAAAAACCTTAGAACCCGAGTTCTCTAAGTAAAGAAGAAAAGAAGCAAACTTGGGTCAACCAATTAGTGATTTACCCCAAGCTTGCTTAAAGGTTGAATCTTTATTTTATTGTCATCTTTATATTGTTCTTGTTGGGATTGGCTTTGTTTATTTTCATGCTTATAAAAATGTAATCTATATATATATATATGATTGGACCCAAATACTCCCATGACCCTAATGATTTCACCTTACACTTTTATAGTGTATTAAAATGATGAGCTAAGTGGAGAGGAGTATTTGTTATGATTAAAAGTTGTTACATTTATGTCATTTACATTTATGTCTTTATTTTTGGCTTGGTGATCCATTGCACATATGGACAGAGCCTTGCACATTTATCTTATATTTGTTTATTTATTGTTATAATCTTTTTTTTTCATATATATATATATATATATATATATATATATATATATATATATATATATATATATATATATATTATTAAATGTTCATATAATGATGTTGGTCTAAATGTTCATAGATGTTATTTAAAGTCTTTATTCCAAATTTTGTAAATTTTAACCTTATTTAGATGATAGGGTCTTAATCCTTATTCATCTAAGTTGTGGTTCCATCCAAGTAAAGATATTATTGCTAGATTGTCCCTCTTGACTTTGCTAGCCTTTTCCATGGCTAAGTGAAAGTCCGTCCCTAAGAATACCTTATTTTACTTGGATAGTTTATCTCTTTTATTCAAAATATCAAAACAAAAAGGACATTAACATGCCTACATTTTATTTCCAAAATCACCTTCTAAAACAAGTCAATTTCTACCATTTTAAAATACACACACACACACTTGCACGTTTTGGTCAACAAACTTAGAGAGACTCGGTTTTTCGAGGCGGATTAGGTGAACGATGAAAAGTTCTTCCCAAGATGTAACCTGACCTCCGAACTCATTTTCTCTAACCTTTTTTCGTTGAATTGGGTTTAAAATTAATTTAACGTGGTGACTCCGTTTTCTTGAACATAAAGTGCCGTGTTTAATTCTCGAGGGAACTTGTCCATTTTCCCACGGGTATCTTACAAGTCCTTGAAATTCCTTAGAGCCTCATTCTTGTGCTCCATGATAATCACCCAAGTCTTCCTCGAATAATCATCAACCATAGACAAGAAATATCTGTGCCCCCTTAGGGATTCCTGATGTGAAGGTCCCCAACAATCTGAGTGGATGTAATCCAGAACGCCTTTTTTTGTTATGTATGCCCTTGGGAAAACTATTACCCTTCATCTTCCCTAGCACGCAATGCTCACAAAATTTAAGATCCTTGATCTTATGGCCACACAGAAGATCCCGTTTAGCCAGCTCCTGCATCCCTCGAGTGCTCATGTGACTGAGCCTGATGTGCCACAGCTTAGACATATCTCCCTCGTTCACCTCTGATGATGCAACCATAGCCGACCCTGCAAGCGTCCTTTCTTGGAGGAAATACAAGGAGCCCCGTTTAAGGCCTCTCAGCACCACTTCTTAACCGTTACAGACACTAATTGCTCCACCTTTACCTTTGAAACTGAACCCTTTGCTGTCTAATTGACTAAGAGAAATCAGATTCTTCGTCATAAGCGGAACGTGTCGAACCTCGTTCAAAGTGACAAACTTACCGTCATGAGTCCCGACCTTGATCGAACCAATACCGACAACCTTACAGACTGCACTGTTGGCCATGCTTATATCACCGCCATCCATCTGCCTATAATCAGTAAACCATTCTCTCCTATGACTGATATGGTAAGACGCTCCTGAATCAAGAATCCACGCATCAGATGCGCGTGCTGATTCTGATGTAACTAGAGCACAATCCTCTTTTGAACTGCTATCCTTGGCCATCATGGCCTCTGCTATGACTGGTGCCTTTCCTTGCTTCTTTCTGGGACAATCGAATTTCCAATGCCCCTTCTCCTTGCATAAATTACAGATATCCTCAGGTTTCGAACCCTTCTTGTTGGAAGAATTACCTGTATTGTTCTTCTTCCCACTAGAACCCCTGTTACCACTACTAGAAACCAAACCTGATGACTGGGTATCTGCCTCATTCCCACTCGCCTTTCGGTGCAATTCCCTCATCTTGAGAGAATTTTTCACTTCCTCTAGAGAGATACCATCTTTACGGTTTATGAACGAATCGACATAATGTTTATAAGACATAGGTAAAGATACTAAAAGTTGCAAGGCTGCATCCTCGTCATCCACAATAACTCATATATTACGCAGTTCAAGTAATGCAGAAGTAAATCTATCAAGATGATCATTTATGGGCATACCTTCAGTCATACGACAATCATACAGCTTCTTCTTCAGGTATAACTTGTTGGTCAATGAACGTGTCATGTACATATCTTCCAACTTTAACCAAAGATCGCTTCTGGAGTCTGTTCTTGCAACATTGGTTAGGATCTCATCATCCAACTGTCTGATGATCTTGGCGTGAGCCTTCTGATCTAACTTCTTCAACGCTGCTTCCTCCTTGGCGGCTGCTTGTTTGTCCTTCTCTGACCCTTCTGTGGTGATCGCCTTACCCTTGGGATCCTTACAATCCCTGATTGCAATCTCCAATGGTTCCCATAAATCGTTGTCTATCAACAACGCCTTTATCTTGATCTGCCAGAGAGAAAAATTATTCTTCCCATTGAACTTGTCGATCGAATCTGCTCCTTGACCCATTTTCTCGTTCTCTGCAGCGGAATCCCTGAACCTCTAACCACGAACCAAAGCTCTGGTACTACCAGAGCTCTGATACCACTTGTTAGAGCAATTAACAATACTTGATAAAAAAAGCAAGCAATCACAAGAACACAGATTGACGGTGGGAGGGTGGTGGGGAGACGGTGGGAGGTTGGGAGGGGCGGCGGCGGTAGGTTGAGAGATGAGAGAAAATGAGAGAAAGAGAGTTGCTGGAATAGATAGGGTTTGAGATGAAATGAGTGTGGAGGATATTGTTTAGGTTTATCTAGTGGGTTTGGGTTTTTGGGTTAGGTCAGCCCATTAAAAATGATTAATTAAGATAAGTTAATTGGATTGAGTTTAATCAAAGATGATTAGGAAAAATTGGGTGGGGTAGGCCCAATAAAAAATTAATAAAACCTTTCCATTTTGGGATGTCCTAATTCGGATGGGACACCCAAAATGGAAATTTGTCCTAATTCCGACAGGACGGAGGGAGTACATTCATTATAAGTACATAATATGGGATTTCAGGGACGGAGGGAGTATATAAAGTTGTATCTGGACTCATTGCGATCAATACACAAAATAATGACTTCCTTGTTCATATTTGCTCTCTATCTTTATTCTATCAGAAAAATTGAACAAACAATAACCAGAAATTTCATTAAGACGCTTGATCATTCACAATCTTGTTGTGCGCGCCGCGGAAGCGGTTCTCATTCACACCAACAATTAGGTTATGCTACAATATTAATTTGGACACGAACAACATGACGGAAAGATAAATAAGAGAAGATTGTAACGTGGTTCACCCCAACATCAATGGGCTACGTCCACAAACCAATCAACAGTATATATCTTCAACATTACAAAGTGTATCACCCTCAAATCCGAGTCGCTCCCTCACTCAAAGATTACAAGAAATGATAACACTAGGATTCTCTCTCACAATAGTGTACAACTCCTTCAAGATTGTACATATCTCTCTCACTCATTCTCCCCTAAGGGAGGGCACTCTTGTCACCACAAGGCACACTTGAACTCTTTCTACATGTCTCTATTTATAGGCACTAGACATCTCCTAGTTCAAATCTTATCTAGATAACCAAACACCAAAAGTCTCATTGGAAAAACCAACCATCACATTCATGATAATCATGTATCACATGATACAATGTATGATGACTCCTTCTAGAACTTGAGCCATTTTCCAACAATCTCCACCTTGGCGAAATTTCCCTACCACATAGCCAAAGGCAATCGGCTCCACCGAATCATTGTCATCCTCAAAATCTGAATTTCTTCAAATCTGCTGCTTCTGTCCGGACACAACTCCCAATGCTGTGAACATCAAAATCCAATCTTCACCGTTCAGATTGAATATCAATAAGTCCCCAAGCCACACACCAAAAATCAGAACGATCCAACGGTAAACGAATGCGCTACACCAATTCTCCTACCGCTGCGCTGAAAAATCTGAACCAGAAAATCTGCCACCACCGCGAAACTTGTACCGCCGCTATCACTAACGGGACACGCCGCCTGATCACCAATATCAGGAAGACTTTCGACACAAGGGTTCATTCACGAGGTTGCACATCATCAAATCTTGTACTCTCTCCAAATCTTTCTCATCCTTCACAAACGTCACAAATTAAGCATAACCAAAATTCTTCAATATTATCCCGCATCACCCTGAGCTGAACCATCAGCTCTGATACCAATTGTTGTGCGCGGCACGGAAGTGGTTCTCATTCACACCAACAATTAGGTTATGCTACAACATTAATTTGGACACGAACAACATGACGGAAAGATAAATAAGACAAGATTGTAACGTGGTTCACCCCAACATCAATGGGCTACGTCCACAAACCAATCAACAATATATATCTTCAACATTACAAAGTGTATCACCCTCAAATCCAAGTCTCTCCCTCACTCAAAGATTACAAGAAATGATAACACTAGGATTCTCTCTCACAATAGTGTACAGCTCCTTCAAGATTGTACATATCTCTCTCACTCATTCTCCCTTAAGGGAGGGCACTCTTGTCACCACAAGGCACACTTGAACTCTTTCTACATGTCTCTATTTATAGCACTAGACATCTCCTAGTTCAAACCTTATCTAGATAACCAAACACCAAAAGTCTCATTAGAAAAACCAACCATCACATTCATGATAATCATGAATCACATGAGACAATGTATGATGACTCCTTCTAGAACTTGAGGCATTTTCCAACAAATCTCTCTTGCATACAAAATCAAAACAATAATACATACTGACAGGGAAAGAACATACTCTCTTACACCATCTTATAGAAGAAGAAAAAACCATACTCTCCTACACCATAGAAACACTTCTTACTAATGATTTAAAGCACACGATTACATGGAAGGATGCGAGCCTGCAGTCGATTTGTTCCCCCTGCATGGAAGACGGTTACACAGGATTGACATACACACCGAGAGAATGAACATAATATTTATTCGTTTGTATGGGATTTGAGCCATGGAATCCGCTGATAAACCCATGTTTTATTGGAATAGAGAAATGTCTATCCTTACTACCTAGGCTGTACCCGCTTCCGAAAGGCCCATACATTATCTTCTCGTCAGTGGTAAAATACAAAGATTTGATGTATGTCGTCCCTCCCCCCCCCCCCCCCCCCCCCAAAGGAGGTGAAACTATCCCACCGACACCATTAAGTTTGCCCTCAATATTAATCTGTGCAAGGGAACATGAAAAATTAAGCTTCATTTACCAACATAAAGATTTTTATGTGACCCAACAGTATCATTTCACAAGTCAAGAACATGTTTGCACCTTCTCAAAGTTACTCTAACGTTGTGTTACTGTCAATAAATTTGATACACCATATATGTCGTAAATTTTCGCAATATTTATAGGTTTAATAATAGAAAGTCACTAGCTTTAAAAAAATAAAAAAATAATAGAAAGTCACTAAAAGTGGGATATTAGAATATACTCAAGGTAATTTATTTTTTATTTTATTTTTTTATTTTTTTTGAGGGAAAGTAATTGTTAATTTAAAAAGCAAGAATACTGATTCACTCTTATCCAATCTCATATACGGTAGAATAATTACAAATTTCTACAAACAGCGTCAAGATTGGTTAAAGAATAAAATTATAATTATCAAATAATTACGGACAATGAGGTATCAAAATTATATCGTACTCTCTCTGTCCTTAAATTAGGGTTCATTTTCAGGAATTTTTTGTCCCAAAATGAGTGGTCCATTTTGATCATAACTTTGTTCCTAAATGTTTTTTTTTAAGAAATTCTTTTCACATGTCTCTTTATACTTGCAAAAACTAAATGCTTGTAAAGAAGATTACAAAATTATAAAAGAATTTTGCCACCAAATTGTACAAAAAGTTATGTCCCTTAAAATGACATTTGGACATTCATTTAGGGACATAGGTAATAGTACAATTTTTAATTTTACAACAATTAAAGGGCGTCAGAATCAATAAAAATTACTCCCTCCGTCCCAGTAGTTTAAGGTTTTTACTTTCCTTTTTGGTATGTCTCAGTTTAAGGTTCTTAGTTGCTTTATCCCTTAAATGGCAAATGATGAATAGTGTTTTGGACATCATTGTCCTCATAAAGTTCATATATTACAAAAAAACCATCACTTACCTATCTACTATACACCCATTTGCTTTATGAATGCACAATTATATCCTACACACACTATCATTCTTGACTCAAATTTGCCTTGATTCTTTAATAAGCGTGTAAAGTCAAACTAAGAACTTTAAACTGGGAAGGATGGAGTATAATTTTAAAATTTGAAAGAACTAAACTAATACTCCCTCCGTCCCAAAATGATCTTCCTGTTTGACTATTCAAACTTCTTAACGAAATGAACACTTGCTTCACTAGCCATGTTTTGGTTGTGCACTTTTAAAGCCTAGATTGTAGAAATGAGAAGAACTTTTTGGGACAATGAAACATGGCAAATGAGAAGATCATTTTGGGGGACGGAGGGAGTATTTCCTAACAGTTAAAGGATTCAAGTGACTCAATCTCTTAAGTGTGTGAATTATCACAAAATATAGGAATATTAGTGACATTCATACCAAAGTCTTGTAGTTGACTTTTTAAGTACAAAATTTGTGAACAGCAGAGACCAGCTGCAACATATTCAGCCTCAGCTGTTGAGGTTGCAACTGATGTTTGCTTTTTGCTAGACCAAGACACAATTCTTGATCCAATGAATTGACATCCACCACTTGTTGACTTTCTGTTCAGATTGCATCCAGCATAGTCTGAGTCAGTAAAACCAATTAGTGAGAATGGTGATTCATTAGGATACCACAAGTCATAGTCAGGGGTTCCTTTTAGATATCTCAAAATTCTTTTAACAGCAGCAATGTGAGATTCTTTAGGATTGACTTAAAATCTTGCACAGAGACATACACTGAACATGATATCAGGTCTTGATGCAGTAACATATAGGAGAGATCCTATATAGCTTCTGTAAAATGTTTGGTCAACACTTTGACCATCAGTGTCAGCATAAAGTTTTGTGGTAGTAGACAGAGGTGTCTTAGCTGTTGAGGCATTCTGCATGTCAAACTTCTTTATCATGTCTCTTGTGTACTTGGCTTGGTTAATGAAGATCCCATCCTTCATTTGTTTAACTTGAAGACCTAAGAAGTAGGTTAGTTCTCCAATCATACTCATTTCAAACTGTTTTTGCACAAGATCTCCAAATTCTTTGCAAAGGTCTTCATTTGATGATCCAAAGATAATATCATTGACATAGACCTGAATGAGTAGGGTGTCATCTCCATATTTTTTGATGAACAGAGTGTTATCAATATGACCTTTGGTAAATCCTTTATTGAAAAGGAAATTAGATAAGGTGTCATACCAAGCTCTGGGGGCTTGCTTTAGACCATACAAAGCTTTGTCCAGCTTGAATACATGATCTGGGAATTTGGGGTATTCAAATCCAGGAGGTTGAGCAACAAACACTTGTTCATTAATTACTCCATTCAGGAATACACTCTTAACATCCATTTGGAATACTTTCATCTTCTTAAAAGATGCAAAGGCCATAAATAATCTTATGGCTTCAAGTCTTGCTACAGGAGTAAAAGTTTTATCATAATCTATTCATTCTTCTTGTCTGTATCCTTTAGCTACAAGTCTTTCTTTGTTTCTCACTACAGTACCATCTTCACTCATTTTATTTCTAAATACCCATCTGGTGCCTATGATAGTTTGATTTCTGGGTTTGGGAACAAGTTTCCATACTTTATTCCTCTCAAACTGTTCAAGTTCTTCTTCCATAGCTTCTATCCAGTCTGCATCTTGAAGGGCTTCATGGATCTTCTTGGGTTCCATTTGAGAAGTGAAGGCACTCATAAAAATATCATAGTGAGGAATGCCATCAGGAATGATTTCTTTTTGAATAGGGATGGAAATGACAAGGTTATCATCATTTACAATGGGGATTGGAGTAGGGATTAGAGAAGGAATTATTTGACAGCTAACTGGTTCATCTAAGCTGTTAGTAGGTGTGAAGCTGTTAAGAGTAGGTAAGCTGTTGGGAGTGTCTTTGGGCAGAATATAAGGAAGAATAATGTTGTTCTCATTTGGGGATGAGGGATTGTTTATTGTGGGTGATGGTTCTGGAAGGTTGTCAGAGTTTCCAATGCTTTCATCAAAATCACACAAGTCAGTGTTGCTTTGATCATTGTTTTCATCAAAGTCAACATGAATTAATTCTTCTACAACTAGTCTTCTCTTGTTGTATACTCTGTAGGCTTTTCTAGTGTTGGAGTAACCAAAAAAGATTCCTTCATCACTCTTGGAATCAAACTTATCTAGGTTGTTCTTCCCATTGTTGTGAATGTATCACTTGCTCCCAAATCCATAAAAGTAGGATATGGTTGGAACCTTTCCATTCCACAACTCATATGGGGTCTTCATATAATACTTGTTGATGAGAGTTTTGTTTTGCACATAGACAGCAGTAGTTACAGCTTCACCCCAAAAGTATTTAGGAAGATTGTGTTCTGACAGCATTGCCCTTGCTGCTTCACAAATTGTCCTATTTTTCCTTTCTGCTAATCCATTCTGTTGAGGAGTTCTTGGAGCTTAAAAGTTGTGATCAATCCCTATTTGATTACAATAGGTATCAACTCCAGTGTTCTCAAATTCAGTTCCATGATCAGATCTTATCTTTTTGATAGACAAGCCTTTAAAGTTCTAAACTTTGTTGAACAGCTGAGTGAGATTATGAAGAGTATCACTTTTAGATTCAAGGAGAATGATCCAAGTGAATCTTGTGTAGTCATCAATAACTACAAGGGAGTATCTCTTTCCACCTAAAGATCTGTTTCTAATGAGACCAAATAAGTCCGTATGAAGAAGATCAAGAGGCTTGGATGTGTCCATTCTGGTTTTAGCAGAAAATGATGTCTTCTTTTGTTTTCCATACTGACAAGCTTTGCATAGCTTGTACTTCTTGAAAGGTATTTTGGGAAGACCTATGACAAGGCTAGAGATGGATAACTTGGAAATAGTTTTGAGGTTCAGGTGAGCAAGTCTTTTGTGCCACAGCCAAGACATATCAGATTGACTGTAAGTCAAAAGACAATGAGCAGTGGAGGATTGGACTACTTTAAGATGGAGGCAATAGAGGTTCTTCTTTCTAACTCCTGTTAGAATAACCTTGTTGTTCTTGTCTTTGACTTGGCATTGGTCCTTGGTGCAGATAACATGATAACTTTTATCACAGATTTGACTAATGCTAATCAAATTGTGCTTAAGGCCTTCAACATAAGATACATCTGTAAAGATTATCTCCTTGGTCACTAGGTTTCCTGATCCTTTGATTCTTGCTTGAGAATTGTCACCAAAAGTAAGATTGGGACCATTCTTTGGTGTTAGCTGTTGAAGCCATTTCTTGTTGTAAGTCATGTGTCTGCTACATCCACTATCTAAGTACCAGATTTCTTTATTTCCTACAAAACAAAATTAAAAATTATGGTACCCTTTATTCTTTTTGGGTCCAAATGATTAGACTTTCTTTGGTACCCTAGCCTTGCCACCTGATCTCCTTTTGAAGAACTGGTTAAGGGTGTTATAGTAGGACATGATTTGCATCATGTAGGGTGTCAATGTGAAGGGTTGAGGGGAGTTATATAGGTGTCCAGTATTGTATGGACTTTGATTTCTGTATTTTGGTTGATGAAAGTGAGATTGCTGTCTGGGGTTTTGTGAGTGGTATGATGATCTAGGTGAGGAATTTTGGGACTGATAAGCATGGCTTTTCCCATTGGAATATTGCCAGTTTTGTCTAGGTTTCCTAGAGTGCCTCTGCTGTTTAGCCTGTCTTGTCTGTCCAGTTTGCCTTAGCTGTTCAATTTTCCTTGGCTGTTCAGCTTGTCTTGGCTGTCTGGCTTGTCTAGGCTTTCAAGTCTTCTGTTTTTGCTTCCTTTTCTGAGATTTAATATCATCAGTACTAGTTGAAGCTTGAAAATTAGGAATTGTAGGAGAATCTACTTTTAATTCACTCTTTTTGGTCCCATTACTCTCCTTTTTATACACATATTCCTTTGTTTGAATAGGGTAAGATGGTTTCTTGGTAGAGAAGGTATTGAGGCTTTGTAGAATCATAGTCTCAACAGCTCTATTACCAGTAGGTGGAGCGTAAGTTTTGAGTGTGGGATTTTTGGCTCCTATTCCAGACCTGTCCCCAGGATGTCTTTGGTTAAAGTGATACAAGGATAAAGCATTGCTTGATTTGTTCCAGGAATCAATTTTGCTTTTTAAGGCATTGTTCTCTTCCTCCAAGGTACTCATTTCTTGTTCATTATCCTTTTGGGACTTAGAACATTCAGTCTTAGCTGTTGAGCTAAGTATGTCATTTTCAAGTTTTTTACATTTGTCCTCTAGATCCTTTTTGGTGGTTTCAAGGTTGGTGTTTGAGGATTTGAGAGTTTCAATGGTTTTCGGTTGTTCAAGGTTTTCAGTGATGAGGGCAGCAAAGCTAGAGTCTTATTTCTTCTTTTGAATCAAGAGGGCGCAAACTAAATTTTTAAAACCTTCTATATTAAGAGATTTAAAATTATGTACCTCTTTAAGTTCTTCAGCAGCAGCTAAGCTTCTAGGTCCTCTTCATTATCTGAGTCTTCACATTCCTGTGCAACCAAACACAGTAATGCTTCTTCTTTATCACTATCTGAGTCTGATGATTCAAACTCTTCATCACTAAACCTAGAAGAGTCAGCAAGCATGACTTGTTAATTATTTTTGTCATTCTTAGCCTTGACACAATTAAAGCAATTACACCTAGAGCTATGAATGACTTCTTTAGAATAAGTCATTCTTTTTTAGTGTTCTCTTGGTTTCTTAGGTTCTTTGCAATCTGCAGTATAGTGATCTGGTTTACCACAGTTGTAACACTCAATGTTCTTTTTAACAACTTCTTGAGTTGAGTTGGATGGTGAAGGACTGTATCTTCTATCAAATGCTTTCTTTTGATGTTTCATGGCATTTCTGACAGCCATGGAGATTAGGCTTGGGATGTCTTCTTGAGAGATTGGTTTTGATTCTTGTTTAGGGGTTATGTTCAGTTTTTGTAGGGCATTGATAACAAGAGTGTCAATGTCCTGTTGGGAGAACTTTTTCTGGGTTTGCTCTTGAGCTACAAAGGCAAGGGTTTGAGATATGGTGGATGCTGGTTGAATTTTGATCATTCCTTAATAGGCTTCAAGTTTACCAAAGTATTGTTCTATGGTCATACTACTCCATTCAGCTCCTTCTCTAATGGGAAGGGCTACTTTCTCATACTCTTGAGGGAGATTTGAGTAGATTTTTAAGCATCGGTCAGATTGTTCAAAGGTTTTGTCATGGTCTGAAATGGCTCTAACAAGATCCTCAAATCTTGGTCTTGCAGCACTCACCTATTCTCCAGGGTAGAATTTGAAGTTGTCTAAATGTCTTAATAAGTTATACAGATTCTGAGTTCTAACACTAGTGTGTTTAGTGAACTTGGTGTTAATTAGTTCCCATGCTTCTTTAGCACTTAGTACTTTAGCTATTTCTTGAGCTAGGGAGTCATTCACACTTTTTTGCAGAATTTTTTTTTTACTTTTAAGTTAGCAGTCATAAGTTGTCTTTGAGCATCAGTCCAGTATTCAGGAGATTTGAGTTTGCTACCTCCTCCCTTGACTTCAGCTTGAGTGGGAGGTTCAACTTCATTCTCTAAGACATACCAGTTCCATATGCTATTAGCATCTAGATAGGTTTTAATTTTTGAGGAATAAATCTCAAAAGATCCACAGTCATCAATGTGTGGAATGTCCTTTTCATTGTTTCTTCTTGGTTGAGGCATGGTGGGTTGAATGGATCTTTCACAAGTTGTTAGACTCTTTATGGTGAATCCAAGCTCTGATGCCAATTGAAAGGCCATGTTTAACTAAATGAACAGATTAATTAAAACTTGAACAACTAACTGTTTGAGGTTAGCTGTTGAGAAATAATAAATAAGAGAAATGTGCAGCGGAATATAAATGAATAAATAAATGAAAGGACAAAGTGTAGTATGTGTGTAAGTGTATAGACAAGAGTGTAAACAGTATTTTTAAAGTGGTTCAGAGGCAAAACCCTTCTCTTACATCCACCCCCACTGTTGGAACAGTGAGATCAATCCACTATAATATTCTCTTCAAATAAGAGTTACAAGAATTGATAAGGCAAGTTCCTTTGAGCCCCCTCTACTTAATTAACACTTCAATTAAGGTTGTTTCTTTCAAAGCGAGAAAAAGAAAAAGAAAAAATAATCACAAGTGTGTTTACAAGAGAAAGTAGCTTGGCTGTTAGCTGGCTGGGTGTGGGTTATAACTGGGTTCAAAATGGCACAATATTTGCAGGGGTCTATGCAAATATTCAAGACTGCAGAGAGTGAGTAAAGTAAGGCTACAAAGGATTTTCAAACGGAGAAAGGTTGTAAAAAGGGGTGAAGAGGGTCACTTGACAACATGCCAGTATACTCCTTTATATAAGGTTTGACATATAGCCGTTGGGGGACAAAGGTACAGGAGTAGCCGTTTGGGGAACATAAGTACAGAGGAGTAAATGGTTTGTCTTTGACTGGGTTGACTAATATGTTTGTTTCTCCTTTGTATGCTGGTTGACAAGGAAGGGGTTTATGCAAGTTTAATCAAGCTTCAATATGAGTTAATTCAATGGTTGGAACTATTGGATTAATCATTCTTCAAGGATCTGATGATGTGGAGTCAGCTGTTGAAGAAGACCAGTCTCAGCTGTTGAGGCAGGGGAGCTTAGCTGTTGGGCTTGTAAGCCATTAGCTGTTGAAGCTTGTTTGTATTTAGAATCTTGATAATTCATTTGAGGTAGAGGGAGTCTGCAGTAGGTGGTTCTTCAGTTTATTAGATGTATAGATGATAGGTAGATCATGTAATGACTTGACTGTTGGCTTGAATGGAAACTGGATAGCTTAGCTGTTGAGCTTTGTCTAGGGTTGTCTGTGCTTAGGTCTTTGTATTCATCATATAATCAACTGGGTTTGATTATTTATTTATCAAAACATATTTACTATGATAATTGTGAGTTAAACATAGTGAGGTACTAACACTATATATTGAGACGCTAAATTAGCAAAAAGTTGGCTTTTTTTTTCCACTCAATTTTAGATGCACCGCTCTACCGTACACATCATTTCCTTTAAAAAAAAAATTGATGACGAAAAGGAAAGAAATCGTAAATACAAGGACTTTGCATATAAATAGTGTTGAAAATGGACAACTCAACTTTACAAATAAATTATAGGAGAAGAAGTAGACGTGCCTGAGGTTCACAAATGAACCGAATGAATTGACAGTTTTGAACCATTGAAAACCGGTTAAAACCATGAACTGGTGAATCGGACGAACCGTAAACCGGCGGTTCACGATTCCTAGAAGGTTTATGGTTGAAAACGGGCGGTTTGGACCGCCAATTTGAACTATGAGTTTCAAGATTTGAACCGTTTGTATAATTCTATTTAATCTGGTTTTAGGCCTGTCAATTAGGGCTCATTGTAGCTCCAATGTAAGTTCTTGTTTCTCATCATCATTTGTACTTCCATAACTAACCATATATGACCAAGTAGCCTTCCCACCATTTCCAGTTACTTAAAATGGAGATCATTAGTTCTGAACTTCATTATTTACTTCCAAGTCTGAACAATCGACTTTTATTGGGTACTCTCAAATTTTGGACCATTGAAAACCGGTTAAAGCCATGTTGTACTGATCATATTACGTACTCCTTCCGTCCCAAAATGATCTTCGCGTTTGACTATTCAAATTTTTTAAGGACATGAACTCTTGCTTCACTAGCCAAGTTGTGTCTATCCACTTTTAAGCCCAAATTGTAGAAATGGTAATTGACCCACAAAAAATTGGATTGACATAATTATACTTTTGAGAACTATATCACAAAAAATGACCCAAAATCACGTAACCAAATGGCAATTGACCCACAAAAAATTGGACTAGCCCTGCTTGGATTAGGGTTTCGATATACATAACACACACTAAAAGTTAGTGAAAATCATAACTTGATAGATTTGATTTACGTTAAAAATAAAATACAATTTGTGACAAATACTATAAAGGTTGAGGTGTAAAAAGTAAAGTGACATGTATTAATTCTGTTATAATAGGTGTAAAAAGTAAAGTTTGTAAATAAAATACAATTTGTGACAAATACGTTAAGCCTATAATCGTCGGCTACATTGCACATTGCAACAGATCGGTAGAGATGAAGGAAAAATCTGTTAGTGATTTACAACAGAAAGAACAAATACAGAATAATAAATTGAACAATAAACTGGAAATACAGAAAGTAAAATTCGATTGTCGTTTGCACGAGCCCAGTTGGTTACTGTCTCCTTAAGACTTATTCGTCCCCTCACCACTTGTGCTTGAGTTTTGTCGGGACGCTAGCCTCCCAGGATAGAACGTGCGGACCGGGGGCACTTTGCACCTAAGTTTCCCGGCGAACTGAATTGCGCTTGGACAGAATCACCACTATTAAACAATGCAAGGAGGCCAAGGAAATCGCAGAACAATATGCAGCAAAAGAAAGATGGAGGAAGATTGTTTTTTTTTTTTCCAGTGTATTTCATCCAGTTTGTGAACACTCCTTTTTATAGCTGCACAAAGCCAAGAATCCGAAACTGAAATCTGCCATTAAACTCGAAATTAAAACTCTGTTTTAATTTGAATCTTTCAGTTTTTATTTGCTGCACTTAATCTCGAAATTAAGACTGCAATTAACCCATTGATACTTGGCAGTTACAATGTTAGAAATCAAAAACTGCTCATTATTTTTGATTCACAAACCAAAAAATTTACCAAAAGGTGGGTTGGTCCGACTAGGCCATTTCGGTGCTACATTCGTGTCCGCAGGACGCGCCCATGCACGAGTACGCACCTCGCAAGCCAAATTTGGGATTTGATTTGCACCCCCCCCTGCGCGCGAGAGAGCCTCTATGCTACTTAGTCTTGAACATTACTCTAGTGTCCAAGTCTTTATACTAGCAAAAGGTTCATTTCCCTTCCAATGTGGGATATCCACATTTTCACTTTCCAACCCACTTACTTTGAGCATTCATATC
The DNA here is from genome assembly GCA_026119855.1 of Campanula takesimana. Lineage (NCBI taxonomy): Eukaryota > Viridiplantae > Streptophyta > Magnoliopsida > Asterales > Campanulaceae > Campanula > Campanula takesimana. The sequence goes on along the minus strand of JAOWBW010000268.1, from coordinate 27,710 downwards.
TCATTCATCCAATAACCATTTTGGACAAATTAATACTTGATTTCATTCTTCTCATGGAGTAGAACACAAAACCATAATCAATTTTGTCGTTGGACAAAATTACCCTTATGGAAATTCCGCATAATTTCCTTCAAAACCACACTATTTCCCAACAATCCCCCACATGAAGGAAATTCATGAGGATAGGTGATAAAGTCCGGCAGTCGAAAACCTGCATAGGATAGGTAGGGTCTGCCCTTTGAACCTTCCCTTGCAAGATATATTTACTCTACTCGCTAATCAGTAGACACGATGTCCTTGAACTGCTAGCTTTTTATGTAGCCGATCATATACTTTGCACAGGTATCGCCCTAACACAATTCAGCTCTCATAGCTGTGTCCATTATGGCCCTGGAGCACAATGCCTGGTTCTGTGAGAAGGTCTAAGAATTAAGCCTCACATAATTCTTCTCAAAGCGGCCCACACTTCTTTCTCACATAGGTGATTCTTTTAAGTAACCCATTTTACTTCACATAAGAATCATTAAAAGCCAACGGCTTAACCTCATTCCTCTCGGGATGTCACTTTTAAGGAATGGGTATGGGGTAACCCCCACAGTGACGCTACAAGTCTTTTAACAGTTAGGTTGTCCCTTTTGAACCTAGATCTTGGGATCTCCAGTCAACTAGGTTGGGTTTTCCGCTGTGTTTAACTTATCAAGAGGCTTTAATCCCATTCCCAATGTCAACTTTGCAACCGCTTCTTTACTTAACCCTTTGGTTAGCGGATCCGCCAAATTATCTTTTGACTTTACATAGTCAATAGATATGGTACCAGTTGCAATTAGTTGCTTAATGGTATTATGTCGTCGACGTATATGTCTAGACTTACCATTATACATATGATTTTGTGCCCTACCAATCGCAGATTGGCTATCGCAATGTATACAAATTGCTGGCACAGGTTTATCCCAATTTGGAATATCTTCTAGAAATTGGCGTAGCCATTCGGCTTCCTCACCACATTTATCTAATGCTATGAACTCAGATTCCATGGTTGATCTAGCTATAACAGTTTGCTTAGAAGATTTCCATGATATAGCTGCACCTGCCAATGTGAATACATATCCGCTCGTAGACCTTGAGTCTTTGATATCTGATATCCAATTAGCATCACTATATCCTTCTATCACCGCTGGATGTCTATAGTAGTGTAGTCCAAAATCACGAGTATATCTTAAGTACCTTAGTACTCTTACTATACCCTTCCATTGATTTGTTCCAGGATTACTAGTATACCGGCTCAGTTTGCTCACAGCATAAGCAATATCCGGCCGAGTACAACTCATCAAGTACATTAGACTTCCAATAATTCTTGAATACTCTAATTGAGACACCGGATCTTCTCTATTCTTTGAAAGATGAAGATTTTGGTCAAACGGAGTACTCGCAATTCCATTGTCATCCTTACTAAATTTCTCAAGAATTTTATCCACATAATGAGTTTGACTTAATACAAGTCCATTGGATATTCTAGAAATTTTAACTCCAAGGATTACGTCCGCAACGCCCAAATCCTTCATGTCAAATTTTGAATTCAACATGTCTTTGGTGGATTTAATCATCTTATCATTACTCCCAATGATAAGCATGTCGTCTACATAAAGACACAAAATGACATAGCCATTTTCCGTGGTTTTAGTATAGACACATTTGTCACATTCATTTATTTTAAATCCACTTTGCATCATGGCGTTATCAAATTTTTGATGCCATTGTTTTGGTGCTTGTTTTAAGCCATATAATGACTTTACTAACTTGCACACCTTGTTCTCTTGTCCATGTGCAACAAACCCCTCGGGTTGTTCCATGTAAATTTCTTCTTCTAAATCTCCATTTAGAAAAGCCGTTTTTACATCCATTTGATGTATTTCAAGATTTCTCAAAGCGGCAATTGCAAGTACAACTCTTATTGATGTTATTCTTGTGACGGGAGAATATGTATCAAAATAGTCTAGGCCTTCTTTTTGTCTATAACCTTTAATTACAAGACGGGCCTTATACTTGTCAATTGTTCCGTCCGCTTTCATTTTTCTTTTGAAAATCCACTTATATCCTAGTGGTTTACTTCCCGGAGGAAGATCCACTAATTCCCAAGTGTGATTTTGCAAAATGGAATCAATTTCACTTTTAATTGCTTCCTTCCACAAAGGTCCTTCCGAAGAGCTAATAGCTTCTTTATAACTTTGTGGTTCACTTTCTACCATATAGGTTAGAAATTCCGGACCAAAGGATTTTTCAACCCTAGCTCTTTTGCTCCGTCGAGGTTCCACCTCTTCTTCTTCTTCTTGTACATGTTCTTCTTCTATTGACTCTATGACCCTAGTCGATGAGCTTGCCTCATTTCTTGATTTACACGGGAATATATTCTCAAAGAAAGACACGTTTATTGATTCCATTATAGTATTCTTGTGTATATCTTCAATTTTTGAATCATACACAAGAAATCTATAAGCACTACTATTATGTGCATACCCTATAAATATGCAATCAATAGTTTTCGGCCCAATTTTCACTTTTTTAGGTGGAGGTACGGCTACCTTTGCAAGACACCCCCACACTCGCAAGTGTTTGTAACTTGGCACTCTTCCATGCCATAGTTCATAAGGGGTTTTGTCTTGTTTCTTTCGGGGTATCCTATTTAACACGTAGTTAGCCGACAACACGGCTTCTCCCCACATGTTATCCGGTAATCCCGAACTTATTAACATGGCATTCATCATTTCTTTTAATGTCCGATTTTTCCTTTCGGCAACACCGTTTTGTTGGGGTGTATAAGGTGCGGAGGTTGTATGTTTAATTCCATTTTGTGCACAAATTGCTTCAAATGGAAATTCATATTCACCTCCCCTATCACTTCTTAGCACCTTAATTTTCCGGTTTAATTGATTCTCAACTTCATTTTTATAGAGAGTAAACTTCTCTATAGCTTCATCTTTACTTTTGAGAAGATACACATAACAAAATTTTGTGCCATCATCTACAAAAGTCATAAAGTACTTATTGCCTCCACGTGATTGTGTTGATTTAAAATCACATAAATCCGTATGAACCAATTCAAGTGGTTCACTATGTCTTTCAATTGAATGGAATGACCTTCTTGTTAATTTTGCTTCTACACAAGTTTCACACTTTTGTTTACAATCAACTTTAAATTTTGGAATAAAATTTAAATTTGTTAAACGACGTATAGAATCAAAATTAACATGTCCAAGTCTAGCATGCCATAAATTAGATGACTCAAGCAAGTAAACGGAAGAGATATTCATTTCATTAGCTTTTGGCTTAACCACCATTACACTTAGCTTGAACAAGCCATCATTGACATAGCCTTTTCCTACAAACATTCCACTCTTAGACAAAGTAACTACATTGGATTCAAACACAATACGAAAACCATGCTTAATTAAAAGCGATCCGGACACCAAATTCTTCCGGATATCGGGCACATAAAGCACATTGTTGAGAGTTAGCTCCTTCCCGGATGTCATCTTCAAAACCACCTTCCCTTCACCTTTGATTTCAGAAGTGGCCGAATTCCCCATAAATAGCTTCTCGCCATTTTCCTTAGCAACAAGAGTACTAAACATGTCTTTGTTGGAGCACACATGTCTAGTAGCACCGTGTCAATCCACCACTGATTTGGGTTTGAACCCACCAAATTCACCTCGGAAATCACAGCCGCGAGGTGCATCTCGGACACGTCCTTAGCAATGCCTTCCACCAAATTAGCTTCACGAGCCTTCTTGGGCGCCTTGCAAGCATATGACTTGTGGCCTTCACCACCACAGTTGTAACAAGTTCCAAGGAACTTCTTCTTGGAAACACCACCCTTAGGTCCCAAGTTGGACGGTTTGGACACAACCTTCCCTTTCCCCTTGCCATGGCTTTTTCCTTTGGAGCTTTGACCGTGCTCCACAACGTTAGCCTTAGCAACACCGGAGACAAACTTTTTCTCGGCATTTCTATTGCCTTCTTCAATACTCAATCGAAGAATGATCCCCTCAACATCCATTTCCTTTCGCTTATGCTTAAGGTAGTTCTTGAAATCATTCCAAGAAGGAGGCAATTTTTCAATGATAGTAGCCACTTGAAAGCTTTCACTTATGACCATACCCTCGGCTTGAATTTCGTGCAAAATAGTTTGAAACTCATCAAGCTGAGACTTCACACTCTTGCTGTCCACCATCTTAAAATCAAGAAAACGGGCAACAATAAATTTCTTTATTCCCGCATCCTCAATTTTATACTTGTGGTCCAAAGACCCCCACAATTCCTTAGCAGATTTCTTGTCATTGAATACATTATACAAAGAATCTGAAAGCGAATTCAGGACATGGTTTTTGCACAATTCCTTAGCAGATTTCTTGTCATTGAATACATTAAGAGTTTGTTAATCAGTTTCTTCTAGATCTCAATCATCCATTATTCAAGTGCATCTGAATTCAATCAGAATTTCTGTGTAATGGGTTAAATAAGCGGGAAATTCATATGATGCCGACTAATTACATATGAAAATGAAGTAGGCAAGGCATATTATCTACGTTCACACGTAGTTGGAATTCGCAAACATAAAATATGGAAAATTTGATTCATTGACTAGCTAGTTACAGAACTTACAACTAGGCGAGGCATAAAAGCCATGTTGTACTGATCATATTACATAGTCTCTCCGTCCCAAAATGATCTTCGCGTTTGACTATTCAAACTTTTTAAGGACATGAACCCTTGCTTCACTAGCCAAGTTGTGTCTATCCACTTTTAAGCCCAAATTGTAGAAATGGTAATTGACCCACAAAAAATTGGACTAGCCCTGCTTGGATTAGGGTTTCGATATACATAACACACACTAAAAGCATTAGTGAAAATCATAACTTGATAGATTTGATTTACGTTAAAAATAAAATACAATTTGTGACAAATACTATAAAGGTTGAGGTGTAAAAAGTAAAGTGACATGTATTAATTCTGTTATAACAGTTGTAAAAAATTGTAAATTCACTAGTCAATTAGAAAGTTTGTTACATTTCTTACTCACTCCGTCCCAAAATCATTTTCACACTTTTTGTTGATGTTACAATGAAGGAACTTTGAGCAATTATTTCAGATTGATTTAATTATCTTAATGAAAATCTAAAACTTGTTCTTTATAGTATTGTTGATGGTGTGTCAGTAACAAACAAGTTTTAAATTTTAATTAGAATAATTAAATCAACTTATATTGCTCAAAGTTCCTTATTCGTAGTAACATTAAAAAGAATGTGAAGATTATTTTAGGACTTTTGGGACGGAGGGAGTATATAAAGTTGTATCTGGACTCGTTGCGATCAATACACATAAATAATGACTTCATTGTTCATATTTGCTCTCTATCTTTATTCTATCAGAAAACTTGAACAAACAATAACCAGAAATTTCATTAAGACGCTTGATCACCCACAATTCTTATTACAGACAAAATCAAAACAATAATACTTACGGACAGGGAAAGAACATACTCTCTTACACCATCTTATAGAAAAAAAGAAACAACCGTACTCTCTTACACCATAGAAACACTTCTTACTAATGATTTAAAGCACACGATTACATGGAAGGATGCGAGCCTGCAGTCTATTTGTTCCCCCTGCATGGAAGACGGTTATGCAGGATTGACATACACACCGAGAGAATGAACAAAATAATAAGCCAGTATTGGATTTGAGCCATGGAATCCGCTGATAAACCCATGTTTTATTGGAATAGAGAAATGTGTATCAATACCACCTAGGCTGTACCCTCCGAAAGGCCCATACATTATCTCCTCGTCGGTGGTAAAATACAAATATTTGATGTATGTCGTCCCATCCACCAAACGTGAAACTGTCCCACCGATACCATTAAGCTTGCCCTCAATATTAATCTGCGCAAAGGAACATGAAAATTAAGCTTCAATTCCCAACATAAAGATTTTTATGTGACCCAACTGTATCATTTCACAAGTCAAGAACATGTTTGCACCTTCTCAAAGTTACTCTAATGTTATGTTACTGTCAATAAATTTGATACACCATATATGTCACTAATATTTCCTAACAGTTAAAGGGTTCAAGTGACTCAATCTCTTAAGTGTGGCTTTTCCTGAGAAGCAAGAATATAAATGCATTGTTACAAGAATGTCATTGGAAACAAAAAATAAAGAACGTTCATAGAGTACACAATGAGGGGGATGAGGCTGACTCACCTCAGTTGTTATATCCATAGGATGTTTTCTGCCAAAGATTGGTGATCGGTCTATATTTCCCTGTTCATCTTTGCTTTCGAAAGCAATTGTGCAAATCAGTCCATTAAAGATACCGAGGATAACACGGGATATGAGCCCTTTAGGTTGGTATGTCCATTTGGTCCCGCCATTACCGACCGGACCGACAACTACACCATCTCCACTAGGCCTCTTTCGTACCCCTATAGCATTAATCAAGCTTCCAGCTTGACCATTAAATCCACAAATAACTTCATCTTCATTGTTCACCTGATATTTGAATGGAATGCCAATTCTTTTCCCAAATGTTCCAAATGTTTTGAGCTTATTTGTGGTAAACGATAGTGATCGTATCACTGTCATATTTTCATAGGTTCCGTACGTCCCTATAATACCATTCAGCTTCTCCACTGCTATGTCAATCTTAATCTATGTCAAATAAAGAAAAATTAGAAATAAACATCAAATTTGATGATATTGATGAAAAGAAATTAGAATGATTAGAAAAAAATATATGATTTGATGTCTATCATAATCATACATTTTGCAAATCTCATTTAGATCTCAATAATAAATCAAAATCCTAGATTTTTCAATGGATTTTGAACCACTGAAGCAGCAACTCGTGACTACAATGCAACTACTGTATGTGAAATTGACTTCCCTATTTAAACAATCGATAGTAGATCTAGATTAAGTTTGTTAAACGCAAAAACAAAGTGATAGATGCAAAAGTTGCAAATCACCTTCACGGTTCTTACGCAACATTGGTTACAAGTCCAATAGTGAATACTCCATCCATCTTCGTTGATGGTTAACAACAAAGCGTGCGCACAGTTTTTTTTTAATCTTTTGAAGGGTTAAATATTGGTTGTGAAGTAGATTTGTAAGTATGTAAAGTGAGATAAGAGAGAGAAAATGAAGCAGAAAAATGTGAGTGGATAGTTGTTGTAAAGTGGAAAACGTTTAAGGTTAAAGATAAGAGAGGCACACAAAATGAAAAAGTGTGAACATAAAAAAAATACGGGGGGAGATATTTACTTATGTATTGAGGAGTGATGCTTACCTCATGAAACTTATGCTTGGGATCTGAATCGCCAAATGTTTGAGAATGCTCCACACGACCACTTGCATCTATGCTTGTGAACCGGAGTGCATGGATAACGTCACCATAACTAACATAAATATGAGAAATTGTACCTTTTGTGGTGTAACTCCAAGGATCCCCTCCCTCACCGCCCCACGATTGAACAACATCCCTACTTCTAACAACTACACCTATTGAATTAAGAAATTCACTGCAACTGCCATGAAATCCAACAAACGGATCCTCACTTAATAGACACGAGAATTCAATTCCTTCTTTTAGAGAACCATATGGTCCATATTTTGTAGTTACGCCTTTCTTGCTTGTCGTAAATGATAATTGTGTCACCCTTTCTATATGATCATAGGTACCAACTATCCCCTCCATGAGGATGAGCTTCTCGACATCAGGGTCAATGTTAATCTGTAGTACTTACAATCAAACATAAATTAGAATTGGAACAAGAACTAGGAAAATATGACATGTCCATATAGAAATAATCACAATCAAGATAATGTAAGTATGCTTCAATTTATTTGGTTCGCCAAACTACATCGTCGATGTACATCGTTTTTAAATAAATATGACATGTCCATATAGAATTAATCTGAGACCTTACCTCATCCGCATGACCAGTTGGGGTCCCAAATATAGGAGATTTATTATCTTGATCACTAACGAAGCTAATTGAGCGAATAGCATTAGCATCACGTGTGATCGAAATATGAGTTATTGCTCCTTTGAATGTATAATTCCAATCAACTCCATCTTCACCACCCCATGGTCCAAGAAACACACTACTCTCACTTGGCTGCAAGATACATATAGTGATACAAGTAAATACAGCGATATATACAAGAAGTAACTAGAGATGGGAATTAATTTTCATCCTTGTTCTCAATATTTATCCTCCCAACTTAAAGTAAATCTCAAAAATGACGCTATACAAGTTAAAAATGTCAACTTGTTAGTTAAAAACGCAATTCGACTACACCTTTGAGTTGAGAGTAAAAAATGTCAAGTCGTCAGTTAAAATTGTTAGCCCGTCACATAAAACATCTGGTATACATATCTAAACAAAGTTGTTGTTATGAGTACAAGTAAACCTAAAAAAGCCAAAATGATTACATACCATTATTGCTACTTTTTTGCTAGTTGGTCTCAATAGTGGAAAACAAACTTGTAGGTGTTATGAATGCTCACTAATCTATAGATGCATGTATATATATAGGATGGAGTCAGGGGCGGATCCACGTTAAGGAGGGGAGGGTCAATTGACCCCACTGACTTTCTCGGTTGTTCAACTTTTACCCCTTATAGATGTTACCAGTTTCCACCTTGACCCCCTGAAAAAATGCACATGACCCCCTCAAAATTAACACTTAAACCCATGTATATAAAGAAAAGAGTCGAGGGTTAAAAACACAAATCACAAAAAATTACAATACACGACCTAAGGGAATTCGGCCGCAATTCGCGAACGGAAAACTCAAGGAAGAAGCCGACGCAAACGCCGGCCTCACCACCGTCCATGGCTGTCACTGAGTCACTCCGTTCGACGCCGCTAAAGTTTAGGTATCTCCTTCTCTCCCTTATAATCCGTTCCTCTAAATCCTATCTCAAATCCCCAAATTTCTAAATCCAAAAAAATTAGGGCTTTGAAATTGAAAACTGTTTTCAAATTGTTATTGATTATAGTGATTGTATTCAATTTCTGGCAATAGCATAGTGAATATGTAAGTTATTGACTTTATTTCCAAATATAGCCTTATTTTGCGTTGTGACTAAGTTGGAGGGATTTCAATGTCGGTCCTGAGAGTTCTTGCGGTGGATAGATAATAATATTGCTCATATGACTTTGGATCTTCAAATGCATTACACATCTTGGTCAAGAAATCATTTAAGGTGTTTTAGCCTTCCAGACTCTTAAAGATATCTTGTGCTCCAGATAAATCATATACTCCCTTCATTATATGCTTAAAGGTGTTTTAGCCTTCCAGACTCTTAAAGATATCTTGTGCTCTAGATAAATCATATACTCCCTTCATTATATCCTTAAAAGTGTTATTTTGGTCTACAAATCCTGATATACCAGGGAGCAAGAACAGTGGGCTTAGTGTTATAAGTGCTCCGAATGGCCAAGGTTACATTTTGCTTCCTCCAAGATGGATGTGCCAAAAAAAATGACTTGAATTTGAGCAGGTCAGTTCAAGGAACTATGGGGATTGATCTAGTTTGCAAGAATGAGAGCTTTGAATTATACACCTTGTGTTCATTCTCTTATAATTATCATTGAAATTTGAGATAATTGGGATGGATGATTTAAGTTTTCTTTCCCAAATTAATAATAAATGTCTTATTAAAAAAAAAAGTTATACTCCCTCAATCATAAAATGATTTTTCCAATTTATCAGTTAATTTTGATTCAGTGATAATATTTAGATTGTCTCTCCATTGTAAGGAATGCAACATATTAATTTATTGTCACCAAGCCATAAAAAATATCTTCTCGGTGGGGGTCACCAAAATAATGGCAAAAGTTTAATAGATGACTTATTTAATTAGTAGTAAATTATACTTCCCCATTTCCAAAATCCAAACTATAGGTTGGTACATTACTTTATATTCTCTTATCAACTTATTAGTCAATCCCTTCATCCCAAAATACATTTCCTTTTTAGTCTGTCCCAATTTAAGGTTCTTACTTTACTTTATTGCCTAACATAGAAAATGGGACCCACTTGTCATTCTCACAACAAAGGTTCTGGCTATCCGATTCAAAGGTTCTGGCTACTGTCTCAATGGTTCTTTTCAGCTTTAAAGGTTCTTTCAAAATGCTATCGGGCTATCTAAAATACTACAACTGGCTATCAAAAACACTAGAACTGACACTAAAAAATACACTCTCACTTGCACTAAAAAAATCATATTTTTTTATTTTAATTTTAATTTTTTTTCTCACTTTCACAATAAAAAATAATATCCAGAAACCTTTATTATTTTTATACAGAACCTATTAACTTGATACCCAGAGGGTTTGTTGGCCATGACTTTGTTCAAATATCATTAAAATCATGTCCAAAGGGCTTTATTATTGATGTCCAGAACCTTTTGAGGTTGATATCCAGAATTTTTCTTGGCCAAAACTTTCTTAAAATGTGCTTGAAACTCATATCCAGATGACTTTAAATAAATATCCAGAACAATTTGATGTTGATATTCAGAAGGTTTGTTGGCCATGACCTTCGATCTTCAAATGTGTTTAAAAAAATTTCATCCAGAAGGCTTTATATTGATTTCCAGAACCGTTTGAGAAGTTTTGATTACTTACAAAAATGCAACCGCACGTTTTTTTAAAGAAGTTCTGCATATTTACAAAAATGTCATCACACTTTTTTTTAAAACACGTTTTTCCTGGGCGTCTTGTAAAACACGTTTTACCAAAGATTTTGGTACAAAGAAAATAGTTTTATCATAGAACAAAAACTAGAAAGTGGACCATATGACTCGTTGATTTTTTTTTTTAAATGATATATCCCTAAATAAATTTTCACAATTGTCTCTCATGTAAAGAATTCGTAACATTATTTATTTTTGCCAACTCATCATAAAAAAATCCCCCTTGGTGGGGGTCACCATAATAATGACAAAAATCCAAATTATAGGTTGTTACATTACTTTTATATTCTCTTCTCAACCTATTACCCAATTCCTTTATCTCAAAATAATTTTTATACTTTGATTTTTTTTATCACTTTAGTTATATTTAATTGACCTTGATTTAAAAAATAGATAATTTTTTTATAAAATTTTAAAAGTGACTATAAATAGTATATTTATTGATGAATCAATAATTATTTCAAAAAAATATAAAAAATTTAATCAAAATATAATCAAATTGAGAAAAAAAAATGGTGCGTTAGGTATGTTTGAAAGTAGGAATATATAGAGTGTGAGCATGATTATTTCACTATGATAATCTGTTGATCGCCTAATAGTTAATGAACTACTTTTAAGTTTTCTTTCCCAAATTAATAATAAATGTCTTATTAAAAAAAAGTTATACTCCCTCAATCATAAAGTGATTTTTCCAATTTATCAGCTAATTTTGATTCAGTAATAATATTTAGATTGTCTCTCCATTGTAAGGAATGCAACATATTAATTTATTGTCACCAAGCCATAAAAAATACCTTCTCGGTTGGGGTCACCAAAATAATGGCAAAAGTTTAATAGTGTTATAAAACTGGAGAATTAAGAGTAGAATCTTAATAGAGAATATTTTATTTCAAGACTATTATAGAGAGTATACAAGAGAGAAAGATAGAAGTTAAGAACTTCTGAGGTGAATTGAAATGAAAACTAGGGCCTACTATTTATAGGTGGAAATTGGCTTCCTCTGTAAGCTTCCATAAAGATAAACATTATCCTTTAGTAAAGCTTCTTTAGTAAGCTTATCTGAAGATATTTACCAAGCTTCCCTAACAAGCTTCACTGAAAATATTTACAAAGCTTCCCTAGTTCGCGAAAGATTATCTTGTAAACTTCCGGTTCAAAGGACATCCACACAATAATATATCATAACACTCCCCCTTGGATGTCCGTTGCTAAGATATTTGTGTTGCACGTGTTGCCTCATTAAAAACCTTCCGAGCAAAAACCCTGTGGGAAAATAATCTCGAAGGAAAAGAGTACAACGCACAATCTTTTCAATCAACACTCATTGCCTCGTTAAAACCTTGGCGGGTAACAAAACCCAGTGAGAAAAATAACTCCGCACGAAGGAAAAAGAGTACAATGTAATTTTAGTATCTTCTTCTGGATACTCCCCCTGATAAAACATTACTCAAGATCTCTTAGTCGCCTCATTCCAATATCAAGCACTAATTTCTCAAATCTTGGAGTTGTAATGACTTCGTAAGCAAGTCCGCAAGATTGTCATTTGAACAAATTTTTTGAATATCAATTTCACCATTTTTCTGAAGATCATGAGTGAAGAAAAACTTTGGTGATATGTGCTTTGTTCTGTCTCCTTTGATATATCCACCCTTGAATTGAGTTATACATGCTGTATTGTCTTCAAATAATGTTGTTGAACTTTTCGAATCCAAAGCCAATCCACACGTCCCCCGTATGTGTTTAATCATTGATCTTAATCAAACACATTCGCGGCTTGCTTCGTGGATTGCTATAATTTCGGCATGATTTTATGAAGTGGCGACTAACGTCTGTTTCGTGGAACGCCATGATATAGCTGTAGATCCAGTTGTCAATAAATAACCTGTTTGAGATCGAGCCTTATGGGGATCAGATAAATAACCTGCATCTGCATAGCCAATAAGCTGTGATCCACAATTATATGTATAAAATAAGCCCATCTCAGTAGTTCCTCGGAGATAACGAAATATGTGCTTTATTCCATTCCAATGTCTTCGGGTTGGATTGGAACTATATCTTGCTAATAAATTTACCGAGAAAGCAATATCAGGTCTTGTATTATTAGCGAGGTACATTAATGCACCAATTGCACTAAGATATGGTACTTCTGGACCAAGGACTTTTTCATTATTTTCTCGAGGTCGAAACACGTCCTTTTTCACATCAAGTGATCGAACAACCATTGGGGTACTCAATGGATGTGCTTTGTCCATATAAAAACGTTTCAGGACTTTTTCTGTATAAGTTGATTGATGGATAAGTATATCTTGTTTAAGGTACTTGATCTGTAGGCCAAGACAAAACTTTGTCTTTCCCAGATCTTTCATCTCAAATTCTTTCTTTAAGTAATTAACAGCTATTGAAAGTTCTTCTGGACTTCCAATAATATTGAGATCGTCAACATAAACAGCAATTATTACAAATCCTGAAACCGACTTTCTAATGAAAATACATGGACAAATAGGATCATTCGTGTATCCTTCTTTTGCCAAGTATTCACTAAGACGGTTATACCACATCCGTCCTGATTGTTTTAACCGTACAAAGATCTTTGTAATTTAATAGAACAAACTTCCCGGGAGTTTGAATTGCATGCATCAGACATCTTGAATCCTTCTGGGATTCTCATATAAATATCATTGTCAAGTCTGCCATACAAATATGCAGTGACAACATCCATTAAACGCATATCAAGCTTTTCATGTATTGCTAGACTAATGAGATAGCGAAATGTAATTGCATCCACCACAGGAGAATATGTCTCCTCATAATCATTTCCAGGTCTTTGCGAAAATCCTTGTGCAACAAGACGTGCTTTATATCTTATTACTTTGCCTTCTTCATTTCGTTTTCGCACAAAGATCCATTTGTACCCTAATGGTTTTACACCTTCAGGTGTATGGACTACATGTCCGAAAACTTCACGCTTCTCAAGTGAGTTTAATTCTTCTTGAATTGCGTCTTTCCATTTTGGCCAATCATTTCTGCATCGACACTCGTCGATACACCTTGGTTCATGATCCTCGTTATTTTCCATAACATTAAGCGCTATATTATATGCAAAAATATTGTCGACAATTGTTTCCTCTCGGTTCCATCTTTTTTCCATTATTGACATAACTGATCGAGATCTCATCATTCTCGATGACTTCAGGTACCTGAACTTCTTCTGGAAGTTTTTGATCAGATTTGTCATGTATCTCTTCAGGAGATTTGTTTACCTCGACGGGGTTTTTCTCACAATTTGCTCATTTTTTCTTTCGAGAATTTTTGTCTTTGGAACCGATAGGCCTTCCACGCTTCAGGCGTGGTTTCGATTCATAAATGGATTGTCCAATCGGGATGTCAATCCATATAGGAGCATTTACAGCTGGAACATGTGACTTTGTCACTCTTTTTAGGTCAGTAAATGCGTCTGACAATTGATTCGCTATTTCTTGCAAGTGGATTATTTTTCGAACTTCTAGTTCACATTGCTTTGTACGAGGATTAAGATGATATTGTAACGTATTCCACTTGATTTCCTTTTCCAGCTTATTATTTTCTCCCGCTAATGTTGGGAATATTTTTTCATCAAAATGACAGTCGGCAAAACGTGCCGTAAATAGATCTCCTGTTAATGGATCAAGATATCTTATAATAGAAGGAGAATCATACCCAACATATATCCCCATATCCGTTGGTGTCCCATCTTGGTGCGTTGTGGTGGAGCAATTGGAACATATACCGCACACCCAAAAATTCTTAGATGGGAAATATTTGGCTACTGACCATAAGCCAATTGTAATGGGGAGAACTTATGATAGCTCGATGGCATGATGCGTATAAGCGCTGCTGCATGTAAAACAGCATATCCCCAAGCTACGACAGGTAGCTTTGCTCTCATAAGCAATGGTCTAGATATTAACTGAACTCGTTTAATAAATGCTTCAACTAAACCATTTTGCGTGTGAACATAAGCAACTGGATGTTCAACATCTATTCCAATAGATGTAAAATAGTTATTAAAAGCCTCTGATGTAAATTCACCAGCATTATCAAGGCGGATTGTCTTGATCACATAATCTGGAAATTGTGATCGTAATAGAATTATCTGAGCGAGCAATCTCGCAAACGCCAGGTTGCGAGTTGATAATAAACTTACGTGTGACCATCTAGTAGATGCATCTACTAAAACCATAAAATATCTAAATGGTCCACACTGTGGATCAATCGGTCCACATATATCACCTTGAATTCGCTCTAAAAATTTTGGAGATTCAACTCTAACTTTTGTTGGTGATGGCTTAATTATCAATTTGCCTTGAGAGCAAGCAGCACATGAGAATTCATTAGATTGAAAAATCTTCTGGTTTTTCAATGGATGCCCATATGAATTTTCCATAATTCTTCGCTTCATATTAGAACCGGGATGCCCCAACCAGTCATGCCATATAATAAAACCATTCATATCAGTAAACTTCTGGTGTACTATCATATGTACGTCAATGGTGCTAATCTTTGTATGGTATAGTCCAGAGGAAAATACAGGTAACTTTTCTACCACACTTTTGTTACCTGATTCAGTCTTTGTAATGCATAAATATTCCATATCTCCATCATTAGTAGTCTCAATATGATATCCATTTTTACGAATATCTTTAAAGCATAGTAAATTTCTTTGAGACTTAGTTGAGAGTAATGCATTTTTGATACTGATTTTTGTTCCTCTTGGTAGTACTATGTTAGCTCTTCCGGAGCCATCAATTATCTTTGTACTACCACATATTGTACTAACATTAGCATCATTCACTATCACTTGAGAGAAGTACTTTTTATTTTTGAGTATAATATGTGTTGATGCACTGTCTGCAAGACACACATCATCATCTTTGCTAGCCATTTTCTTCAAAAAAAAAATAAGAGGAATAAAATATAAGGCAATACTTATATTACAAACAAAAGTTAAATATGTTACAAAACATACTAAAATAAAACACACTTAAGTAAAATATTACAAGCTAGATACTTTAATTTATTTGGGTCTCTCCACCATCAAGCATGTAATCATCTCCCTCTGGATTGAGAAAATCTGATATATCCAAATGTGTACTTGTAGATGGATCTTAATTCACATCATCATTTTCGTAGACAAAATTTGTTTCGACATCTTTCCCTTTATTCAGCATTGATGCTTGATACAACTTAACAAGATGTTTTGGCGTACGACAGGTATGGGCCCAATGACCTTTCATTCCACACCGATAGCATAAATTCTCAACTTTTATCGGTTGCTCAGTTTGTCTAGCTGATGATTTTTCTTTGTTATCTTCTCTATTCCACTTCAGGTGGTGAGAGATATTTCCATCATTATTGGGGTGATTATTATTATGATACTGATTATAAAATCTTCCCCGACCACGGCCGCGACCACGTCCACGGCCCTGTCCACGACCACGTCCTCGGCGTCGCCCAGTATTATTATATATACTCGCGTTCACTTCAGGGAACGGAGTAGAGCCAGTAGGGCGGGATTCATGATTTTTCAACAACATCTCATTATTTTTCTCAGCCACAAGAAGGCAAGAGATCAATTCAGAATACCTTTTAAAACTTTTTCTCGATATTGCTGCTGCAGGAGCATATTCGAGGCATGAAATGTGGAGAACTTTTTTTCTAGCATATCATTATCAGTGATTCCTTCCCCACATAGTTTTAACTGTGATGTAATTTTAAACATCGCAGAATTATATTCACTTACGGTTTTAAAATCCTGCAAACGTAAATGAATCCACTCGTAGTGTGCTTTTGGAGAACAACAAATCTTTGATGATCATACCTTTATTTCAAATTGTCCCAAAATACAAGTGGATCTTTCACGGTAAGGTATTCTGTTTTTAATTCTTCATGGACATGGTGTCGAGAAAAATCATTGCCTTAGCACGTTCTTGCATAGAGGCATTATTTCCGTTTTTGATGGTTTCTCCCAGACCCTTGGCATCTAGATGAATTTCTGCATCTAAGATCCATGATAAGTAGTTCTTACCCGTAATATCAAGAGCTACAAAATCAAGTTTTGTGAGATTTGACATTATAAATTTTGAAATAACTTGAAATGAGACTAGGTAGATCTTACCGATATCGTACCTACTTCGGTAACTATAGCTCAGGATGTGGAACTAGAACGAAGTCGTGCTGATAACGTGTTATAAAACTGGAGAATTAAGAGTAGAATCTTAATAGAGAATATTTTATTTCAAGACTATTATAGAGAATATACAAGAGAGAAAGATAGAAGTTAAGAACTTCTGAGGTGAATTGAAATGAAAACTAGGGCCTACTATTTATAGGTGAAAATTGGCTTCCTCTGTAAGCTTCCATAAAGATAAACATTATCCTTTAGTAAAGCTTCTTTAGTAAGCTTATCTGAAGATATTTACCAAGCTTCCCTAATAAGCTTCACTGAAGATATTTACAAAGCTTCCTAGTAAGCTTCGCGAAAGATTATCTTGTAAACTTCCGGTTCAAAGGACATCCACACAATAATATATCATAACAAATAGATGACTTATTTAATTAGTAGTAAATTATACTTCCCCATTTCCAAAATCCAAACTATAGGTTGGTACATTACTTTTATATTCTCTTATCAACTTATTAGTCAATCCCTTCATCCCAAAATACCTTTCCTTTTTAGTCTGTTCCAATTTAAGGTTCTTACTTTACTTTATTGCCTAACATGAAAAATGGGACCACTTGTCATTCTCACAACAAAGGTTCTGGCTATCCGATTCAAAGGTTCTGGCTACTGTCTCAATGGTTCTTTTCAGCTTTAAAGGTTCTTTCAAAATGCTATCGAGCTATCTAAAATACTACAACTGGCTATCAAAAACACTAGAACTGACACTAAAAAATACACTCTCACTTGCACTAAAAAAATCATATTTTTTTTATTTTTATTTTTATTTTTTTTCTCACTTTCACAATAAAAAATAATATCCAGAAACCTTTATTATTTTTATACAGAACCTATTAACTTGATACCCAGAGGGTTTGTTGGCCATGACTTTGTTCAAATATCATTAAAATCATGTCCAAAGGGCTTTATTATTGATGTCCAGAACCTTTTGAGGTTGATATCCAGAATTTTTCTTGGCCAAAACTTTCTTAAAATGTGCTTGAAACTCATATCCAGATGACGTTAAATAAATATCCAGAACAATTTGATGTTGATATTCAGAAGGTTTGTTGGCCATGACCTTCGATTTTCAAATGTGTTTAAAAAAATTTAATCCAGAAGGCTTTATATTGATTTCCAGAACCGTTGGAGAAGTTTTGATTACTTACAAAAATGCCACCGCACGTGTTTTAAAGAAGTTCTGTATATTTACAAAAATGCCATCACACTTTTTTTTTAAAACACGTTTTTTCCTGGGCGTCTTGTAAAACACGTTTTACCAAAGATTTTGGTACAAAGAAAATAGTTTTATCATAGAACAAAAACTAGAAAGTGGACCGTATGACTCGTTGATTTTTTTTTTTAAATGATATATCCCTAAATAAATTTTCACAATTGTCTCTCATGTAAAGAATTCGTAACATTATTTATTTTTGCCAACTCATCATAAAAAAATCCCCCTTGGTGGGGGTCACCATAATAATGACAAAAATCCAAATTATAGGTTGTTACATTACTTTTATTTTCTCTTCTCAACCTACTACTCAATTCCTTTATCCCAAATAATTATTATACTTTGATTTTTTTATCACTTTAGTTATATTAATTGACCTTGATTTAAAAATAGATAATTATTTTTATAATATTTTAAAGAGATTATAAATAGTAGTTTTTATTGATAAATCAATAATTATTTCAAAATAATATAAAAAATTTAATCAAAATTCAATCAAATTGAGAAAAAAAACCATGGTGCGTTAGTTATGTTTGAAAGTAGGAATATATAGAGTGTGAGCATGATTATTTCTTTTCTTTTTTTTTTATTTTATTTTTTTCAAATTTAATTCATAGTTGAACTCAATACATAATCACCAGCAGAAGCGCATAGGAGACAAATCCTAGGGAGAGAAAACCTTCTCTCTAACTTCTGGGGGGAGGGGGGATCGAACCCATGACCCCCAGGTTGGAAGCCATGAGCTCTGGCCACCAGGCTAAAGCCTGATGGTTATGATTATTTCACTATCATAATCCGTTGATCGCCTAATAGTTAATGAACCACTTTTATGTTTTCTTTCCCAAATTAATAATAAATGTTTTATTAAAAAAAAGTTATACTCCCTCAATCATAAAATGATTTTTCCCAATTTATCAGCTAATTTTGATTCAGTAATAATATTTAGATTGTCTCTCCATGGCATCTCCAATGGACACTATATTTCACACTATAACACTAAAATGCCCACTATTCATCCCTCCAATGAACACTATATTTTACACCAAATTTGGTGTAAATGAATACAGTTACACCAAATTTGGTGTAACACTATTCATTAAGGAATGCAACATAGTAATTTATTGTCACCAAGTCATAAAAAATACCTTCTCGGTGGGGGTCACTAAAATAATGGCAAAAGTTTAACAGATGACTTATTTAATTAGTAGTAGATTATACTTCCCCATTTCGAAAATCCAAACTATAGGTTGGTACATTACTTTTATATTCTCTTATCAACTTATTAGTCAATCCCTTCATCCCAAATAAGTATTCTTCTTTAATTTTCTTACTTTCCTTTTTAGTCTGTCCCAATTTAAGGTTCTTACTTTTCTTTATTGCCTAAAATGGAAAATAGGACCCACTTGTCATTCTCACAACAAAAGTTCTGGCTATCCGATTCAAAGGTTCTGGCTACTGTCTCAAAGGTTCTTTTAAGCTTTAAAGTTTCTTTCAAAATGCTATCTGGCTATCTAAAACACTATAACTGGCTATCAAAAACACTAGAACTGACACTAAAAAATACACTCTCACTTGCACTAAAAAATCATATTTTTTATTTTAATTTTAATTTTTTCTATTTTTTTTTCTCACTTTCATAATAAAAAATAATATCCAGAAACCTTTATTATTTTTATACAGAACCTATTAACTTGATACCCAGAGGGTTTGTTGGCCATGACTTTGTTCAAATATCATTAAAATCATGTCCAGAGGGCTTTATTATTGATGCCCAGAACCTTTTGAAGTTGATATCCAGAAATTTTCTTGGCCAAAACTTTCTTAAAATGTGCTTGAAACTCATATTCAGATGACTTTATATATATATATTCAAAACAATTTGATGTTGATATCCAGAAGGTTTGTTGGCCATGACCTTCGATCTTCAAATGTGTTTAAAAAAATTACATCAAGAAGGCTTTATATTGATATCCAGAACCGTTTGAGAAGTTCTGATTATTTACAAAAATGCCACCGCACGGTTTTTAAAGAAGTTCCGTATATTTACAAAAATGCCATCGCACTTTTTTAAAAACACGTTTTTCTTGAGCGTCTTGTAAAACACGTTTTACCCAAGATTTTGGCATAAAGAAAATAGTTTTATCATAGAACAAAAACTAGAAAGTGGACCATATGACTCGTTGAATATTTTTTAAAATAATATATCCCTAAATAAATTTCACAATTGTCTCTCATGTAAAGAATACGTAACATTATTTATTTTTGCCAACTCATCAAAAAAAAAAACCTCCCTTCGTGGGGGTCACCATCATAATGACAAAAATCCAAACTATAGGTTGTTACATTACTTTTATATTCTCTTCTCAACCTACTACTCAATTCCTTTATCCCAAAATAATTATTATACTTTGATTTTTTTTTATCACTTTAGTTATATTTAATTGACCTTGATTTAAAAATAGATAATTATTTTATAAAATTTTAAAAGTGACTATTAATAGTTTTTTATTGATGAATCAATAATTATAATAATATAAAAAATTTAATCAAAATTCAATCAAATTGAGAAAAAAAAGCATGGTGCGTTAGTTATGTTTGAAATTAGGAATATATAGAGTGTGAGCATGATTATTTCACTATCATAATCTGTTGATAGCCTAATAGTTAATGAACTACTCCCTCCGGACTCAATTATAAGCAACAAAAGTGGGTTTTTTTTTTTACCTAAATATAAGCAATTTTAAGGGATTTTAAGACTATTTAATACTCTTTTACCAAAACTGCCCCTATTTAATTATTCATTTTCAAATACAAGTGCACATTTATTACACATTTAATATGAGGATATATTAATAATTTTAACATGTTTTTATTATAAAATCAAGACAATTAACTAACTTAACTACTTTCTTAATAGGTGTGATTTTAGTTATTTTTGCTTATATTTAGGCAGTTAATGAACTACTTTTAAGTTTTCTTTCCCAAATTAATAATAAATGTCTTATCAAAAAAAAATTTATACTCCCTCAATCATAAAATGATTTTTCCAATTTATTAGCTAATTTTGATTCAGTAATAATATTTAGATTGTCTCTCCATTGTAAGGAATGCAACATATTAATTTATTGTCACCAAGCCATAAAAAAGTACCTTCTCGGTGGGGGTCACTAAAATAATGGCAAAAGTTTAACAGATGACTTATTTAATTAGTAGTAAATTATACTTCCCCATTTCCAAAATCCAAACTATAGGTTGGTACATTACTTTTATATTCTCTTATCAACTTATTAGTCAATCCCTTCATCCCAAAATAAGTACTCTGATATGATTTTCTTACTTTCTTTTTTAGCTTGTCCCAATTTAAGGTTCTTACTTTACTTTATTGCTTAAAATGAAAATGGGACCTACTTGTCATTCTCACAACAAAAGATATGGCTATCCGATTCAAAGGTTCTGGCTACTGTCTCAAAGGTTCTTTTCAGCTTTAAAGGTTCTTTCAAAATGCTATCTGGCTATCTAAAACACTACAACGGCTATCAAAAACACTAGAACTGACGCTAAAAATACTCTCTCACTTGCACTGAAAAAATCATATTTTTTATTTAATTTTATTTTTTTTTATTATTTTTTTTCACTTTCACAATAAAAAATAATATCCAGAAACCTTTATTATTTTTATACATAACCTATTAACTTGATACCCAGAGGGTTTGTTGGCCATGACTTTGTTCAAATATCATTAAAATCATATCCAGAGGGCTTTATTATTGATGTCCAGAACCTTTCAATAAAGTTACAATCAATCCTGAGTCATATATGATTCTATTCATAGGAGTTAATCCTCGAAACATATACAAGTACATTATCATCTTGAATCAATATACCCCTCAATCTCTATTTGGAATACTACTATAGATAATAATTTTATCAATTTTCACTATAATGGGGAAACTTGACATATTTCCAAGAAACATTAACACTGGTCATATCCTTTATCAATTCACCACCCAAAATCAAATTATATAATTTAGAAACATCATTCCTCAAATCCATCAATACCACTAGACCATTTATTCATCTAAATGACATAACCATGAATTCATGATGAGCATACCTAATATGAGAAATTGTCTTCGATATATCCTCATATTTGACCTTCAACCAATTTTAGCCACTTATCAATCAAACACTGACTAAACCACTGATCAACTTCAGGAATTTACTAATTCACCAATATAAGATAACAAGTACTAATTTGTCATAGTGACCTAGTTGAGATCTTTGTACTCTATATAGAATCGTAAAGTAAAATCTTTTTTTATACCAAACAATAACAACGCACCCCACTTAGATATACTAAGCTTGATGAAACCTTTATTAAATTGTCTCTCGGGTTGAATCTTCCACTCTTCTATTTCAACCGATGCCATATGTTCACTGATTCACCTATCAGTATTGTAGCCTATATCAACTCATCATATAACTCAAGTTACCTATCGGTCAAGCGACATTTTGCACCCAGTATAAAGTATACCCAAGATTTCAAAATCAATGCACACACCTATCGGTTTTGGTGTAGACATTCTACTGACAACTAAATAAGCTAAATTCCCAGCACAACCTTGTAATAATAATTTTCTGATTTCCAATACAGAACATGAACGCTGCATATACATCAGTATGCTCCTAAACAAAGTCAAACATACTAATATAAAAATATTCACCACCAATCGATGGCACACGAGAAGTTCGTGACACATAGAAAGCTAGGCCACACACTTATCACATCAATATCCCGTATAGGTGACATAACTAAATCACCTCATATATACCAGTAGCAATCACATAGTTTCGTATTCGAGAATACACCTCAACATACATCACAGAATGAGGACAAACATGCGTATATAGCACGAAACATTGTCCATTATACGAAATAGATACGCCCAAGTCTTCAAAGACTTGTACTCTCGATTCTCAAACAACTAACCTCAATGGAACCAACATCATTAACACCAGTCCTATGCCTGATATACCATAAGAGAAGGGACAATCGACGTCAATATCACACCTACAACTCAACCAACTTCTATCTTAACCTCATCCACTAATTCATTATGCTTCTACTGCCCAAACTTTCCATGACTAAGGAATCTAATTGACTTCAAGAAAACTTAGTTTTCTAAACCGCTCAAAGTCATAACACCCTAGTATTAAAACCTATTCAATATCAGAGTTCTTATTCCCTTTCAAGATCTTAACCATTGCTCTGATACCAACTGTGACGCCCCAGAAATTTACAAAATTCCATAAATATAAAAATAGTACAATTTACATTTCTAAAATACTAAATACCAAACCAGGCGCGCCAACTCTACTATAAAACCAACATTACTACCACAAAGATGTCGATTGCAAAACCGACCACAACTCAACGAGATTATAACCCAACATTACAATCTAAATTTCTTAAAGAAACTATTTGTTGAAGGCTAAATTGGTCTAGCCTTTTGATTGTGATGAGGGTGTTGTTTCTTTATTGAAGGTTCTTGTATCTAACACATTTTGTATTCCAAGAAGCCCCTCCTTGATTGCCACCACATGATGGAACAACACCCCTACCTCCAACCCTTACACCTATTCAATTTAGAAATTTATCGAAACGAACATAGAATCCCATAACTGGATCCCCGGTTAGTAGACAAGAGAAACCAATTCTAGTTGGTTGACGATAACCATATGGTCCACTATACTTAATGTTCCAGATGGCATAGGCTTAAAAGTCCTATCTCCCTCCGAAAGAGCAAAGAACGCCTCAACCTTAGCTTTTGAGTCCTCTTTTGCCGGAAAAAGTTCGCTCCACTTACCTCTGCAAAATTAAAGAAGAAAATTACAAATTCAGTCAAGTTGGAAAATCACAAATATGTATAAAAAAAAGAGTACGTCCCCTATTCCACTTTGTCACAATTTCAGCACCATCGTCGATAGAACCTTTCTCTACAAAGAAATACCGCCCTTTCCATCCCGTATTATTTACGAAAACCTTTTCCACCAAAGGATTTTTCCAACCCTAGTTTTGAAAAGGTATCGCCTGGACCCAAAATTTTGAAGATCATAACAAAGAGAAATTTCTTCTAAACCTATATCCAAACCACGCTCATGTTTCACTTTCAATCAGTCACAAAAATCCTTCATGCCATAGGCCTTAACTGCATATAAGTTATCGTTGTCTTTTTAAAAAAATTAGAAATCAGAGGTGGAAAAGAAAAGGAAAGACCAAGAGTAAAGGGGTATTCATAGAAGCCAACCCAATTTGGTGAAACAAAATCGACTTTAATGGAACATCGAAGGAACGAAAGCGAGTTGAATAGGGACAACAATTATTTTTCTTAAGAGTTTTAATTTGATCATCGTTAAAGATGCAGACTTCCTCGTCTTGCTTAGCAACTAGACCCTCACAACAAAATTTGCTCAAGTCGCCGCCCTCTTCAACAGAAAGTGACCTCCTAGCAGTAACTTCACCCTTTGATTTGGTGGAACCCCACTTAGTTTCTACCCATGGCTATAAAACAGGAGGGGTTCTCTCGAAAAGAAAACTAGAAGCAAAGTGAAAAAAGAGAGAGAATTACCTTTGATGAAACTACCGCTATAGAGAGAGAAATGGGAAATCGTAGTTTTAAAGAGATCCTAACATGCGGTTAAAAAGAGTCCCACTGCCCTACAAGTTCTCCACCCTAGAAACTCTCATTAAACCGCCTATAAACCTACCCGTCGGTTGTCTAATCCAATTGCAAGCAAGTATTTGAATTTTGAATTTTGAATTTATGGGTGAAAACTCACCCATTCATATTACAGGTAAATTATTCATGTTTACTCCAAATAACTATTGATTACAAGATAAATACGGGGGATAAAAAACGTGTTAAAAGACTCAAATCAACGGAAGAAGACTAAGTCAAAGCCATGTGTTGAATAGAATAATATCACGAGATTATAGGGACTTAGTTATTATTATTTTCTTATCTCTCTTTGTAATTTCTTCATAATTCAGAGCTTGTAAATACACTAAAATCAATACAACCGTTTGGGAAGGTATGTCGTAATCACCTCCCGAGGTTTTATACCGCCGAGATCATTTTCTTGAAGGCTTTCCTCGTTATATCTGTTAGGATTTAAGGTCTAACTAATTGCTTATCTTGCAAAGATCCAAGCACAAACTGGCAAAGAGAAAACAAAACTGAAAACAAAGAACACAAAGATTTACGTGGAAAACCCTTCTAAACAAGAAGAGTAAAAAACCACGGGCGACGAAGAACAATCCACTATAGCCAATCAAGAGTACAAGGAGATTACAAGGTGATGATCAATCACACAATCTCACAATCCCTCAATAGCGTAACCCTAGCTATTTCTCTCTATGACTCAAGGATATAACGGCACAAAAGACTACACAAGAGTTTTATATTTTTACCCTAAAAATAACCCTACCAGGAAACCGAACAGTCCAGCCCGTCAACATGGGCGACCGCCCAGAACCCATGTGGGCGACCGCCCCACATGATCAGACTGTCCTTCTCCTGGAAACGCAAAGTGGGCGACCGCCCAGAATCACCATGGGCGACCGCCCATAAGTCTGCTGTGCCGAATCACCATACCAATTGAGAGTCACCCAAACTCAACAATTCTCCACCTTGACGATCAATCCCGAAAAAAAGCTAGTGAACCAATGGAACATCCCTATCCCTCTTCGCTGCCTCCGCCCCGTAGGGCATCAATGACTAGTAATACCCACTAAGTTCAAGCAATGCTCAAACTTAGCAATCTGCACAGGCTTAGTCAATATATCCGCCGGTTTGTCAACTGTATCAACTTTCTTTAGAACCACTTCACCATTCGCTATTGTAGTCCTCACAAAATGATACTTTATATCAGTGTGCTTCGTTCTTCTATGAAAAGAATTCTGATTCTTCGCCAAACATATAGCACTTTGGCTATCACTGAAGACCTCAGGAGCACCTTGAACAACACCAAGTTCACGAAACAACCCACCAAGCCATTTGGCTTCCTTGACCGCCTCTGTTATAGCCATATACTCAGCCTCGGCAGTAGACAACGCCGTGACTTCCTGCAATCCAGATTTCCAACTAACCGCAGAACCACCAAGACAAAACACATACCCCGTTGTAGATTTTCTGTCATCAGATTTTCGCCCCAATCTGAATCAACATACCCAACAAAACCGTCATTGTTCTTGCCATATACAATGCATAGACCCGGTGTACCACTCAAGTATCGCAGAATCCACTTAACAGCATTCCATGCTCCTTTCCCGGATTCCCTATGTATCGACTTACACACTCTCACTGCCTGAGCAATATCCGGCCGAGTACAAACCATAGCGTACATAATACACCCAACAGCATTCGAATATGGAACACGAGACATATACTCCATATCATCTTTAGACTTGGGACTATCTAAAGAAGATAACGAAAATGAGAAGCTAAAGGAGTACTTACAGATTTGGCATTCTTCATATTGAACCGTTCCAGAACCCTCTTTACATACTTTTCTTGTGACAAGTACAAGAGTCCCTTCTTTCGATCACGCTCAATATCCATGCCCAGAATCTTCTTCGCAGCACCTAAGTCCTTCATCTCAAACTCACTTTGCAACATCAATTTCACCTGGTTGACATCATTGATATCTTTTGCAGCCACAAGCATGTCATCGACATATAATACAAGATGAATCAATGTGCCATTCTATAACCCTTCAAGTAGACACAACTATCAAATTCGCTCCTAGCAAAACCATGAGTTCCATAAAAGTGTCGAATCTTTTATACCACTGTCGAGGTGACTGCTTCAAACCTACAAGGATCTTTTCAACAGGCAAACATGATCCTCCTTACCCTCGACTATAACCCTTCAGGCTGGCGCATGTAGATCTCCTCCTCAAGCTCCCCATGTAAAAAAGCCGTTTTTACATCTAACTGCTCAAGCTCTAGATCTTGCATCGCCACATGCTCAACAAGGTGCGAATAGATGTGTGTCTAACAAACTGAAAATATCTCATTGTAGTCTACACCTTCGACTTGAGTAAAGCCCCGAGCAACTAGCCTTGCTTTGTATCGTGCTTCCTCAATACCCGGAGTACCTTCCCTTAAACTTGTTAGACCCCCTTGCAGCTGACTAATTTCTTCTTTGGTGATGGTCTACAAGTTCCCATGTCTGATTTTCATAAGAGATACCATCTCTTCTTCCATAGCAACCGACCACTTTGCAGAATCATTACAAGATATAGCTTCCTTATAAGAGACCGGTTCATGCACATTCACTGTTTCAGCAGCAGACAGTGCATAGGCCACCATCTCTTCAAATCCATATCTGACTGAGTCCCTTATCCCTCTTCCCTCTACCAGATCACTGGTAATCTCCACCTGCTTGTCGGTCTCCTCCTCTTGAACTGGAGCATCAATAGGAGTCACTTCATCAGACACATCATTAACATC
>JAOWBW010002679.1:0-60175 GCA_026119855.1 Campanula takesimana | reverse complement strand
TTTCAGCGAGTGCGCCGAAACCGTCATAACTTTTGACTCCGGATGAACCGCGGAACGCACCGCATATCAAATCGAACGTCGGAGCGAGACGGACAAAAGTCGTTATCTTTAATTTGGACGTAGATGTTGTCAACTTTGCATGCATATTCATTTTTATATGAGAATTTGTATTTTTTGTTATTTAGTGAAAAAAAATTAAAGCTAATAATTAATGGTAAAAATCTACACATCTATATAATATATAAAAGCAAAAACATTTCAAGCCTTCTCATTAAGCCACGTGGAATTATGACGTGAAATCCACGTGGCATTATTCTATAGGCAAATGTATATAATACTTATTTCAGGAAATGATTTAGTTTTTTAAAACTGATTTTTTTTTTTTAAATCAAATATTTTCTGAGCTTAAATTACGAAAACATGATTACTTAATTTTAGTAGGCTAAAGATAATGGATATCTTAAATTAAAATATTAGAAATTATAATCATTCAGTTAGTTGAATTTTAAGATATGGGCTAAAGATAAGAAATGTGATGTAGCAGTATATCTCGGTGAAGAAAATCGAGCCACATATTTTGCAAAAATAAAAATAAAAAAAATAAAATGAAGGATTCTATAAATAAAGTATGTTTGATGGTTTAAATTACTATTGATGCGGACACTAAGGCGTTGAAGTTTTGGAGTAATTTCAGCGAGTGCGCCGAAACCGTCATAACTTTTGACTCCGGATGAACCGCGGAACGCACCGCATATCAAATCGAACGTCGGAGCGAGACGGACAAAAGTCGTTATCTTTAATTTGGACGTAGATGTTGTCAACTTTGCATGCATATTCATTTTTATATGAGAATTTGTATTTTTTTGTTATTTAGTGAAAAAAAATTAAAGCTAATAATTAATGGTAAAAATCTACACATCTATATAATATATAAAAGCAAAAACATTTCAAGCCTTCTCATTAAGCCACGTGGAATTATGACGTGGAAATCCACGTGGCATTATTCTATAGGCAAATGTATATAATACTTATTTCAGGAATGATTTAGTTTTTTAAAACTGATTTTTTTTTTAAATCAAATATTTTCTGAGCTTAAATTACGAAAACATGATTACTTAATTTTAGTAGGCTAAGATAATGGATATCTTAAATTAAAATATTAGAAATTATAATCATTCAGTTAGTTGAATTTTAAGATATGGGCTAAAGATAAGAAATGTGATGTAGCAGTATATCTCGGTGAAGAAAATCGAGCCACATATTTTGCAAAATAAAAATAAAAATAAAAATAAAAATGAAGGATTCTATAAATAAAGTATGTTTGATGGTTTAAATTACTAATTGATGCGGACACTAAGGCGTTGAAGTTTTGGAGTAATTTCAGCGAGTGCGCCGAAACCGTCAACTTTGCATGCATATTCATTTTTATATGAGAATTTGTATTTTTTTGTTATTTAGTGAAAAAAAATTTAAAGCTAATAATTAATGGTAAAAATCTACACATTCTATATAATATATAAAAGCAAAAACATTTCAAGCCTTCTCATTAAGCCACATGGAATTATGACGTGGAAATCCACGTGGCATTATTCTATAGGCAAATGTATATAATTACTTATTTCAGGAAATGATTTAGTTTTTTAAAACTGATTTTTTTTTTAAATCAAATATTTTCTGAGCTTAAATTACGAAAACATGATTACTTAATTTTAGTAGGCTAAAGATAATGGATATCTTAAATTAAAATATTAGAAATTATAATCATTCATTTAGTTGAATTTTAAGATATGGGCTAAAGATAAGAAATGTGATGTAGCAGTATATCTCGGTGAAGAAAATCGAGCCACATATTTTGCAAAAAATAAAAATAAAAAATTGAAGGATTCTATAAATAAAGTATGTTTGATGTTTTAAATTACTAATTGATGCGGACACTAAGGCGTTGAAGTTTTTGGAGTAATTTCAGCGAGTGCGCCGAAACCGTCATAACTTTTGACTCCGGATGAACCGCGGAACGCACCGCATATCAAATCGAACGTCGGAGCGAGACGGACAAAAGTCGTTATCTTTAATTTGGACGTAGATGTTGTCAACTTTGCATGCATATTCATTTTTATATGAGAATTTGTATTTTTTGTTATTTAGTGAAAAAAAATTAAAGCTAATAATTAATGGTAAAAATCTACACGTCTATATAATATATAAAAGCAAAAACATTTCAAGCCTTCTCATTAAGCCACATGGAATTATGACGTGGAAATCCACGTGGCATTATTCTATAGGCAAATGTATATTAATACTTATTTCAGGAAATGATTTAGTTTTTTAAAACTGTTTTTTTTTTAAATCAAATATTTTCTGAGCTTAAATTACGAAAACATGATTACTTAATTTTAGTAGGCTAAAGATAATGGATATCTTAAATTAAAATATTAGAAATTATAATATTCAGTTAGTTGAATTTTAAGATATGGGCTAAAGATAAGAAAATGTGATGTAGCAGTATATCTCGTGAAGAAAATCGAGCCACATATTTTGCAAAAAATAAAAAAAATAAAAATTAGGATTCTATAAATAAAGTATGTTTGAGTTTTAAATTACTAATTGATGCGGACACTAAGGCGTTGAAGTTTTTGGAGTAATTTCAGCGAGTGCGCCGAAACCGTCATAACTTTTGACTCCGGATGAACCGCGGAACGCACCGCATATCAAATCGAACGTCGGAGCGAGACGGACAAAAGTCGTTATCTTTAATTTGGACGTAGATGTTGTCAACTTTGCATGCATATTCATTTTTATATGAGAATTTGTATTTTTTGTTATTTAGTGAAAAAAAAATTAAAGCTAATAATTAATGGTAAAAATCTACACATCTATATAATATATAAAAGCAAAAAAAAACATTTCAAGCCTTCTCATTAAGCCACATGGAATTATGACGTGGAAATCCACGTGGCATTATTCTATAGGCAAATGTATATAATACTTATTTCAGGAAATGATTTAGTTTTTTAAAACTGATTTTTTTTTTAAATCAAATATTTTCTGAGCTTAAATTACGAAAACATGATTACTTAATTTTAGTAGGCTAAAGATAATGGATATCTTAAATTAAAATATTAGAAATTATAATCATTCAGTTAGTTGAATTTTAAGATATGGCTAAAGATAAGAAATGTGATGTAGCAGTATATCTCGGTGAAGAAAATCGAGCCACATATTTTGCAAAAAAATAAAAATAAAAATAAAAATTTAGGATTCTATAAAAAAAGTATGTTTTGATGGTTTAAATTACTAATTGATGCGGACACTAAGGCGTTGAAGTTTTTTGGAGTAATTTCAGCGAGTGCGCCGAAACCGTCATAACTTTTGACTCCGGATGAACCGCGGAACGCACCGCATATCAAATCGAACGTCGGAGCGAGACGGACAAAAGTCGTTATCTTTAATTTGGACGTAGATGTTGTCAACTTTGCATGCATATTCATTTTTATATGAGAATTTGTATTTTTTTGTTATTTAGTGAAAAAAAATTAAAGCTAATAATTAATGGTAAAAATCTACACATCTATATAATATATAAAAGCAAAAACATTTCAAGCCTTCTCATTAAGCCACATGGAATTATGACGTGGAAATCCACGTGGCATTATTCTATAGGCAAATGTATATAATACTTATTTCAGGAAATGATTTAGTTTTTTAAAAACTGATTTTTTTTTTTTAAATCAAATATTTTCTGAGCTTAAATTACGAAAACATGATTACTTAATTTTAGTAGGCTAAAGATAATGGATATCTTAAATTAAAATATTAGAAATTATAATCATTCAGTTAGTTGAATTTTAAGATATGGCTAAAGATAAGAAATGTGATGTAGCAGTATATCTCGGTGAAGAAAATCGAGCCACATATTTTGCAAAAATAAAAAAAAATAAAAAATAAAAATTAAGGATTCTATAAATAAAGTGTTTGATGGTTTAAATTACTAATTGATGCGGACACTAAGGCGTTGAAGTTTTTTGGAGTAATTTCAGCGAGTGCGCCGAAACCGTCATAATTTTGACTCCGGATGAACCGCGGAACGCACCGCATATCAAATCGAACGTCGGAGCGAGACGGACAAAAGTCGTTATCTTTAATTTGGACGTAGATGTTGTCAACTTTGCATGCATATTCATTTTTATATGAGAATTTGTATTTTTTGTTATTTAGTGAAAAAAAAATTAAAGTTAATAATTAATGGTAAAAATCTACACATCTATATAATATATAAAAGCAAAAACATTTCAAGCCTTCTCATTAAGCCACGTGGAATTATGACGTGGAAATCCACGTGGCATTATTCTATAGGCAAATGTATATAATACTTATTTCAGGAAATGATTTAGTTTTTTAAAACTGATTTTTTTTTTAAATCAAATATTTTCTGAGCTTAAATTACGAAAACATGATTACTTAATTTTAGTAGGCTAAAGATAATGGATATCTTAAATTAAAATATTAGAAATTATAATCATTCAGTTAGTTGAATTTTAAGATATGGGCTAAAGATAAGAAATGTGATGTAGCAGTATATCTCGGTGAAGAAAATCGAGCCACATATTTTGCAAAAATAAAAATAAAAAATAAAAATGAAGGATTCTATAAATAAAGTATGTTTGATGTTTTAAATTACTAATTGATGCGGACACTAAGGCGTTGAAGTTTTTGGAGTAATTTCAGCGAGTGCGCCGAAACCGTCATAACTTTTGACTCCGGATGAACCGCGGAACGCACCGCATATCAAATCGAACGTCGGAGCGAGACGGACAAAAGTCGTTATCTTGGACGTAGATTTGGACAGATGGTTGAATCTACTTTCATGCAATTGTGAGAATATTTTTGTTATTTAGTGAAAAAAAATTAAAGTAATAATTAATGGTAAAAATCTACACATCTATATAATATATAAAAGCAAAAACATTTCAAGCCTTCTCATTAAGCCACGTGGAATTATGACGTGGAAATCCACGTGGCATTATTCTATAGGCAAATGTATATAATACTTATTTCAGGAAATGATTTAGTTTTTTAAAACTGATTTTTTTTTTTTAAATCAAATATTTTCTGAGCTTAAATTACGAAAACATGATTACTTAATTTTAGTAGGCTAAAGATAATGGATATCTTAAATTAAAATATTAGAAATTATAATCATTCAGTTAGTTGAATTTTAAGATATGGGCTAAAGATAAGAAATGTGATGTAGCAGTATATCTCGGTGAAGAAAATCGAGCCACATATTTTGCAAAAATAAAAATAAAAAATAAAAATGAAGGATTCTATAAATAAAGTATGTTTGATGTTTTAAATTACTAATTGATGCGGACACTAAGGCGTTGAAGTTTTTGGAGTAATTTCAGCGAGTGCGCCGAAACCGTCATAACTTTTGACTCCGGATGAACCGCGGAACGCACCGCATATCAAATCGAACGTCGGAGCGAGACGGACAAAAGTCGTTATCTTTAATTTGGACGTAGATGTTGTCAACTTTGCATGCATATTCATTTTTATATGAGAATTTGTATTTTTTTGTTATTTAGTGAAAAAAAATTAAAGCTAATAATTAATGGTAAAAATCTACACATCTATATAATATATAAAAGCAAAAACATTTCAAGCCTTCTCATTAAGCCACGTGGAATTATGACGTGGAAATCCACGTGGCATTATTCTATAGGCAAATGTATATAATACTTATTTCAGGAAATGATTTAGTTTTTTAAAACTGATTTTTTTTTTTTAAATCAAATATTTTCTGAGCTTAAATTACGAAAACATGATTACTTAATTTTAGTAGGCTAAAGATAATGGATATCTTAAATTAAAATATTAGAAATTATAATCATTCAGTTAGTTGAATTTTAAGATATGGGCTAAAGATAAGAAATGTGATGTAGCAGTATATCTCGGTGAAGAAAATCGAGCCACATATTTTGCAAAAAAAAATAAAAATAAAAATAAAAATGAAGGATTCTATAAATAAAGTATGTTTGATGTTTAAATTACTAATTGATGCGGACACTAACGCGTTGAAGTTTTTGGAGTAATTTCAGCGAGTGCGCCGAAACCGTCATAACTTTTGACTCCGGATGAACCGCGGAACGCACCGCATATCAAATCGAACGTCGGAGCGAGACGGACAAAAGTCGTTATCTTTAATTTGGACGTAGATGTTGTCAACTTTGCATGCATATTCATTTTTATATGAGAATTTGTATTTTTTGTTATTTAGTGAAAAAAAATTAAAGCTAATAATTAATGGTAAAAATCTACACATCTATATAATATAAAAAAAAAACATTTCAAGCCTTCTCATTAAGCCACGTGGAATTATGACGTGGAAATCCACGTGGCATTATTCTATAGGCAAATGTATATAATACTTATTTCAGGAAATGATTTAGTTTTTTAAAACTGATTTTTTTTTTTTAAATCAAATATTTTCTGAGCTTAAATTACGAAAACATGATTACTTAATTTTAGTAGGCTAAAGATAATGGATATCTTAAATTAAAATATTAGAAATTATAATCATTCAGTTAGTTGAATTTTAAGATATGGGCTAAAGATAAGAAATGTGATGTAGCAGTATATCTCGGTGAAGAAAATCGAGCCACATATTTTGCAAAAATAAAAAAATAAAAATAAAAAAAATGAAGGATTCTATAAATAAAGTATGTTTGATGGTTTAAATTACTAATTGATGCGGACACTAAGGCGTTGAAGTTTTTGGAGTAATTTCAGCGAGTGCGCCGAAACCGTCATAACTTTTGACTCCGGATGAACCGCGGAACGCACCGCATATCAAATCGAACGTCGGAGCGAGACGGACAAAAGTCGTTATCTTTAATTTGGACGTAGATGTTGTCAACTTTGCATGCATATTCATTTTTATATGAGAATTTGTATTTTTTGTTATTTAGTGAAAAAAAATTAAAGCTAATAATTAATGGTAAAAATCTACACATCTATATAATATATAAAAGCAAAAACATTTCAAGCCTTCTCATTAAGCCACGTGGAATTATGACGTGGAAATCCACGTGGCATTATTCTATAGGCAAATGTATATAATACTTATTTCAGGAAATGATTTAGTTTTTTAAAACTGATTTTTTTTTTTAAATCAAATATTTTCTGAGCTTAAATTACGAAAACATGATTACTTAATTTTAGTAGGCTAAAGATAATGGATATCTTAAATTAAAATATTAGAAATTATAATCATTCAGTTAGTTGAATTTTAAGATATGGGCTAAAGATAAGAAATGTGATGTAGCAGTATATCTCGGTGAAGAAAATCGAGCCACATATTTTGCAAAAATAAAAATAAAAAAAAAAAAATGAAGGATTCTATAAATAAAGTATGTTTGATGTTTAAATTACTAATTGATGCGGACACTAAGGCGTTGAAGTTTTTGGAGTAATTTCAGCGAGTGCGCCGAAACCGTCATAACTTTTGACTCCGGATGAACCGCGGAACGCACCGCATATCAAATCGAACGTCGGAGCGAGACGGACAAAAGTCGTTATCTTTAATTTGGACGTAGATGTTGTCAACTTTGCATGCATATTCATTTTTATATGAGAATTTGTATTTTTTTGTTATTTAGTGAAAAAAAATTAAAGCTAATAATTAATGGTAAAAATCTACACATCTATATAATATATAAAAGCAAAAACATTTCAAGCCTTCTCATTAAGCCACGTGGAATTATGACGTGGAAATCCACGTGGCATTATTCTATAGGCAAATGTATATAATACTTATTTCAGGAAATGATTTAGTTTTTTAAAACTGATTTTTTTTTTTAAATCAAATATTTTCTGAGCTTAAATTACGAAAACATGATTACTTAATTTTAGTAGGCTAAAGATAATGGATATCTTAAATTAAAATATTAGAAATTATAATCATTCAGTTAGTTGAATTTTAAGATATGGGCTAAAGATAAGAAATGTGATGTAGCAGTATATCTCGGTGAAGAAAATCGAGCCACATATTTTGCAAAAATAAAAATAAAAATAAAAATGAAGGATTCTATAAATAAAGTATGTTTGATGGTTTAAATTACTAATTGATGCGGACACTAAGGCGTTGAAGTTTTTGGAGTAATTTCAGCGAGTGCGCCGAAACCGTCATAACTTTTGACTCCGGATGAACCGCGGAACGCACCGCATATCAAATCGAACGTCGGAGCGAGACGGACAAAAGTCGTTATCTTTAATTTGGACGTAGATGTTGTCAACTTTGCATGCATATTCATTTTTATATGAGAATTTGTATTTTTTTGTTATTTAGTGAAAAAAAATTAAAGCTAATAATTAATGGTAAAAATCTACACATCTATATAATATATAAAAGCAAAAACATTTCAAGCCTTCTCATTAAGCCACGTGGAATTATGACGTGGAAATCCACGTGGCATTATTCTATAGGCAAATGTATATAATACTTATTTCAGGAAATGATTTAGTTTTTTAAAACTGATTTTTTTTTTTTAAATCAAATATTTTCTGAGCTTAAATTACGAAAACATGATTACTTAATTTTAGTAGGCTAAAGATAATGGATATCTTAAATTAAAATATTAGAAATTATAATCATTCAGTTAGTTGAATTTTAAGATATGGGCTAAAGATAAGAAATGTGATGTAGCAGTATATCTCGGTGAAGAAAATCGAGCCACATATTTTGCAAAAATAAAAATAAAAATAAAAAATGAAGGATTCTATAAATAAAGTATGTTTGATGTTTTAAATTACTAATTGATGCGGACACTAAGGCGTTGAAGTTTTTGGAGTAATTTCAGCGAGTGCGCCGAAACCGTCATAACTTTTGACTCCGGATGAACCGCGGAACGCACCGCATATCAAATCGAACGTCGGAGCGAGACGGACAAAAGTCGTTATCTTTAATTTGGACGTAGATGTTGTCAACTTTGCATGCATATTCATTTTTATATGAGAATTTGTATTTTTTGTTATTTAGTGAAAAAAAATTAAAGTTAATAATTAATGGTAAAAATCTACACATCTATATAATATATAAAAGCAAAAACATTTCAAGCCTTCTCATTAAGCCACGTGGAATTATGACGTGGAAATCCACGTGGCATTATTCTATAGGCAAATGTATATAATACTTATTTCAGGAAATGATTTAGTTTTTTAAAACTGATTTTTTTTTTTTAAATCAAATATTTTCTGAGCTTAAATTACGAAAACATGATTACTTAATTTTAGTAGGCTAAAGATAATGGATATCTTAAATTAAAATATTAGAAATTATAATCATTCAGTTAGTTGAATTTTAAGATATGGGCTAAAGATAAGAAATGTGATGTAGCAGTATATCTCGGTGAAGAAAATCGAGCCACATATTTTGCAAAATAAAAATAAAAATAAAAATAAAAATGAAGGATTCTATAAATAAAGTATGTTTGATGTTTTAAATTACTAATTGATGCGGACACTAAGGCGTTGAAGTTTTTGGAGTAATTTCAGCGAGTGCGCCGAAACCGTCATAACTTTTGACTCCGGATGAACCGCGGAACGCACCGCATATCAAATCGAACGTCGGAGCGAGACGGACAAAAGTCGTTATCTTTAATTT
Source organism: Campanula takesimana (assembly GCA_026119855.1). NCBI lineage: Eukaryota > Viridiplantae > Streptophyta > Magnoliopsida > Asterales > Campanulaceae > Campanula > Campanula takesimana. The sequence goes on along the minus strand of JAOWBW010002679.1, from coordinate 50,514 downwards.
GGACGTAGATGTTGTCAACTTTGCATGCATATTCATTTTTATATGAGAATTTGTATTTTTTGTTATTTAGTGAAAAAAAATTAAAGTTAATAATTAATGGTAAAAATCTACACATCTATATAATATATAAAAGCAAAAACATTTCAAGCCTTCTCATTAAGCCACGTGGAATTATGACGTGGAAATCCACGTGGCATTATTCTATAGGCAAATGTATATAATACTTATTTCAGGAAATGATTTAGTTTTTTAAAACTGATTTTTTTTTTAAATCAAATATTTTCTGAGCTTAAATTACGAAAACATGATTACTTAATTTTAGTAGGCTAAAGATAATGGATATCTTAAATTAAAATATTAGAAATTATAATCATTCAGTTAGTTGAATTTTAAGATATGGCTAAAGATAAGAAATGTGATGTAGCAGTATATCTCGGTGAAGAAAATCGAGCCACATATTTTGCAAAAATAAAAATAAAAATAAAAATAAAAATGAAGGATTCTATAAATAAAGTATGTTTGATGGTTTAAATTACTAATTGATGCGGACACTAAGGCGTTGAAGTTTTTGGAGTAATTTCAGCGAGTGCGCCGAAACCGTCATAACTTTTGACTCCGGATGAACCGCGGAACGCACCGCATATCAAATCGAACGTCGGAGCGAGACGGACAAAAGTCGTTATCTTTAATTTGGACGTAGATGTTGTCAACTTTGCATGCATATTCATTTTTATATGAGAATTTGTATTTTTTGTTATTTAGTGAAAAAAAATTAAAGCTAATAATTAATGGTAAAAATCTACACATCTATATAATATATAAAAGCAAAAACATTTCAAGCCTTCTCATTAAGCCACGTGGAATTATGACGTGGAAATCCACGTGGCATTATTCTATAGGCAAATGTATATAATACTTATTTCAGGAAATGATTTAGTTTTTTAAAACTGATTTTTTTTTTTAAATCAAATATTTTCTGAGCTTAAATTACGAAAACATGATTACTTAATTTTAGTAGGCTAAAGATAATGGATATCTTAAATTAAAATATTAGAAATTATAATCATTCAGTTAGTTGAATTTTAAGATATGGGCTAAAGATAAGAAATGTGATGTAGCAGTATATCTCGGTGAAGAAAATCGAGCCACATATTTTGCAAAAATAAAAATAAAAATAAAAATAAAAATGAAGGATTCTATAAATAAAGTATGTTTGATGGTTTAAATTACTAATTGATGCGGACACTAAGGCGTTGAAGTTTTTGGAGTAATTTCAGCGAGTGCGCCGAAACCGTCATAACTTTTGACTCCGGATGAACCGCGGAACGCACCGCATATCAAATCGAACGTCGGAGCGAGACGGACAAAAGTCGTTATCTTTAATTTGGACGTAGATGTTGTCAACTTTGCATGCATATTCATTTTTATATGAGAATTTGTATTTTTTGTTATTTAGTGAAAAAAAATTAAAGTTAATAATTAATGGTAAAAATCTACACATCTATATAATATATAAAAGCAAAAACATTTCAAGCCTTCTCATTAAGCCACGTGGAATTATGACGTGGAAATCCACGTGGCATTATTCTATAGGCAAATGTATATAATACTTATTTCAGGAAATGATTTAGTTTTTTAAAACTGATTTTTTTTTTTAAATCAAATATTTTCTGAGCTTAAATTACGAAAACATGATTACTTAATTTTAGTAGGCTAAAGATAATGGATATCTTAAATTAAAATATTAGAAATTATAATCATTCAGTTAGTTGAATTTTAAGATATGGGCTAAAGATAAGAAATGTGATGTAGCAGTATATCTCGGTGAAGAAAATCGAGCCACATATTTTGCAAAAATAAAAATAAAAATAAAAATAAAAATGAAGGATTCTATAAATAAAGTATGTTTGATGTTTTAAATTACTAATTGATGCGGACACTAAGGCGTTGAAGTTTTTGGAGTAATTTCAGCGAGTGCGCCGAAACCGTCATAACTTTTGACTCCGGATGAACCGCGGAACGCACCGCATATCAAATCGAACGTCGGAGCGAGACGGACAAAAGTCGTTATCTTTAATTTGGACGTAGATGTTGTCAACTTTGCATGCATATTCATTTTTATATGAGAATTTGTATTTTTTGTTATTTAGTGAAAAAAAATTAAAGCTAATAATTAATGGTAAAAATCTACACATCTATATAATATATAAAAGCAAAAACATTTCAAGCCTTCTCATTAAGCCACGTGGAATTATGACGTGGAAATCCACGTGGCATTATTCTATAGGCAAATGTATATAATACTTATTTCAGGAAATGATTTAGTTTTTTAAAACTGATTTTTTTTTTAAATCAAATATTTTCTGAGCTTAAATTACGAAAACATGATTACTTAATTTTAGTAGGCTAAAGATAATGGATATCTTAAATTAAAATATTAGAAATTATAATCATTCAGTTAGTTGAATTTTAAGATATGGGCTAAAGATAAGAAATGTGATGTAGCAGTATATCTCGGTGAAGAAAATCGAGCCACATATTTTGCAAAAATAAAAATAAAAATAAAAATAAAAATGAAGGATTCTATAAATAAAGTATGTTTGATGGTTTAAATTACTAATTGATGCGGACACTAAGGCGTTGAAGTTTTTGGAGTAATTTCAGCGAGTGCGCCGAAACCGTCATAACTTTTGACTCCGGATGAACCGCGGAACGCACCGCATATCAAATCGAACGTCGGAGCGAGACGGACAAAAGTCGTTATCTTTAATTTGGACGTAGATGTTGTCAACTTTGCATGCATATTCATTTTTATATGAGAATTTGTATTTTTTGTTATTTAGTGAAAAAAAATTAAAGTTAATAATTAATGGTAAAAATCTACACATCTATATAATATATAAAAGCAAAAACATTTCAAGCCTTCTCATTAAGCCACGTGGAATTATGACGTGGAAATCCACGTGGCATTATTCTATAGGCAAATGTATATAATACTTATTTCAGGAAATGATTTAGTTTTTTAAAACTGATTTTTTTTTTAAATCAAATATTTTCTGAGCTTAAATTACGAAAACATGATTACTTAATTTTAGTAGGCTAAAGATAATGGATATCTTAAATTAAAATATTAGAAATTATAATCATTCAGTTAGTTGAATTTTAAGATATGGGCTAAAGATAAGAAATGTGATGTAGCAGTATATCTCGGTGAAGAAAATCGAGCCACATATTTTGCAAAAATAAAAATAAAAATAAAAATAAAAATGAAGGATTCTATAAATAAAGTATGTTTGATGGTTTAAATTACTAATTGATGCGGACACTAAGGCGTTGAAGTTTTTGGAGTAATTTCAGCGAGTGCGCCGAAACCGTCATAACTTTTGACTCCGGATGAACCGCGGAACGCACCGCATATCAAATCGAACGTCGGAGCGAGACGGACAAAAGTCGTTATCTTTAATTTGGACGTAGATGTTGTCAACTTTGCATGCATATTCATTTTTATATGAGAATTTGTATTTTTTGTTATTTAGTGAAAAAAAATTAAAGTTAATAATTAATGGTAAAAATCTACACATCTATATAATATATAAAAGCAAAAACATTTCAAGCCTTCTCATTAAGCCACGTGGAATTATGACGTGGAAATCCACGTGGCATTATTCTATAGGCAAATGTATATAATACTTATTTCAGGAAATGATTTAGTTTTTTAAAACTGATTTTTTTTTTAAATCAAATATTTTCTGAGCTTAAATTACGAAAACATGATTACTTAATTTTAGTAGGCTAAAGATAATGGATATCTTAAATTAAAATATTAGAAATTATAATCATTCAGTTAGTTGAATTTTAAGATATGGGCTAAAGATAAGAAATGTGATGTAGCAGTATATCTCGGTGAAGAAAATCGAGCCACATATTTTGCAAAAATAAAAATAAAAAAAAAATAAAAATGAAGGATTCTATAAATAAAGTATGTTTGATGGTTTAAATTACTAATTGATGCGGACACTAAGGCGTTGAAGTTTTTGGAGTAATTTCAGCGAGTGCGCCGAAACCGTCATAACTTTTGACTCCGGATGAACCGCGGAACGCACCGCATATCAAATCGAACGTCGGAGCGAGACGGACAAAAGTCGTTATCTTTAATTTGGACGTAGATGTTGTCAACTTTGCATGCATATTCATTTTTATATGAGAATTTGTATTTTTTGTTATTTAGTGAAAAAAAATTAAAGTTAATAATTAATGGTAAAAATCTACACATCTATATAATATATAAAAGCAAAAACATTTCAAGCCTTCTCATTAAGCCACGTGGAATTATGACGTGGAAATCCACGTGGCATTATTCTATAGGCAAATGTATATAATACTTATTTCAGGAAATGATTTAGTTTTTTAAAACTGATTTTTTTTTAAATCAAATATTTTCTGAGCTTAAATTACGAAAACATGATTACTTAATTTTAGTAGGCTAAAGATAATGGATATCTTAAATTAAAATATTAGAAATTATAATCATTCAGTTAGTTGAATTTTAAGATATGGGCTAAAGATAAGAAATGTGATGTAGCAGTATATCTCGGTGAAGAAAATCGAGCCACATATTTTGCAAAAATAAAAATAAAAATAAAAATGAAGGATTCTATAAATAAAGTATGTTTGATGTTTTAAATTACTAATTGATGCGGACACTAAGGCGTTGAAGTTTTTGGAGTAATTTCAGCGAGTGCGCCGAAACCGTCATAACTTTTGACTCCGGATGAACCGCGGAACGCACCGCATATCAAATCGAACGTCGGAGCGAGACGGACAAAAGTCGTTATCTTTAATTTGGACGTAGATGTTGTCAACTTTGCATGCATATTCATTTTTATATGAGAATTTGTATTTTTTGTTATTTAGTGAAAAAAAATTAAAGTTAATAATTAATGGTAAAAATCTACACATCTATATAATATATAAAAGCAAAAACATTTCAAGCCTTCTCATTAAGCCACGTGGAATTATGACGTGGAAATCCACGTGGCATTATTCTATAGGCAAATGTATATAATACTTATTTCAGGAAATGATTTAGTTTTTTAAAACTGATTTTTTTTTTAAATCAAATATTTTCTGAGCTTAAATTACGAAAACATGATTACTTAATTTTAGTAGGCTAAAGATAATGGATATCTTAAATTAAAATATTAGAAATTATAATCATTCAGTTAGTTGAATTTTAAGATATGGGCTAAAGATAAGAAATGTGATGTAGCAGTATATCTCGGTGAAGAAAATCGAGCCACATATTTTGCAAAAATAAAAATAAAAATAAAAATGAAGGATTCTATAAATAAAGTATGTTTGATGTTTTAAATTACTAATTGATGCGGACACTAACGCGTTGAAGTTTTTGGAGTAATTTCAGCGAGTGCGCCGAAACCGTCATAACTTTTGACTCCGGATGAACCGCGGAACGCACCGCATATCAAATCGAACGTCGGAGCGAGACGGACAAAAGTCGTTATCTTTAATTTGGACGTAGATGTTGTCAACTTTGCATGCATATTCATTTTTATATGAGAATTTGTATTTTTTGTTATTTAGTGAAAAAAAATTAAAGTTAATAATTAATGGTAAAAATCTACACATCTATATAATATATAAAAGCAAAAACATTTCAAGCCTTCTCATTAAGCCACGTGGAATTATGACGTGGAAATCCACGTGGCATTATTCTATAGGCAAATGTATATAATACTTATTTCAGGAAATGATTTAGTTTTTTAAAACTGATTTTTTTTTTAAATCAAATATTTTCTGAGCTTAAATTACGAAAACATGATTACTTAATTTTAGTAGGCTAAAGATAATGGATATCTTAAATTAAAATATTAGAAATTATAATCATTCAGTTAGTTGAATTTTAAGATATGGCTAAAGATAAGAAATGTGATGTAGCAGTATATCTCGGTGAAGAAAATCGAGCCACATATTTTGCAAAAATAAAAATAAAAATAAAAATGAAGGATTCTATAAATAAAGTATGTTTGATGTTTTAAATTACTAATTGATGCGGACACTAACGCGTTGAAGTTTTTGGAGTAATTTCAGCGAGTGCGCCGAAACCGTCATAACTTTTGACTCCGGATGAACCGCGGAACGCACCGCATATCAAATCGAACGTCGGAGCGAGACGGACAAAAGTCGTTATCTTTAATTTGGACGTAGATGTTGTCAACTTTGCATGCATATTCATTTTTATATGAGAATTTGTATTTTTTGTTATTTAGTGAAAAAAAATTAAAGTTAATAATTAATGGTAAAAATCTACACATCTATATAATATATAAAAGCAAAAACATTTCAAGCCTTCTCATTAAGCCACGTGGAATTATGACGTGGAAATCCACGTGGCATTATTCTATAGGCAAATGTATATAATACTTATTTCAGGAAATGATTTAGTTTTTTAAAACTGATTTTTTTTTTAAATCAAATATTTTCTGAGCTTAAATTACGAAAACATGATTACTTAATTTTAGTAGGCTAAAGATAATGGATATCTTAAATTAAAATATTAGAAATTATAATCATTCAGTTAGTTGAATTTTAAGATATGGGCTAAAGATAAGAAATGTGATGTAGCAGTATATCTCGGTGAAGAAAATCGAGCCACATATTTTGCAAAAATAAAAATAAAAATAAAAATGAAGGATTCTATAAATAAAGTATGTTTGATGTTTTAAATTACTAATTGATGCGGACACTAAGGCGTTGAAGTTTTTGGAGTAATTTCAGCGAGTGCGCCGAAACCGTCATAACTTTTGACTCCGGATGAACCGCGGAACGCACCGCATATCAAATCGAACGTCGGAGCGAGACGGACAAAAGTCGTTATCTTTAATTTGGACGTAGATGTTGTCAACTTTGCATGCATATTCATTTTTATATGAGAATTTGTATTTTTTGTTATTTAGTGAAAAAAAATTAAAGTTAATAATTAATGGTAAAAATCTACACATCTATATAATATATAAAAGCAAAAACATTTCAAGCCTTCTCATTAAGCCACGTGGAATTATGACGTGGAAATCCACGTGGCATTATTCTATAGGCAAATGTATATAATACTTATTTCAGGAAATGATTTAGTTTTTTAAAACTGATTTTTTTTTTAAATCAAATATTTTCTGAGCTTAAATTACGAAAACATGATTACTTAATTTTAGTAGGCTAAAGATAATGGATATCTTAAATTAAAATATTAGAAATTATAATCATTCAGTTAGTTGAATTTTAAGATATGGGCTAAAGATAAGAAATGTGATGTAGCAGTATATCTCGGTGAAGAAAATCGAGCCACATATTTTGCAAAAATAAAAATAAAAATAAAAATGAAGGATTCTATAAATAAAGTATGTTTGATGTTTTAAATTACTAATTGATGCGGACACTAAGGCGTTGAAGTTTTTGGAGTAATTTCAGCGAGTGCGCCGAAACCGTCATAACTTTTGACTCCGGATGAACCGCGGAACGCACCGCATATCAAATCGAACGTCGGAGCGAGACGGACAAAAGTCGTTATCTTTAATTTGGACGTAGATGTTGTCAACTTTGCATGCATATTCATTTTTATATGAGAATTTGTATTTTTTGTTATTTAGTGAAAAAAAATTAAAGTTAATAATTAATGGTAAAAATCTACACATCTATATAATATATAAAAGCAAAAACATTTCAAGCCTTCTCATTAAGCCACGTGGAATTATGACGTGGAAATCCACGTGGCATTATTCTATAGGCAAATGTATATAATACTTATTTCAGGAAATGATTTAGTTTTTTAAAACTGATTTTTTTTTTAAATCAAATATTTTCTGAGCTTAAATTACGAAAACATGATTACTTAATTTTAGTAGGCTAAAGATAATGGATATCTTAAATTAAAATATTAGAAATTATAATCATTCAGTTAGTTGAATTTTAAGATATGGGCTAAAGATAAGAAATGTGATGTAGCAGTATATCTCGGTGAAGAAAATCGAGCCACATATTTTGCAAAAATAAAAATAAAAATAAAAATAAAAATGAAGGATTCTATAAATAAAGTATGTTTGATGTTTTAAATTACTAATTGATGCGGACACTAAGGCGTTGAAGTTTTTGGAGTAATTTCAGCGAGTGCGCCGAAACCGTCATAACTTTTGACTCCGGATGAACCGCGGAACGCACCGCATATCAAATCGAACGTCGGAGCGAGACGGACAAAAGTCGTTATCTTTAATTTGGACGTAGATGTTGTCAACTTTGCATGCATATTCATTTTTATATGAGAATTTGTATTTTTTGTTATTTAGTGAAAAAAAATTAAAGTTAATAATTAATGGTAAAAATCTACACATCTATATAATATATAAAAGCAAAAACATTTCAAGCCTTCTCATTAAGCCACGTGGAATTATGACGTGGAAATCCACGTGGCATTATTCTATAGGCAAATGTATATAATACTTATTTCAGGAAATGATTTAGTTTTTTAAAACTGATTTTTTTTTTAAATCAAATATTTTCTGAGCTTAAATTACGAAAACATGATTACTTAATTTTAGTAGGCTAAAGATAATGGATATCTTAAATTAAAATATTAGAAATTATAATCATTCAGTTAGTTGAATTTTAAGATATGGGCTAAAGATAAGAAATGTGATGTAGCAGTATATCTCGGTGAAGAAAATCGAGCCACATATTTTGCAAAAATAAAAATAAAAATAAAAATGAAGGATTCTATAAATAAAGTATGTTTGATGTTTTAAATTACTAATTGATGCGGACACTAAGGCGTTGAAGTTTTTGGAGTAATTTCAGCGAGTGCGCCGAAACCGTCATAACTTTTGACTCCGGATGAACCGCGGAACGCACCGCATATCAAATCGAACGTCGGAGCGAGACGGACAAAAGTCGTTATCTTTAATTTGGACGTAGATGTTGTCAACTTTGCATGCATATTCATTTTTATATGAGAATTTGTATTTTTTGTTATTTAGTGAAAAAAAATTAAAGTTAATAATTAATGGTAAAAATCTACACATCTATATAATATATAAAAGCAAAAACATTTCAAGCCTTCTCATTAAGCCACGTGGAATTATGACGTGGAAATCCACGTGGCATTATTCTATAGGCAAATGTATATAATACTTATTTCAGGAAATGATTTAGTTTTTTAAAACTGATTTTTTTTTTAAATCAAATATTTTCTGAGCTTAAATTACGAAAACATGATTACTTAATTTTAGTAGGCTAAAGATAATGGATATCTTAAATTAAAATATTAGAAATTATAATCATTCAGTTAGTTGAATTTTAAGATATGGGCTAAAGATAAGAAATGTGATGTAGCAGTATATCTCGGTGAAGAAAATCGAGCCACATATTTTGCAAAAATAAAAATAAAAATAAAAATGAAGGATTCTATAAATAAAGTATGTTTGATGTTTTAAATTACTAATTGATGCGGACACTAACGCGTTGAAGTTTTTGGAGTAATTTCAGCGAGTGCGCCGAAACCGTCATAACTTTTGACTCCGGATGAACCGCGGAACGCACCGCATATCAAATCGAACGTCGGAGCGAGACGGACAAAAGTCGTTATCTTTAATTTGGACGTAGATGTTGTCAACTTTGCATGCATATTCATTTTTATATGAGAATTTGTATTTTTTGTTATTTAGTGAAAAAAAATTAAAGTTAATAATTAATGGTAAAAATCTACACATCTATATAATATATAAAAGCAAAAACATTTCAAGCCTTCTCATTAAGCCACGTGGAATTATGACGTGGAAATCCACGTGGCATTATTCTATAGGCAAATGTATATAATACTTATTTCAGGAAATGATTTAGTTTTTTAAAACTGATTTTTTTTTTAAATCAAATATTTTCTGAGCTTAAATTACGAAAACATGATTACTTAATTTTAGTAGGCTAAAGATAATGGATATCTTAAATTAAAATATTAGAAATTATAATCATTCAGTTAGTTGAATTTTAAGATATGGGCTAAAGATAAGAAATGTGATGTAGCAGTATATCTCGGTGAAGAAAATCGAGCCACATATTTTGCAAAAATAAAAATAAAAATAAAAATGAAGGATTCTATAAATAAAGTATGTTTGATGTTTTAAATTACTAATTGATGCGGACACTAACGCGTTGAAGTTTTTGGAGTAATTTCAGCGAGTGCGCCGAAACCGTCATAACTTTTGACTCCGGATGAACCGCGGAACGCACCGCATATCAAATCGAACGTCGGAGCGAGACGGACAAAAGTCGTTATCTTTAATTTGGACGTAGATGTTGTCAACTTTGCATGCATATTCATTTTTATATGAGAATTTGTATTTTTTGTTATTTAGTGAAAAAAAATTAAAGTTAATAATTAATGGTAAAAATCTACACATCTATATAATATATAAAAGCAAAAACATTTCAAGCCTTCTCATTAAGCCACGTGGAATTATGACGTGGAAATCCACGTGGCATTATTCTATAGGCAAATGTATATAATACTTATTTCAGGAAATGATTTAGTTTTTTAAAACTGATTTTTTTTTTAAATCAAATATTTTCTGAGCTTAAATTACGAAAACATGATTACTTAATTTTAGTAGGCTAAAGATAATGGATATCTTAAATTAAAATATTAGAAATTATAATCATTCAGTTAGTTGAATTTTAAGATATGGGCTAAAGATAAGAAATGTGATGTAGCAGTATATCTCGGTGAAGAAAATCGAGCCACATATTTTGCAAAAATAAAAATAAAAATAAAAATGAAGGATTCTATAAATAAAGTATGTTTGATGTTTTAAATTACTAATTGATGCGGACACTAAGGCGTTGAAGTTTTTGGAGTAATTTCAGCGAGTGCGCCGAAACCGTCATAACTTTTGACTCCGGATGAACCGCGGAACGCACCGCATATCAAATCGAACGTCGGAGCGAGACGGACAAAAGTCGTTATCTTTAATTTGGACGTAGATGTTGTCAACTTTGCATGCATATTCATTTTTATATGAGAATTTGTATTTTTTGTTATTTAGTGAAAAAAAATTAAAGTTAATAATTAATGGTAAAAATCTACACATCTATATAATATATAAAAGCAAAAACATTTCAAGCCTTCTCATTAAGCCACGTGGAATTATGACGTGGAAATCCACGTGGCATTATTCTATAGGCAAATGTATATAATACTTATTTCAGGAAATGATTTAGTTTTTTAAAACTGATTTTTTTTTTAAATCAAATATTTTCTGAGCTTAAATTACGAAAACATGATTACTTAATTTTAGTAGGCTAAAGATAATGGATATCTTAAATTAAAATATTAGAAATTATAATCATTCAGTTAGTTGAATTTTAAGATATGGGCTAAAGATAAGAAATGTGATGTAGCAGTATATCTCGGTGAAGAAAATCGAGCCACATATTTTGCAAAAATAAAAATAAAAATAAAAATAAAAATGAAGGATTCTATAAATAAAGTATGTTTGATGTTTTAAATTACTAATTGATGCGGACACTAAGGCGTTGAAGTTTTTGGAGTAATTTCAGCGAGTGCGCCGAAACCGTCATAACTTTTGACTCCGGATGAACCGCGGAACGCACCGCATATCAAATCGAACGTCGGAGCGAGACGGACAAAAGTCGTTATCTTTAATTTGGACGTAGATGTTGTCAACTTTGCATGCATATTCATTTTTATATGAGAATTTGTATTTTTTGTTATTTAGTGAAAAAAAATTAAAGTTAATAATTAATGGTAAAAATCTACACATCTATATAATATATAAAAGCAAAAACATTTCAAGCCTTCTCATTAAGCCACGTGGAATTATGACGTGGAAATCCACGTGGCATTATTCTATAGGCAAATGTATATAATACTTATTTCAGGAAATGATTTAGTTTTTTAAAACTGATTTTTTTTTTAAATCAAATATTTTCTGAGCTTAAATTACGAAAACATGATTACTTAATTTTAGTAGGCTAAAGATAATGGATATCTTAAATTAAAATATTAGAAATTATAATCATTCAGTTAGTTGAATTTTAAGATATGGGCTAAAGATAAGAAATGTGATGTAGCAGTATATCTCGGTGAAGAAAATCGAGCCACATATTTTGCAAAAATAAAAATAAAAATAAAAATGAAGGATTCTATAAATAAAGTATGTTTGATGTTTTAAATTACTAATTGATGCGGACACTAAGGCGTTGAAGTTTTTGGAGTAATTTCAGCGAGTGCGCCGAAACCGTCATAACTTTTGACTCCGGATGAACCGCGGAACGCACCGCATATCAAATCGAACGTCGGAGCGAGACGGACAAAAGTCGTTATCTTTAATTTGGACGTAGATGTTGTCAACTTTGCATGCATATTCATTTTTATATGAGAATTTGTATTTTTTGTTATTTAGTGAAAAAAAATTAAAGTTAATAATTAATGGTAAAAATCTACACATCTATATAATATATAAAAGCAAAAACATTTCAAGCCTTCTCATTAAGCCACGTGGAATTATGACGTGGAAATCCACGTGGCATTATTCTATAGGCAAATGTATATAATACTTATTTCAGGAAATGATTTAGTTTTTTAAAACTGATTTTTTTTTTAAATCAAATATTTTCTGAGCTTAAATTACGAAAACATGATTACTTAATTTTAGTAGGCTAAAGATAATGGATATCTTAAATTAAAATATTAGAAATTATAATCATTCAGTTAGTTGAATTTTAAGATATGGGCTAAAGATAAGAAATGTGATGTAGCAGTATATCTCGGTGAAGAAAATCGAGCCACATATTTTGCAAAAATAAAAATAAAAATAAAAATGAAGGATTCTATAAATAAAGTATGTTTGATGTTTTAAATTACTAATTGATGCGGACACTAAGGCGTTGAAGTTTTTGGAGTAATTTCAGCGAGTGCGCCGAAACCGTCATAACTTTTGACTCCGGATGAACCGCGGAACGCACCGCATATCAAATCGAACGTCGGAGCGAGACGGACAAAAGTCGTTATCTTTAATTTGGACGTAGATGTTGTCAACTTTGCATGCATATTCATTTTTATATGAGAATTTGTATTTTTTGTTATTTAGTGAAAAAAAATTAAAGTTAATAATTAATGGTAAAAATCTACACATCTATATAATATATAAAAGCAAAAACATTTCAAGCCTTCTCATTAAGCCACGTGGAATTATGACGTGGAAATCCACGTGGCATTATTCTATAGGCAAATGTATATAATACTTATTTCAGGAAATGATTTAGTTTTTTAAAACTGATTTTTTTTTTAAATCAAATATTTTCTGAGCTTAAATTACGAAAACATGATTACTTAATTTTAGTAGGCTAAAGATAATGGATATCTTAAATTAAAATATTAGAAATTATAATCATTCAGTTAGTTGAATTTTAAGATATGGGCTAAAGATAAGAAATGTGATGTAGCAGTATATCTCGGTGAAGAAAATCGAGCCACATATTTTGCAAAAATAAAAATAAAAATAAAAATGAAGGATTCTATAAATAAAGTATGTTTGATGTTTTAAATTACTAATTGATGCGGACACTAAGGCGTTGAAGTTTTTGGAGTAATTTCAGCGAGTGCGCCGAAACCGTCATAACTTTTGACTCCGGATGAACCGCGGAACGCACCGCATATCAAATCGAACGTCGGAGCGAGACGGACAAAAGTCGTTATCTTTAATTTGGACGTAGATGTTGTCAACTTTGCATGCATATTCATTTTTATATGAGAATTTGTATTTTTTGTTATTTAGTGAAAAAAAATTAAAGTTAATAATTAATGGTAAAAATCTACACATCTATATAATATATAAAAGCAAAAACATTTCAAGCCTTCTCATTAAGCCACGTGGAATTATGACGTGGAAATCCACGTGGCATTATTCTATAGGCAAATGTATATAATACTTATTTCAGGAAATGATTTAGTTTTTTAAAACTGATTTTTTTTTTAAATCAAATATTTTCTGAGCTTAAATTACGAAAACATGATTACTTAATTTTAGTAGGCTAAAGATAATGGATATCTTAAATTAAAATATTAGAAATTATAATCATTCAGTTAGTTGAATTTTAAGATATGGGCTAAAGATAAGAAATGTGATGTAGCAGTATATCTCGGTGAAGAAAATCGAGCCACATATTTTGCAAAAATAAAAATAAAAATAAAAATGAAGGATTCTATAAATAAAGTATGTTTGATGTTTTAAATTACTAATTGATGCGGACACTAAGGCGTTGAAGTTTTTGGAGTAATTTCAGCGAGTGCGCCGAAACCGTCATAACTTTTGACTCCGGATGAACCGCGGAACGCACCGCATATCAAATCGAACGTCGGAGCGAGACGGACAAAAGTCGTTATCTTTAATTTGGACGTAGATGTTGTCAACTTTGCATGCATATTCATTTTTATATGAGAATTTGTATTTTTTGTTATTTAGTGAAAAAAAATTAAAGTTAATAATTAATGGTAAAAATCTACACATCTATATAATATATAAAAGCAAAAACATTTCAAGCCTTCTCATTAAGCCACGTGGAATTATGACGTGGAAATCCACGTGGCATTATTCTATAGGCAAATGTATATAATACTTATTTCAGGAAATGATTTAGTTTTTTAAAACTGATTTTTTTTTTAAATCAAATATTTTCTGAGCTTAAATTACGAAAACATGATTACTTAATTTTAGTAGGCTAAAGATAATGGATATCTTAAATTAAAATATTAGAAATTATAATCATTCAGTTAGTTGAATTTTAAGATATGGGCTAAAGATAAGAAATGTGATGTAGCAGTATATCTCGGTGAAGAAAATCGAGCCACATATTTTGCAAAAATAAAAATAAAAATAAAAATGAAGGATTCTATAAATAAAGTATGTTTGATGTTTTAAATTACTAATTGATGCGGACACTAAGGCGTTGAAGTTTTTGGAGTAATTTCAGCGAGTGCGCCGAAACCGTCATAACTTTTGACTCCGGATGAACCGCGGAACGCACCGCATATCAAATCGAACGTCGGAGCGAGACGGACAAAAGTCGTTATCTTTAATTTGGACGTAGATGTTGTCAACTTTGCATGCATATTCATTTTTATATGAGAATTTGTATTTTTTGTTATTTAGTGAAAAAAAATTAAAGTTAATAATTAATGGTAAAAATCTACACATCTATATAATATATAAAAGCAAAAACATTTCAAGCCTTCTCATTAAGCCACGTGGAATTATGACGTGGAAATCCACGTGGCATTATTCTATAGGCAAATGTATATAATACTTATTTCAGGAAATGATTTAGTTTTTTAAAACTGATTTTTTTTTTAAATCAAATATTTTCTGAGCTTAAATTACGAAAACATGATTACTTAATTTTAGTAGGCTAAAGATAATGGATATCTTAAATTAAAATATTAGAAATTATAATCATTCAGTTAGTTGAATTTTAAGATATGGGCTAAAGATAAGAAATGTGATGTAGCAGTATATCTCGGTGAAGAAAATCGAGCCACATATTTTGCAAAAATAAAAATAAAAATAAAAATGAAGGATTCTATAAATAAAGTATGTTTGATGTTTTAAATTACTAATTGATGCGGACACTAAGGCGTTGAAGTTTTTGGAGTAATTTCAGCGAGTGCGCCGAAACCGTCATAACTTTTGACTCCGGATGAACCGCGGAACGCACCGCATATCAAATCGAACGTCGGAGCGAGACGGACAAAAGTCGTTATCTTTAATTTGGACGTAGATGTTGTCAACTTTGCATGCATATTCATTTTTATATGAGAATTTGTATTTTTTGTTATTTAGTGAAAAAAAATTAAAGTTAATAATTAATGGTAAAAATCTACACATCTATATAATATATAAAAGCAAAAACATTTCAAGCCTTCTCATTAAGCCACGTGGAATTATGACGTGGAAATCCACGTGGCATTATTCTATAGGCAAATGTATATAATACTTATTTCAGGAAATGATTTAGTTTTTTAAAACTGATTTTTTTTTTAAATCAAATATTTTCTGAGCTTAAATTACGAAAACATGATTACTTAATTTTAGTAGGCTAAAGATAATGGATATCTTAAATTAAAATATTAGAAATTATAATCATTCAGTTAGTTGAATTTTAAGATATGGGCTAAAGATAAGAAATGTGATGTAGCAGTATATCTCGGTGAAGAAAATCGAGCCACATATTTTTTTGCAAAAATAAAAATAAAAATAAAAATGAAGGATTCTATAAATAAAGTATGTTTGATGTTTTAAATTACTAATTGATGCGGACACTAAGGCGTTGAAGTTTTTGGAGTAATTTCAGCGAGTGCGCCGAAACCGTCATAACTTTTGACTCCGGATGAACCGCGGAACGCACCGCATATCAAATCGAACGTCGGAGCGAGACGGACAAAAGTCGTTATCTTTAATTTGGACGTAGATGTTGTCAACTTTGCATGCATATTCATTTTTATATGAGAATTTGTATTTTTTGTTATTTAGTGAAAAAAAATTAAAGTTAATAATTAATGGTAAAAATCTACACATCTATATAATATATAAAAGCAAAAACATTTCAAGCCTTCTCATTAAGCCACGTGGAATTATGACGTGGAAATCCACGTGGCATTATTCTATAGGCAAATGTATATAATACTTATTTCAGGAAATGATTTAGTTTTTTAAAACTGATTTTTTTTTTAAATCAAATATTTTCTGAGCTTAAATTACGAAAACATGATTACTTAATTTTAGTAGGCTAAAGATAATGGATATCTTAAATTAAAATATTAGAAATTATAATCATTCAGTTAGTTGAATTTTAAGATATGGGCTAAAGATAAGAAATGTGATGTAGCAGTATATCTCGGTGAAGAAAATCGAGCCACATATTTTGCAAAAATAAAAATAAAAATAAAAATGAAGGATTCTATAAATAAAGTATGTTTGATGTTTTAAATTACTAATTGATGCGGACACTAAGGCGTTGAAGTTTTTGGAGTAATTTCAGCGAGTGCGCCGAAACCGTCATAACTTTTGACTCCGGATGAACCGCGGAACGCACCGCATATCAAATCGAACGTCGGAGCGAGACGGACAAAAGTCGTTATCTTTAATTTGGACGTAGATGTTGTCAACTTTGCATGCATATTCATTTTTATATGAGAATTTGTATTTTTTGTTATTTAGTGAAAAAAAATTAAAGTTAATAATTAATGGTAAAAATCTACACATCTATATAATATATAAAAGCAAAAACATTTCAAGCCTTCTCATTAAGCCACGTGGAATTATGACGTGGAAATCCACGTGGCATTATTCTATAGGCAAATGTATATAATACTTATTTCAGGAAATGATTTAGTTTTTTAAAACTGATTTTTTTTTTAAATCAAATATTTTCTGAGCTTAAATTACGAAAACATGATTACTTAATTTTAGTAGGCTAAAGATAATGGATATCTTAAATTAAAATATTAGAAATTATAATCATTCAGTTAGTTGAATTTTAAGATATGGGCTAAAGATAAGAAATGTGATGTAGCAGTATATCTCGGTGAAGAAAATCGAGCCACATATTTTGCAAAAATAAAAATAAAAATAAAAATGAAGGATTCTATAAATAAAGTATGTTTGATGTTTTAAATTACTAATTGATGCGGACACTAAGGCGTTGAAGTTTTTGGAGTAATTTCAGCGAGTGCGCCGAAACCGTCATAACTTTTGACTCCGGATGAACCGCGGAACGCACCGCATATCAAATCGAACGTCGGAGCGAGACGGACAAAAGTCGTTATCTTTAATTTGGACGTAGATGTTGTCAACTTTGCATGCATATTCATTTTTATATGAGAATTTGTATTTTTTGTTATTTAGTGAAAAAAAATTAAAGTTAATAATTAATGGTAAAAATCTACACATCTATATAATATATAAAAGCAAAAACATTTCAAGCCTTCTCATTAAGCCACGTGGAATTATGACGTGGAAATCCACGTGGCATTATTCTATAGGCAAATGTATATAATACTTATTTCAGGAAATGATTTAGTTTTTTAAAACTGATTTTTTTTTTAAATCAAATATTTTCTGAGCTTAAATTACGAAAACATGATTACTTAATTTTAGTAGGCTAAAGATAATGGATATCTTAAATTAAAATATTAGAAATTATAATCATTCAGTTAGTTGAATTTTAAGATATGGGCTAAAGATAAGAAATGTGATGTAGCAGTATATCTCGGTGAAGAAAATCGAGCCACATATTTTGCAAAAATAAAAATAAAAATAAAAATGAAGGATTCTATAAATAAAGTATGTTTGATGTTTTAAATTACTAATTGATGCGGACACTAAGGCGTTGAAGTTTTTGGAGTAATTTCAGCGAGTGCGCCGAAACCGTCATAACTTTTGACTCCGGATGAACCGCGGAACGCACCGCATATCAAATCGAACGTCGGAGCGAGACGGACAAAAGTCGTTATCTTTAATTTGGACGTAGATGTTGTCAACTTTGCATGCATATTCATTTTTATATGAGAATTTGTATTTTTTGTTATTTAGTGAAAAAAAATTAAAGTTAATAATTAATGGTAAAAATCTACACATCTATATAATATATAAAAGCAAAAACATTTCAAGCCTTCTCATTAAGCCACGTGGAATTATGACGTGGAAATCCACGTGGCATTATTCTATAGGCAAATGTATATAATACTTATTTCAGGAAATGATTTAGTTTTTTAAAACTGATTTTTTTTTTAAATCAAATATTTTCTGAGCTTAAATTACGAAAACATGATTACTTAATTTTAGTAGGCTAAAGATAATGGATATCTTAAATTAAAATATTAGAAATTATAATCATTCAGTTAGTTGAATTTTAAGATATGGGCTAAAGATAAGAAATGTGATGTAGCAGTATATCTCGGTGAAGAAAATCGAGCCACATATTTTGCAAAAATAAAAATAAAAATAAAAATGAAGGATTCTATAAATAAAGTATGTTTGATGTTTTAAATTACTAATTGATGCGGACACTAAGGCGTTGAAGTTTTTGGAGTAATTTCAGCGAGTGCGCCGAAACCGTCATAACTTTTGACTCCGGATGAACCGCGGAACGCACCGCATATCAAATCGAACGTCGGAGCGAGACGGACAAAAGTCGTTATCTTTAATTTGGACGTAGATGTTGTCAACTTTGCATGCATATTCATTTTTATATGAGAATTTGTATTTTTTGTTATTTAGTGAAAAAAAATTAAAGTTAATAATTAATGGTAAAAATCTACACATCTATATAATATATAAAAGCAAAAACATTTCAAGCCTTCTCATTAAGCCACGTGGAATTATGACGTGGAAATCCACGTGGCATTATTCTATAGGCAAATGTATATAATACTTATTTCAGGAAATGATTTAGTTTTTTAAAACTGATTTTTTTTTTAAATCAAATATTTTCTGAGCTTAAATTACGAAAACATGATTACTTAATTTTAGTAGGCTAAAGATAATGGATATCTTAAATTAAAATATTAGAAATTATAATCATTCAGTTAGTTGAATTTTAAGATATGGGCTAAAGATAAGAAATGTGATGTAGCAGTATATCTCGGTGAAGAAAATCGAGCCACATATTTTGCAAAAATAAAAATAAAAATAAAAATGAAGGATTCTATAAATAAAGTATGTTTGATGTTTTAAATTACTAATTGATGCGGACACTAAGGCGTTGAAGTTTTTGGAGTAATTTCAGCGAGTGCGCCGAAACCGTCATAACTTTTGACTCCGGATGAACCGCGGAACGCACCGCATATCAAATCGAACGTCGGAGCGAGACGGACAAAAGTCGTTATCTTTAATTTGGACGTAGATGTTGTCAACTTTGCATGCATATTCATTTTTATATGAGAATTTGTATTTTTTGTTATTTAGTGAAAAAAAATTAAAGTTAATAATTAATGGTAAAAATCTACACATCTATATAATATATAAAAGCAAAAACATTTCAAGCCTTCTCATTAAGCCACGTGGAATTATGACGTGGAAATCCACGTGGCATTATTCTATAGGCAAATGTATATAATACTTATTTCAGGAAATGATTTAGTTTTTTAAAACTGATTTTTTTTTTAAATCAAATATTTTCTGAGCTTAAATTACGAAAACATGATTACTTAATTTTAGTAGGCTAAAGATAATGGATATCTTAAATTAAAATATTAGAAATTATAATCATTCAGTTAGTTGAATTTTAAGATATGGGCTAAAGATAAGAAATGTGATGTAGCAGTATATCTCGGTGAAGAAAATCGAGCCACATATTTTGCAAAAAAAAATAAAAATAAAAATAAAAATGAAGGATTCTATAAATAAAGTATGTTTGATGTTTTAAATTACTAATTGATGCGGACACTAAGGCGTTGAAGTTTTTGGAGTAATTTCAGCGAGTGCGCCGAAACCGTCATAACTTTTGACTCCGGATGAACCGCGGAACGCACCGCATATCAAATCGAACGTCGGAGCGAGACGGACAAAAGTCGTTATCTTTAATTTGGACGTAGATGTTGTCAACTTTGCATGCATATTCATTTTTATATGAGAATTTGTATTTTTTGTTATTTAGTGAAAAAAAATTAAAGTTAATAATTAATGGTAAAAATCTACACATCTATATAATATATAAAAGCAAAAACATTTCAAGCCTTCTCATTAAGCCACGTGGAATTATGACGTGGAAATCCACGTGGCATTATTCTATAGGCAAATGTATATAATACTTATTTCAGGAAATGATTTAGTTTTTTAAAACTGATTTTTTTTTTAAATCAAATATTTTCTGAGCTTAAATTACGAAAACATGATTACTTAATTTTAGTAGGCTAAAGATAATGGATATCTTAAATTAAAATATTAGAAATTATAATCATTCAGTTAGTTGAATTTTAAGATATGGGCTAAAGATAAGAAATGTGATGTAGCAGTATATCTCGGTGAAGAAAATCGAGCCACATATTTTGCAAAAATAAAAATAAAAATAAAAATGAAGGATTCTATAAATAAAGTATGTTTGATGTTTTAAATTACTAATTGATGCGGACACTAAGGCGTTGAAGTTTTTGGAGTAATTTCAGCGAGTGCGCCGAAACCGTCATAACTTTTGACTCCGGATGAACCGCGGAACGCACCGCATATCAAATCGAACGTCGGAGCGAGACGGACAAAAGTCGTTATCTTTAATTTGGACGTAGATGTTGTCAACTTTGCATGCATATTCATTTTTATATGAGAATTTGTATTTTTTGTTATTTAGTGAAAAAAAATTAAAGTTAATAATTAATGGTAAAAATCTACACATCTATATAATATATAAAAGCAAAAACATTTCAAGCCTTCTCATTAAGCCACGTGGAATTATGACGTGGAAATCCACGTGGCATTATTCTATAGGCAAATGTATATAATACTTATTTCAGGAAATGATTTAGTTTTTTAAAACTGATTTTTTTTTTAAATCAAATATTTTCTGAGCTTAAATTACGAAAACATGATTACTTAATTTTAGTAGGCTAAAGATAATGGATATCTTAAATTAAAATATTAGAAATTATAATCATTCAGTTAGTTGAATTTTAAGATATGGGCTAAAGATAAGAAATGTGATGTAGCAGTATATCTCGGTGAAGAAAATCGAGCCACATATTTTGCAAAAATAAAAATAAAAATAAAAATGAAGGATTCTATAAATAAAGTATGTTTGATGTTTTAAATTACTAATTGATGCGGACACTAAGGCGTTGAAGTTTTTGGAGTAATTTCAGCGAGTGCGCCGAAACCGTCATAACTTTTGACTCCGGATGAACCGCGGAACGCACCGCATATCAAATCGAACGTCGGAGCGAGACGGACAAAAGTCGTTATCTTTAATTTGGACGTAGATGTTGTCAACTTTGCATGCATATTCATTTTTATATGAGAATTTGTATTTTTTGTTATTTAGTGAAAAAAAATTAAAGTTAATAATTAATGGTAAAAATCTACACATCTATATAATATATAAAAGCAAAAACATTTCAAGCCTTCTCATTAAGCCACGTGGAATTATGACGTGGAAATCCACGTGGCATTATTCTATAGGCAAATGTATATAATACTTATTTCAGGAAATGATTTAGTTTTTTAAAACTGATTTTTTTTTTAAATCAAATATTTTCTGAGCTTAAATTACGAAAACATGATTACTTAATTTTAGTAGGCTAAAGATAATGGATATCTTAAATTAAAATATTAGAAATTATAATCATTCAGTTAGTTGAATTTTAAGATATGGGCTAAAGATAAGAAATGTGATGTAGCAGTATATCTCGGTGAAGAAAATCGAGCCACATATTTTGCAAAAATAAAAATAAAAATAAAAATGAAGGATTCTATAAATAAAGTATGTTTGATGTTTTAAATTACTAATTGATGCGGACACTAAGGCGTTGAAGTTTTTGGAGTAATTTCAGCGAGTGCGCCGAAACCGTCATAACTTTTGACTCCGGATGAACCGCGGAACGCACCGCATATCAAATCGAACGTCGGAGCGAGACGGACAAAAGTCGTTATCTTTAATTTGGACGTAGATGTTGTCAACTTTGCATGCATATTCATTTTTATATGAGAATTTGTATTTTTTGTTATTTAGTGAAAAAAAATTAAAGTTAATAATTAATGGTAAAAATCTACACATCTATATAATATATAAAAGCAAAAACATTTCAAGCCTTCTCATTAAGCCACGTGGAATTATGACGTGGAAATCCACGTGGCATTATTCTATAGGCAAATGTATATAATACTTATTTCAGGAAATGATTTAGTTTTTTAAAACTGATTTTTTTTTTAAATCAAATATTTTCTGAGCTTAAATTACGAAAACATGATTACTTAATTTTAGTAGGCTAAAGATAATGGATATCTTAAATTAAAATATTAGAAATTATAATCATTCAGTTAGTTGAATTTTAAGATATGGGCTAAAGATAAGAAATGTGATGTAGCAGTATATCTCGGTGAAGAAAATCGAGCCACATATTTTGCAAAAATAAAAAAAAATAAAAATAAAAATGAAGGATTCTATAAATAAAGTATGTTTGATGTTTTAAATTACTAATTGATGCGGACACTAAGGCGTTGAAGTTTTTGGAGTAATTTCAGCGAGTGCGCCGAAACCGTCATAACTTTTGACTCCGGATGAACCGCGGAACGCACCGCATATCAAATCGAACGTCGGAGCGAGACGGACAAAAGTCGTTATCTTTAATTTGGACGTAGATGTTGTCAACTTTGCATGCATATTCATTTTTATATGAGAATTTGTATTTTTTGTTATTTAGTGAAAAAAAATTAAAGTTAATAATTAATGGTAAAAATCTACACATCTATATAATATATAAAAGCAAAAACATTTCAAGCCTTCTCATTAAGCCACGTGGAATTATGACGTGGAAATCCACGTGGCATTATTCTATAGGCAAATGTATATAATACTTATTTCAGGAAATGATTTAGTTTTTTAAAACTGATTTTTTTTTTAAATCAAATATTTTCTGAGCTTAAATTACGAAAACATGATTACTTAATTTTAGTAGGCTAAAGATAATGGATATCTTAAATTAAAATATTAGAAATTATAATCATTCAGTTAGTTGAATTTTAAGATATGGGCTAAAGATAAGAAATGTGATGTAGCAGTATATCTCGGTGAAGAAAATCGAGCCACATATTTTGCAAAAATAAAAATAAAAATAAAAATGAAGGATTCTATAAATAAAGTATGTTTGATGTTTTAAATTACTAATTGATGCGGACACTAAGGCGTTGAAGTTTTTGGAGTAATTTCAGCGAGTGCGCCGAAACCGTCATAACTTTTGACTCCGGATGAACCGCGGAACGCACCGCATATCAAATCGAACGTCGGAGCGAGACGGACAAAAGTCGTTATCTTTAATTTGGACGTAGATGTTGTCAACTTTGCATGCATATTCATTTTTATATGAGAATTTGTATTTTTTGTTATTTAGTGAAAAAAAATTAAAGTTAATAATTAATGGTAAAAATCTACACATCTATATAATATATAAAAGCAAAAACATTTCAAGCCTTCTCATTAAGCCACGTGGAATTATGACGTGGAAATCCACGTGGCATTATTCTATAGGCAAATGTATATAATACTTATTTCAGGAAATGATTTAGTTTTTTAAAACTGATTTTTTTTTTAAATCAAATATTTTCTGAGCTTAAATTACGAAAACATGATTACTTAATTTTAGTAGGCTAAAGATAATGGATATCTTAAATTAAAATATTAGAAATTATAATCATTCAGTTAGTTGAATTTTAAGATATGGGCTAAAGATAAGAAATGTGATGTAGCAGTATATCTCGGTGAAGAAAATCGAGCCACATATTTTGCAAAAATAAAAATAAAAATAAAAATGAAGGATTCTATAAATAAAGTATGTTTGATGTTTTAAATTACTAATTGATGCGGACACTAAGGCGTTGAAGTTTTTGGAGTAATTTCAGCGAGTGCGCCGAAACCGTCATAACTTTTGACTCCGGATGAACCGCGGAACGCACCGCATATCAAATCGAACGTCGGAGCGAGACGGACAAAAGTCGTTATCTTTAATTTGGACGTAGATGTTGTCAACTTTGCATGCATATTCATTTTTATATGAGAATTTGTATTTTTTGTTATTTAGTGAAAAAAAATTAAAGTTAATAATTAATGGTAAAAATCTACACATCTATATAATATATAAAAGCAAAAACATTTCAAGCCTTCTCATTAAGCCACGTGGAATTATGACGTGGAAATCCACGTGGCATTATTCTATAGGCAAATGTATATAATACTTATTTCAGGAAATGATTTAGTTTTTTAAAACTGATTTTTTTTTTAAATCAAATATTTTCTGAGCTTAAATTACGAAAACATGATTACTTAATTTTAGTAGGCTAAAGATAATGGATATCTTAAATTAAAATATTAGAAATTATAATCATTCAGTTAGTTGAATTTTAAGATATGGGCTAAAGATAAGAAATGTGATGTAGCAGTATATCTCGGTGAAGAAAATCGAGCCACATATTTTGCAAAAATAAAAATAAAAATAAAAATGAAGGATTCTATAAATAAAGTATGTTTGATGTTTTAAATTACTAATTGATGCGGACACTAAGGCGTTGAAGTTTTTGGAGTAATTTCAGCGAGTGCGCCGAAACCGTCATAACTTTTGACTCCGGATGAACCGCGGAACGCACCGCATATCAAATCGAACGTCGGAGCGAGACGGACAAAAGTCGTTATCTTTAATTTGGACGTAGATGTTGTCAACTTTGCATGCATATTCATTTTTATATGAGAATTTGTATTTTTTGTTATTTAGTGAAAAAAAATTAAAGTTAATAATTAATGGTAAAAATCTACACATCTATATAATATATAAAAGCAAAAACATTTCAAGCCTTCTCATTAAGCCACGTGGAATTATGACGTGGAAATCCACGTGGCATTATTCTATAGGCAAATGTATATAATACTTATTTCAGGAAATGATTTAGTTTTTTAAAACTGATTTTTTTTTTAAATCAAATATTTTCTGAGCTTAAATTACGAAAACATGATTACTTAATTTTAGTAGGCTAAAGATAATGGATATCTTAAATTAAAATATTAGAAATTATAATCATTCAGTTAGTTGAATTTTAAGATATGGGCTAAAGATAAGAAATGTGATGTAGCAGTATATCTCGGTGAAGAAAATCGAGCCACATATTTTGCAAAAATAAAAATAAAAATAAAAATGAAGGATTCTATAAATAAAGTATGTTTGATGTTTTAAATTACTAATTGATGCGGACACTAAGGCGTTGAAGTTTTTGGAGTAATTTCAGCGAGTGCGCCGAAACCGTCATAACTTTTGACTCCGGATGAACCGCGGAACGCACCGCATATCAAATCGAACGTCGGAGCGAGACGGACAAAAGTCGTTATCTTTAATTTGGACGTAGATGTTGTCAACTTTGCATGCATATTCATTTTTATATGAGAATTTGTATTTTTTGTTATTTAGTGAAAAAAAATTAAAGTTAATAATTAATGGTAAAAATCTACACATCTATATAATATATAAAAGCAAAAACATTTCAAGCCTTCTCATTAAGCCACGTGGAATTATGACGTGGAAATCCACGTGGCATTATTCTATAGGCAAATGTATATAATACTTATTTCAGGAAATGATTTAGTTTTTTAAAACTGATTTTTTTTTTAAATCAAATATTTTCTGAGCTTAAATTACGAAAACATGATTACTTAATTTTAGTAGGCTAAAGATAATGGATATCTTAAATTAAAATATTAGAAATTATAATCATTCAGTTAGTTGAATTTTAAGATATGGGCTAAAGATAAGAAATGTGATGTAGCAGTATATCTCGGTGAAGAAAATCGAGCCACATATTTTGCAAAAATAAAAATAAAAATAAAAATGAAGGATTCTATAAATAAAGTATGTTTGATGTTTTAAATTACTAATTGATGCGGACACTAAGGCGTTGAAGTTTTTGGAGTAATTTCAGCGAGTGCGCCGAAACCGTCATAACTTTTGACTCCGGATGAACCGCGGAACGCACCGCATATCAAATCGAACGTCGGAGCGAGACGGACAAAAGTCGTTATCTTTAATTTGGACGTAGATGTTGTCAACTTTGCATGCATATTCATTTTTATATGAGAATTTGTATTTTTTGTTATTTAGTGAAAAAAAATTAAAGTTAATAATTAATGGTAAAAATCTACACATCTATATAATATATAAAAGCAAAAACATTTCAAGCCTTCTCATTAAGCCACGTGGAATTATGACGTGGAAATCCACGTGGCATTATTCTATAGGCAAATGTATATAATACTTATTTCAGGAAATGATTTAGTTTTTTAAAACTGATTTTTTTTTTAAATCAAATATTTTCTGAGCTTAAATTACGAAAACATGATTACTTAATTTTAGTAGGCTAAAGATAATGGATATCTTAAATTAAAATATTAGAAATTATAATCATTCAGTTAGTTGAATTTTAAGATATGGGCTAAAGATAAGAAATGTGATGTAGCAGTATATCTCGGTGAAGAAAATCGAGCCACATATTTTGCAAAAATAAAAATAAAAATAAAAATGAAGGATTCTATAAATAAAGTATGTTTGATGTTTTAAATTACTAATTGATGCGGACACTAAGGCGTTGAAGTTTTTGGAGTAATTTCAGCGAGTGCGCCGAAACCGTCATAACTTTTGACTCCGGATGAACCGCGGAACGCACCGCATATCAAATCGAACGTCGGAGCGAGACGGACAAAAGTCGTTATCTTTAATTTGGACGTAGATGTTGTCAACTTTGCATGCATATTCATTTTTATATGAGAATTTGTATTTTTTGTTATTTAGTGAAAAAAAATTAAAGTTAATAATTAATGGTAAAAATCTACACATCTATATAATATATAAAAGCAAAAACATTTCAAGCCTTCTCATTAAGCCACGTGGAATTATGACGTGGAAATCCACGTGGCATTATTCTATAGGCAAATGTATATAATACTTATTTCAGGAAATGATTTAGTTTTTTAAAACTGATTTTTTTTTTAAATCAAATATTTTCTGAGCTTAAATTACGAAAACATGATTACTTAATTTTAGTAGGCTAAAGATAATGGATATCTTAAATTAAAATATTAGAAATTATAATCATTCAGTTAGTTGAATTTTAAGATATGGGCTAAAGATAAGAAATGTGATGTAGCAGTATATCTCGGTGAAGAAAATCGAGCCACATATTTTGCAAAAATAAAAATAAAAATAAAAATGAAGGATTCTATAAATAAAGTATGTTTGATGTTTTAAATTACTAATTGATGCGGACACTAAGGCGTTGAAGTTTTTGGAGTAATTTCAGCGAGTGCGCCGAAACCGTCATAACTTTTGACTCCGGATGAACCGCGGAACGCACCGCATATCAAATCGAACGTCGGAGCGAGACGGACAAAAGTCGTTATCTTTAATTTGGACGTAGATGTTGTCAACTTTGCATGCATATTCATTTTTATATGAGAATTTGTATTTTTTTGTTATTTAGTGAAAAAAAATTAAAGTTAATAATTAATGGTAAAAATCTACACATCTATATAATATATAAAAGCAAAAACATTTCAAGCCTTCTCATTAAGCCACGTGGAATTATGACGTGGAAATCCACGTGGCATTATTCTATAGGCAAATGTATATAATACTTATTTCAGGAAATGATTTAGTTTTTTAAAACTGATTTTTTTTTTAAATCAAATATTTTCTGAGCTTAAATTACGAAAACATGATTACTTAATTTTAGTAGGCTAAAGATAATGGATATCTTAAATTAAAATATTAGAAATTATAATCATTCAGTTAGTTGAATTTTAAGATATGGGCTAAAGATAAGAAATGTGATGTAGCAGTATATCTCGGTGAAGAAAATCGAGCCACATATTTTGCAAAAATAAAAATAAAAATAAAAATGAAGGATTCTATAAATAAAGTATGTTTGATGTTTTAAATTACTAATTGATGCGGACACTAAGGCGTTGAAGTTTTTGGAGTAATTTCAGCGAGTGCGCCGAAACCGTCATAACTTTTGACTCCGGATGAACCGCGGAACGCACCGCATATCAAATCGAACGTCGGAGCGAGACGGACAAAAGTCGTTATCTTTAATTTGGACGTAGATGTTGTCAACTTTGCATGCATATTCATTTTTATATGAGAATTTGTATTTTTTTGTTATTTAGTGAAAAAAAATTAAAGTTAATAATTAATGGTAAAAATCTACACATCTATATAATATATAAAAGCAAAAACATTTCAAGCCTTCTCATTAAGCCACGTGGAATTATGACGTGGAAATCCACGTGGCATTATTCTATAGGCAAATGTATATAATACTTATTTCAGGAAATGATTTAGTTTTTTAAAACTGATTTTTTTTTTAAATCAAATATTTTCTGAGCTTAAATTACGAAAACATGATTACTTAATTTTAGTAGGCTAAAGATAATGGATATCTTAAATTAAAATATTAGAAATTATAATCATTCAGTTAGTTGAATTTTAAGATATGGGCTAAAGATAAGAAATGTGATGTAGCAGTATATCTCGGTGAAGAAAATCGAGCCACATATTTTGCAAAAATAAAAATAAAAATAAAAATGAAGGATTCTATAAATAAAGTATGTTTGATGTTTTAAATTACTAATTGATGCGGACACTAAGGCGTTGAAGTTTTTGGAGTAATTTCAGCGAGTGCGCCGAAACCGTCATAACTTTTGACTCCGGATGAACCGCGGAACGCACCGCATATCAAATCGAACGTCGGAGCGAGACGGACAAAAGTCGTTATCTTTAATTTGGACGTAGATGTTGTCAACTTTGCATGCATATTCATTTTTATATGAGAATTTGTATTTTTTGTTATTTAGTGAAAAAAAATTAAAGTTAATAATTAATGGTAAAAATCTACACATCTATATAATATATAAAAGCAAAAACATTTCAAGCCTTCTCATTAAGCCACGTGGAATTATGACGTGGAAATCCACGTGGCATTATTCTATAGGCAAATGTATATAATACTTATTTCAGGAAATGATTTAGTTTTTTAAAACTGATTTTTTTTTTAAATCAAATATTTTCTGAGCTTAAATTACGAAAACATGATTACTTAATTTTAGTAGGCTAAAGATAATGGATATCTTAAATTAAAATATTAGAAATTATAATCATTCAGTTAGTTGAATTTTAAGATATGGGCTAAAGATAAGAAATGTGATGTAGCAGTATATCTCGGTGAAGAAAATCGAGCCACATATTTTGCAAAAATAAAAATAAAAATAAAAATGAAGGATTCTATAAATAAAGTATGTTTGATGTTTTAAATTACTAATTGATGCGGACACTAAGGCGTTGAAGTTTTTGGAGTAATTTCAGCGAGTGCGCCGAAACCGTCATAACTTTTGACTCCGGATGAACCGCGGAACGCACCGCATATCAAATCGAACGTCGGAGCGAGACGGACAAAAGTCGTTATCTTTAATTTGGACGTAGATGTTGTCAACTTTGCATGCATATTCATTTTTATATGAGAATTTGTATTTTTTTGTTATTTAGTGAAAAAAAATTAAAGTTAATAATTAATGGTAAAAATCTACACATCTATATAATATATAAAAGCAAAAACATTTCAAGCCTTCTCATTAAGCCACGTGGAATTATGACGTGGAAATCCACGTGGCATTATTCTATAGGCAAATGTATATAATACTTATTTCAGGAAATGATTTAGTTTTTTAAAACTGATTTTTTTTTTAAATCAAATATTTTCTGAGCTTAAATTACGAAAACATGATTACTTAATTTTAGTAGGCTAAAGATAATGGATATCTTAAATTAAAATATTAGAAATTATAATCATTCAGTTAGTTGAATTTTAAGATATGGGCTAAAGATAAGAAATGTGATGTAGCAGTATATCTCGGTGAAGAAAATCGAGCCACATATTTTGCAAAAATAAAAATAAAAATAAAAATGAAGGATTCTATAAATAAAGTATGTTTGATGTTTTAAATTACTAATTGATGCGGACACTAAGGCGTTGAAGTTTTTGGAGTAATTTCAGCGAGTGCGCCGAAACCGTCATAACTTTTGACTCCGGATGAACCGCGGAACGCACCGCATATCAAATCGAACGTCGGAGCGAGACGGACAAAAGTCGTTATCTTTAATTTGGACGTAGATGTTGTCAACTTTGCATGCATATTCATTTTTATATGAGAATTTGTATTTTTTGTTATTTAGTGAAAAAAAATTAAAGTTAATAATTAATGGTAAAAATCTACACATCTATATAATATATAAAAGCAAAAACATTTCAAGCCTTCTCATTAAGCCACGTGGAATTATGACGTGGAAATCCACGTGGCATTATTCTATAGGCAAATGTATATAATACTTATTTCAGGAAATGATTTAGTTTTTTAAAACTGATTTTTTTTTTAAATCAAATATTTTCTGAGCTTAAATTACGAAAACATGATTACTTAATTTTAGTAGGCTAAAGATAATGGATATCTTAAATTAAAATATTAGAAATTATAATCATTCAGTTAGTTGAATTTTAAGATATGGGCTAAAGATAAGAAATGTGATGTAGCAGTATATCTCGGTGAAGAAAATCGAGCCACATATTTTGCAAAAATAAAAATAAAAATAAAAATGAAGGATTCTATAAATAAAGTATGTTTGATGTTTTAAATTACTAATTGATGCGGACACTAAGGCGTTGAAGTTTTTGGAGTAATTTCAGCGAGTGCGCCGAAACCGTCATAACTTTTGACTCCGGATGAACCGCGGAACGCACCGCATATCAAATCGAACGTCGGAGCGAGACGGACAAAAGTCGTTATCTTTAATTTGGACGTAGATGTTGTCAACTTTGCATGCATATTCATTTTTATATGAGAATTTGTATTTTTTGTTATTTAGTGAAAAAAAATTAAAGTTAATAATTAATGGTAAAAATCTACACATCTATATAATATATAAAAGCAAAAACATTTCAAGCCTTCTCATTAAGCCACGTGGAATTATGACGTGGAAATCCACGTGGCATTATTCTATAGGCAAATGTATATAATACTTATTTCAGGAAATGATTTAGTTTTTTAAAACTGATTTTTTTTTTAAATCAAATATTTTCTGAGCTTAAATTACGAAAACATGATTACTTAATTTTAGTAGGCTAAAGATAATGGATATCTTAAATTAAAATATTAGAAATTATAATCATTCAGTTAGTTGAATTTTAAGATATGGGCTAAAGATAAGAAATGTGATGTAGCAGTATATCTCGGTGAAGAAAATCGAGCCACATATTTTGCAAAAATAAAAATAAAAATAAAAATGAAGGATTCTATAAATAAAGTATGTTTGATGTTTTAAATTACTAATTGATGCGGACACTAAGGCGTTGAAGTTTTTGGAGTAATTTCAGCGAGTGCGCCGAAACCGTCATAACTTTTGACTCCGGATGAACCGCGGAACGCACCGCATATCAAATCGAACGTCGGAGCGAGACGGACAAAAGTCGTTATCTTTAATTTGGACGTAGATGTTGTCAACTTTGCATGCATATTCATTTTTATATGAGAATTTGTATTTTTTTGTTATTTAGTGAAAAAAAATTAAAGTTAATAATTAATGGTAAAAATCTACACATCTATATAATATATAAAAGCAAAAACATTTCAAGCCTTCTCATTAAGCCACGTGGAATTATGACGTGGAAATCCACGTGGCATTATTCTATAGGCAAATGTATATAATACTTATTTCAGGAAATGATTTAGTTTTTTAAAACTGATTTTTTTTTTAAATCAAATATTTTCTGAGCTTAAATTACGAAAACATGATTACTTAATTTTAGTAGGCTAAAGATAATGGATATCTTAAATTAAAATATTAGAAATTATAATCATTCAGTTAGTTGAATTTTAAGATATGGGCTAAAGATAAGAAATGTGATGTAGCAGTATATCTCGGTGAAGAAAATCGAGCCACATATTTTGCAAAAATAAAAATAAAAATAAAAATGAAGGATTCTATAAATAAAGTATGTTTGATGTTTTAAATTACTAATTGATGCGGACACTAAGGCGTTGAAGTTTTTGGAGTAATTTCAGCGAGTGCGCCGAAACCGTCATAACTTTTGACTCCGGATGAACCGCGGAACGCACCGCATATCAAATCGAACGTCGGAGCGAGACGGACAAAAGTCGTTATCTTTAATTTGGACGTAGATGTTGTCAACTTTGCATGCATATTCATTTTTATATGAGAATTTGTATTTTTTGTTATTTAGTGAAAAAAAATTAAAGTTAATAATTAATGGTAAAAATCTACACATCTATATAATATATAAAAGCAAAAACATTTCAAGCCTTCTCATTAAGCCACGTGGAATTATGACGTGGAAATCCACGTGGCATTATTCTATAGGCAAATGTATATAATACTTATTTCAGGAAATGATTTAGTTTTTTAAAACTGATTTTTTTTTTAAATCAAATATTTTCTGAGCTTAAATTACGAAAACATGATTACTTAATTTTAGTAGGCTAAAGATAATGGATATCTTAAATTAAAATATTAGAAATTATAATCATTCAGTTAGTTGAATTTTAAGATATGGGCTAAAGATAAGAAATGTGATGTAGCAGTATATCTCGGTGAAGAAAATCGAGCCACATATTTTGCAAAAATAAAAATAAAAATAAAAATGAAGGATTCTATAAATAAAGTATGTTTGATGTTTTAAATTACTAATTGATGCGGACACTAAGGCGTTGAAGTTTTTGGAGTAATTTCAGCGAGTGCGCCGAAACCGTCATAACTTTTGACTCCGGATGAACCGCGGAACGCACCGCATATCAAATCGAACGTCGGAGCGAGACGGACAAAAGTCGTTATCTTTAATTTGGACGTAGATGTTGTCAACTTTGCATGCATATTCATTTTTATATGAGAATTTGTATTTTTTGTTATTTAGTGAAAAAAAATTAAAGTTAATAATTAATGGTAAAAATCTACACATCTATATAATATATAAAAGCAAAAACATTTCAAGCCTTCTCATTAAGCCACGTGGAATTATGACGTGGAAATCCACGTGGCATTATTCTATAGGCAAATGTATATAATACTTATTTCAGGAAATGATTTAGTTTTTTAAAACTGATTTTTTTTTTAAATCAAATATTTTCTGAGCTTAAATTACGAAAACATGATTACTTAATTTTAGTAGGCTAAAGATAATGGATATCTTAAATTAAAATATTAGAAATTATAATCATTCAGTTAGTTGAATTTTAAGATATGGGCTAAAGATAAGAAATGTGATGTAGCAGTATATCTCGGTGAAGAAAATCGAGCCACATATTTTGCAAAAATAAAAATAAAAATAAAAATGAAGGATTCTATAAATAAAGTATGTTTGATGTTTTAAATTACTAATTGATGCGGACACTAAGGCGTTGAAGTTTTTGGAGTAATTTCAGCGAGTGCGCCGAAACCGTCATAACTTTTGACTCCGGATGAACCGCGGAACGCACCGCATATCAAATCGAACGTCGGAGCGAGACGGACAAAAGTCGTTATCTTTAATTTGGACGTAGATGTTGTCAACTTTGCATGCATATTCATTTTTATATGAGAATTTGTATTTTTTTGTTATTTAGTGAAAAAAAATTAAAGTTAATAATTAATGGTAAAAATCTACACATCTATATAATATATAAAAGCAAAAACATTTCAAGCCTTCTCATTAAGCCACGTGGAATTATGACGTGGAAATCCACGTGGCATTATTCTATAGGCAAATGTATATAATACTTATTTCAGGAAATGATTTAGTTTTTTAAAACTGATTTTTTTTTTAAATCAAATATTTTCTGAGCTTAAATTACGAAAACATGATTACTTAATTTTAGTAGGCTAAAGATAATGGATATCTTAAATTAAAATATTAGAAATTATAATCATTCAGTTAGTTGAATTTTAAGATATGGGCTAAAGATAAGAAATGTGATGTAGCAGTATATCTCGGTGAAGAAAATCGAGCCACATATTTTGCAAAAATAAAAATAAAAATAAAAATGAAGGATTCTATAAATAAAGTATGTTTGATGTTTTAAATTACTAATTGATGCGGACACTAAGGCGTTGAAGTTTTTGGAGTAATTTCAGCGAGTGCGCCGAAACCGTCATAACTTTTGACTCCGGATGAACCGCGGAACGCACCGCATATCAAATCGAACGTCGGAGCGAGACGGACAAAAGTCGTTATCTTTAATTTGGACGTAGATGTTGTCAACTTTGCATGCATATTCATTTTTATATGAGAATTTGTATTTTTTGTTATTTAGTGAAAAAAAATTAAAGTTAATAATTAATGGTAAAAATCTACACATCTATATAATATATAAAAGCAAAAACATTTCAAGCCTTCTCATTAAGCCACGTGGAATTATGACGTGGAAATCCACGTGGCATTATTCTATAGGCAAATGTATATAATACTTATTTCAGGAAATGATTTAGTTTTTTAAAACTGATTTTTTTTTTAAATCAAATATTTTCTGAGCTTAAATTACGAAAACATGATTACTTAATTTTAGTAGGCTAAAGATAATGGATATCTTAAATTAAAATATTAGAAATTATAATCATTCAGTTAGTTGAATTTTAAGATATGGGCTAAAGATAAGAAATGTGATGTAGCAGTATATCTCGGTGAAGAAAATCGAGCCACATATTTTGCAAAAAAATAAAAATAAAAATAAAAATGAAGGATTCTATAAATAAAGTATGTTTGATGTTTTAAATTACTAATTGATGCGGACACTAAGGCGTTGAAGTTTTTGGAGTAATTTCAGCGAGTGCGCCGAAACCGTCATAACTTTTGACTCCGGATGAACCGCGGAACGCACCGCATATCAAATCGAACGTCGGAGCGAGACGGACAAAAGTCGTTATCTTTAATTTGGACGTAGATGTTGTCAACTTTGCATGCATATTCATTTTTATATGAGAATTTGTATTTTTTTGTTATTTAGTGAAAAAAAATTAAAGTTAATAATTAATGGTAAAAATCTACACATCTATATAATATATAAAAGCAAAAACATTTCAAGCCTTCTCATTAAGCCACGTGGAATTATGACGTGGAAATCCACGTGGCATTATTCTATAGGCAAATGTATATAATACTTATTTCAGGAAATGATTTAGTTTTTTAAAACTGATTTTTTTTTTAAATCAAATATTTTCTGAGCTTAAATTACGAAAACATGATTACTTAATTTTAGTAGGCTAAAGATAATGGATATCTTAAATTAAAATATTAGAAATTATAATCATTCAGTTAGTTGAATTTTAAGATATGGGCTAAAGATAAGAAATGTGATGTAGCAGTATATCTCGGTGAAGAAAATCGAGCCACATATTTTGCAAAAATAAAAATAAAAATAAAAATGAAGGATTCTATAAATAAAGTATGTTTGATGTTTTAAATTACTAATTGATGCGGACACTAAGGCGTTGAAGTTTTTGGAGTAATTTCAGCGAGTGCGCCGAAACCGTCATAACTTTTGACTCCGGATGAACCGCGGAACGCACCGCATATCAAATCGAACGTCGGAGCGAGACGGACAAAAGTCGTTATCTTTAATTTGGACGTAGATGTTGTCAACTTTGCATGCATATTCATTTTTATATGAGAATTTGTATTTTTTGTTATTTAGTGAAAAAAAATTAAAGTTAATAATTAATGGTAAAAATCTACACATCTATATAATATATAAAAGCAAAAACATTTCAAGCCTTCTCATTAAGCCACGTGGAATTATGACGTGGAAATCCACGTGGCATTATTCTATAGGCAAATGTATATAATACTTATTTCAGGAAATGATTTAGTTTTTTAAAACTGATTTTTTTTTTAAATCAAATATTTTCTGAGCTTAAATTACGAAAACATGATTACTTAATTTTAGTAGGCTAAAGATAATGGATATCTTAAATTAAAATATTAGAAATTATAATCATTCAGTTAGTTGAATTTTAAGATATGGGCTAAAGATAAGAAATGTGATGTAGCAGTATATCTCGGTGAAGAAAATCGAGCCACATATTTTGCAAAAATAAAAATAAAAATAAAAATGAAGGATTCTATAAATAAAGTATGTTTGATGTTTTAAATTACTAATTGATGCGGACACTAAGGCGTTGAAGTTTTTGGAGTAATTTCAGCGAGTGCGCCGAAACCGTCATAACTTTTGACTCCGGATGAACCGCGGAACGCACCGCATATCAAATCGAACGTCGGAGCGAGACGGACAAAAGTCGTTATCTTTAATTTGGACGTAGATGTTGTCAACTTTGCATGCATATTCATTTTTATATGAGAATTTGTATTTTTTTGTTATTTAGTGAAAAAAAATTAAAGTTAATAATTAATGGTAAAAATCTACACATCTATATAATATATAAAAGCAAAAACATTTCAAGCCTTCTCATTAAGCCACGTGGAATTATGACGTGGAAATCCACGTGGCATTATTCTATAGGCAAATGTATATAATACTTATTTCAGGAAATGATTTAGTTTTTTAAAACTGATTTTTTTTTTAAATCAAATATTTTCTGAGCTTAAATTACGAAAACATGATTACTTAATTTTAGTAGGCTAAAGATAATGGATATCTTAAATTAAAATATTAGAAATTATAATCATTCAGTTAGTTGAATTTTAAGATATGGGCTAAAGATAAGAAATGTGATGTAGCAGTATATCTCGGTGAAGAAAATCGAGCCACATATTTTGCAAAAATAAAAATAAAAATAAAAATGAAGGATTCTATAAATAAAGTATGTTTGATGTTTTAAATTACTAATTGATGCGGACACTAAGGCGTTGAAGTTTTTGGAGTAATTTCAGCGAGTGCGCCGAAACCGTCATAACTTTTGACTCCGGATGAACCGCGGAACGCACCGCATATCAAATCGAACGTCGGAGCGAGACGGACAAAA
Organism: Campanula takesimana; assembly: GCA_026119855.1. NCBI lineage: Eukaryota > Viridiplantae > Streptophyta > Magnoliopsida > Asterales > Campanulaceae > Campanula > Campanula takesimana. The sequence continues at coordinate 12,680 of JAOWBW010002679.1, read as the reverse complement.
GTCGTTATCTTTAATTTGGACGTAGATGTTGTCAACTTTGCATGCATATTCATTTTTATATGAGAATTTGTATTTTTTGTTATTTAGTGAAAAAAAATTAAAGTTAATAATTAATGGTAAAAATCTACACATCTATATAATATATAAAAGCAAAAACATTTCAAGCCTTCTCATTAAGCCACGTGGAATTATGACGTGGAAATCCACGTGGCATTATTCTATAGGCAAATGTATATAATACTTATTTCAGGAAATGATTTAGTTTTTTAAAACTGATTTTTTTTTTAAATCAAATATTTTCTGAGCTTAAATTACGAAAACATGATTACTTAATTTTAGTAGGCTAAAGATAATGGATATCTTAAATTAAAATATTAGAAATTATAATCATTCAGTTAGTTGAATTTTAAGATATGGGCTAAAGATAAGAAATGTGATGTAGCAGTATATCTCGGTGAAGAAAATCGAGCCACATATTTTGCAAAAATAAAAATAAAAATAAAAATGAAGGATTCTATAAATAAAGTATGTTTGATGTTTTAAATTACTAATTGATGCGGACACTAAGGCGTTGAAGTTTTTGGAGTAATTTCAGCGAGTGCGCCGAAACCGTCATAACTTTTGACTCCGGATGAACCGCGGAACGCACCGCATATCAAATCGAACGTCGGAGCGAGACGGACAAAAGTCGTTATCTTTAATTTGGACGTAGATGTTGTCAACTTTGCATGCATATTCATTTTTATATGAGAATTTGTATTTTTTGTTATTTAGTGAAAAAAAATTAAAGTTAATAATTAATGGTAAAAATCTACACATCTATATAATATATAAAAGCAAAAACATTTCAAGCCTTCTCATTAAGCCACGTGGAATTATGACGTGGAAATCCACGTGGCATTATTCTATAGGCAAATGTATATAATACTTATTTCAGGAAATGATTTAGTTTTTTAAAACTGATTTTTTTTTTAAATCAAATATTTTCTGAGCTTAAATTACGAAAACATGATTACTTAATTTTAGTAGGCTAAAGATAATGGATATCTTAAATTAAAATATTAGAAATTATAATCATTCAGTTAGTTGAATTTTAAGATATGGGCTAAAGATAAGAAATGTGATGTAGCAGTATATCTCGGTGAAGAAAATCGAGCCACATATTTTGCAAAAATAAAAATAAAAATAAAAATGAAGGATTCTATAAATAAAGTATGTTTGATGTTTTAAATTACTAATTGATGCGGACACTAAGGCGTTGAAGTTTTTGGAGTAATTTCAGCGAGTGCGCCGAAACCGTCATAACTTTTGACTCCGGATGAACCGCGGAACGCACCGCATATCAAATCGAACGTCGGAGCGAGACGGACAAAAGTCGTTATCTTTAATTTGGACGTAGATGTTGTCAACTTTGCATGCATATTCATTTTTATATGAGAATTTGTATTTTTTTGTTATTTAGTGAAAAAAAATTAAAGTTAATAATTAATGGTAAAAATCTACACATCTATATAATATATAAAAGCAAAAACATTTCAAGCCTTCTCATTAAGCCACGTGGAATTATGACGTGGAAATCCACGTGGCATTATTCTATAGGCAAATGTATATAATACTTATTTCAGGAAATGATTTAGTTTTTTAAAACTGATTTTTTTTTTAAATCAAATATTTTCTGAGCTTAAATTACGAAAACATGATTACTTAATTTTAGTAGGCTAAAGATAATGGATATCTTAAATTAAAATATTAGAAATTATAATCATTCAGTTAGTTGAATTTTAAGATATGGGCTAAAGATAAGAAATGTGATGTAGCAGTATATCTCGGTGAAGAAAATCGAGCCACATATTTTGCAAAAATAAAAATAAAAATAAAAATGAAGGATTCTATAAATAAAGTATGTTTGATGTTTTAAATTACTAATTGATGCGGACACTAAGGCGTTGAAGTTTTTGGAGTAATTTCAGCGAGTGCGCCGAAACCGTCATAACTTTTGACTCCGGATGAACCGCGGAACGCACCGCATATCAAATCGAACGTCGGAGCGAGACGGACAAAAGTCGTTATCTTTAATTTGGACGTAGATGTTGTCAACTTTGCATGCATATTCATTTTTATATGAGAATTTGTATTTTTTTGTTATTTAGTGAAAAAAAATTAAAGTTAATAATTAATGGTAAAAATCTACACATCTATATAATATATAAAAGCAAAAACATTTCAAGCCTTCTCATTAAGCCACGTGGAATTATGACGTGGAAATCCACGTGGCATTATTCTATAGGCAAATGTATATAATACTTATTTCAGGAAATGATTTAGTTTTTTAAAACTGATTTTTTTTTTAAATCAAATATTTTCTGAGCTTAAATTACGAAAACATGATTACTTAATTTTAGTAGGCTAAAGATAATGGATATCTTAAATTAAAATATTAGAAATTATAATCATTCAGTTAGTTGAATTTTAAGATATGGGCTAAAGATAAGAAATGTGATGTAGCAGTATATCTCGGTGAAGAAAATCGAGCCACATATTTTGCAAAAATAAAAATAAAAATAAAAATGAAGGATTCTATAAATAAAGTATGTTTGATGTTTTAAATTACTAATTGATGCGGACACTAACGCGTTGAAGTTTTTGGAGTAATTTCAGCGAGTGCGCCGAAACCGTCATAACTTTTGACTCCGGATGAACCGCGGAACGCACCGCATATCAAATCGAACGTCGGAGCGAGACGGACAAAAGTCGTTATCTTTAATTTGGACGTAGATGTTGTCAACTTTGCATGCATATTCATTTTTATATGAGAATTTGTATTTTTTTGTTATTTAGTGAAAAAAAATTAAAGTTAATAATTAATGGTAAAAATCTACACATCTATATAATATATAAAAGCAAAAACATTTCAAGCCTTCTCATTAAGCCACGTGGAATTATGACGTGGAAATCCACGTGGCATTATTCTATAGGCAAATGTATATAATACTTATTTCAGGAAATGATTTAGTTTTTTAAAACTGATTTTTTTTTTAAATCAAATATTTTCTGAGCTTAAATTACGAAAACATGATTACTTAATTTTAGTAGGCTAAAGATAATGGATATCTTAAATTAAAATATTAGAAATTATAATCATTCAGTTAGTTGAATTTTAAGATATGGCTAAAGATAAGAAATGTGATGTAGCAGTATATCTCGGTGAAGAAAATCGAGCCACATATTTTGCAAAAATAAAAATAAAAATAAAAATGAAGGATTCTATAAATAAAGTATGTTTGATGTTTTAAATTACTAATTGATGCGGACACTAACGCGTTGAAGTTTTTGGAGTAATTTCAGCGAGTGCGCCGAAACCGTCATAACTTTTGACTCCGGATGAACCGCGGAACGCACCGCATATCAAATCGAACGTCGGAGCGAGACGGACAAAAGTCGTTATCTTTAATTTGGACGTAGATGTTGTCAACTTTGCATGCATATTCATTTTTATATGAGAATTTGTATTTTTTTGTTATTTAGTGAAAAAAAATTAAAGTTAATAATTAATGGTAAAAATCTACACATCTATATAATATATAAAAGCAAAAACATTTCAAGCCTTCTCATTAAGCCACGTGGAATTATGACGTGGAAATCCACGTGGCATTATTCTATAGGCAAATGTATATAATACTTATTTCAGGAAATGATTTAGTTTTTTAAAACTGATTTTTTTTTTAAATCAAATATTTTCTGAGCTTAAATTACGAAAACATGATTACTTAATTTTAGTAGGCTAAAGATAATGGATATCTTAAATTAAAATATTAGAAATTATAATCATTCAGTTAGTTGAATTTTAAGATATGGCTAAAGATAAGAAATGTGATGTAGCAGTATATCTCGGTGAAGAAAATCGAGCCACATATTTTGCAAAAATAAAAATAAAAATAAAAATGAAGGATTCTATAAATAAAGTATGTTTGATGTTTTAAATTACTAATTGATGCGGACACTAAGGCGTTGAAGTTTTTGGAGTAATTTCAGCGAGTGCGCCGAAACCGTCATAACTTTTGACTCCGGATGAACCGCGGAACGCACCGCATATCAAATCGAACGTCGGAGCGAGACGGACAAAAGTCGTTATCTTTAATTTGGACGTAGATGTTGTCAACTTTGCATGCATATTCATTTTTATATGAGAATTTGTATTTTTTGTTATTTAGTGAAAAAAAATTAAAGTTAATAATTAATGGTAAAAATCTACACATCTATATAATATATAAAAGCAAAAACATTTCAAGCCTTCTCATTAAGCCACGTGGAATTATGACGTGGAAATCCACGTGGCATTATTCTATAGGCAAATGTATATAATACTTATTTCAGGAAATGATTTAGTTTTTTAAAACTGATTTTTTTTTTAAATCAAATATTTTCTGAGCTTAAATTACGAAAACATGATTACTTAATTTTAGTAGGCTAAAGATAATGGATATCTTAAATTAAAATATTAGAAATTATAATCATTCAGTTAGTTGAATTTTAAGATATGGGCTAAAGATAAGAAATGTGATGTAGCAGTATATCTCGGTGAAGAAAATCGAGCCACATATTTTGCAAAAATAAAAATAAAAATAAAAATGAAGGATTCTATAAATAAAGTATGTTTGATGTTTTAAATTACTAATTGATGCGGACACTAAGGCGTTGAAGTTTTTGGAGTAATTTCAGCGAGTGCGCCGAAACCGTCATAACTTTTGACTCCGGATGAACCGCGGAACGCACCGCATATCAAATCGAACGTCGGAGCGAGACGGACAAAAGTCGTTATCTTTAATTTGGACGTAGATGTTGTCAACTTTGCATGCATATTCATTTTTATATGAGAATTTGTATTTTTTTGTTATTTAGTGAAAAAAAATTAAAGTTAATAATTAATGGTAAAAATCTACACATCTATATAATATATAAAAGCAAAAACATTTCAAGCCTTCTCATTAAGCCACGTGGAATTATGACGTGGAAATCCACGTGGCATTATTCTATAGGCAAATGTATATAATACTTATTTCAGGAAATGATTTAGTTTTTTAAAACTGATTTTTTTTTTAAATCAAATATTTTCTGAGCTTAAATTACGAAAACATGATTACTTAATTTTAGTAGGCTAAAGATAATGGATATCTTAAATTAAAATATTAGAAATTATAATCATTCAGTTAGTTGAATTTTAAGATATGGCTAAAGATAAGAAATGTGATGTAGCAGTATATCTCGGTGAAGAAAATCGAGCCACATATTTTGCAAAAATAAAAATAAAAATAAAAATGAAGGATTCTATAAATAAAGTATGTTTGATGTTTTAAATTACTAATTGATGCGGACACTAAGGCGTTGAAGTTTTTGGAGTAATTTCAGCGAGTGCGCCGAAACCGTCATAACTTTTGACTCCGGATGAACCGCGGAACGCACCGCATATCAAATCGAACGTCGGAGCGAGACGGACAAAAGTCGTTATCTTTAATTTGGACGTAGATGTTGTCAACTTTGCATGCATATTCATTTTTATATGAGAATTTGTATTTTTTGTTATTTAGTGAAAAAAAATTAAAGTTAATAATTAATGGTAAAAATCTACACATCTATATAATATATAAAAGCAAAAACATTTCAAGCCTTCTCATTAAGCCACGTGGAATTATGACGTGGAAATCCACGTGGCATTATTCTATAGGCAAATGTATATAATACTTATTTCAGGAAATGATTTAGTTTTTTAAAACTGATTTTTTTTTTAAATCAAATATTTTCTGAGCTTAAATTACGAAAACATGATTACTTAATTTTAGTAGGCTAAAGATAATGGATATCTTAAATTAAAATATTAGAAATTATAATCATTCAGTTAGTTGAATTTTAAGATATGGGCTAAAGATAAGAAATGTGATGTAGCAGTATATCTCGGTGAAGAAAATCGAGCCACATATTTTGCAAAAATAAAAATAAAAATAAAAATGAAGGATTCTATAAATAAAGTATGTTTGATGTTTTAAATTACTAATTGATGCGGACACTAACGCGTTGAAGTTTTTGGAGTAATTTCAGCGAGTGCGCCGAAACCGTCATAACTTTTGACTCCGGATGAACCGCGGAACGCACCGCATATCAAATCGAACGTCGGAGCGAGACGGACAAAAGTCGTTATCTTTAATTTGGACGTAGATGTTGTCAACTTTGCATGCATATTCATTTTTATATGAGAATTTGTATTTTTTTGTTATTTAGTGAAAAAAAATTAAAGTTAATAATTAATGGTAAAAATCTACACATCTATATAATATATAAAAGCAAAAACATTTCAAGCCTTCTCATTAAGCCACGTGGAATTATGACGTGGAAATCCACGTGGCATTATTCTATAGGCAAATGTATATAATACTTATTTCAGGAAATGATTTAGTTTTTTAAAACTGATTTTTTTTTTAAATCAAATATTTTCTGAGCTTAAATTACGAAAACATGATTACTTAATTTTAGTAGGCTAAAGATAATGGATATCTTAAATTAAAATATTAGAAATTATAATCATTCAGTTAGTTGAATTTTAAGATATGGGCTAAAGATAAGAAATGTGATGTAGCAGTATATCTCGGTGAAGAAAATCGAGCCACATATTTTGCAAAAATAAAAATAAAAATAAAAATGAAGGATTCTATAAATAAAGTATGTTTGATGTTTTAAATTACTAATTGATGCGGACACTAACGCGTTGAAGTTTTTGGAGTAATTTCAGCGAGTGCGCCGAAACCGTCATAACTTTTGACTCCGGATGAACCGCGGAACGCACCGCATATCAAATCGAACGTCGGAGCGAGACGGACAAAAGTCGTTATCTTTAATTTGGACGTAGATGTTGTCAACTTTGCATGCATATTCATTTTTATATGAGAATTTGTATTTTTTTGTTATTTAGTGAAAAAAAATTAAAGTTAATAATTAATGGTAAAAATCTACACATCTATATAATATATAAAAGCAAAAACATTTCAAGCCTTCTCATTAAGCCACGTGGAATTATGACGTGGAAATCCACGTGGCATTATTCTATAGGCAAATGTATATAATACTTATTTCAGGAAATGATTTAGTTTTTTAAAACTGATTTTTTTTTTAAATCAAATATTTTCTGAGCTTAAATTACGAAAACATGATTACTTAATTTTAGTAGGCTAAAGATAATGGATATCTTAAATTAAAATATTAGAAATTATAATCATTCAGTTAGTTGAATTTTAAGATATGGCTAAAGATAAGAAATGTGATGTAGCAGTATATCTCGGTGAAGAAAATCGAGCCACATATTTTGCAAAAATAAAAATAAAAATAAAAATGAAGGATTCTATAAATAAAGTATGTTTGATGTTTTAAATTACTAATTGATGCGGACACTAAGGCGTTGAAGTTTTTGGAGTAATTTCAGCGAGTGCGCCGAAACCGTCATAACTTTTGACTCCGGATGAACCGCGGAACGCACCGCATATCAAATCGAACGTCGGAGCGAGACGGACAAAAGTCGTTATCTTTAATTTGGACGTAGATGTTGTCAACTTTGCATGCATATTCATTTTTATATGAGAATTTGTATTTTTTTGTTATTTAGTGAAAAAAAATTAAAGTTAATAATTAATGGTAAAAATCTACACATCTATATAATATATAAAAGCAAAAACATTTCAAGCCTTCTCATTAAGCCACGTGGAATTATGACGTGGAAATCCACGTGGCATTATTCTATAGGCAAATGTATATAATACTTATTTCAGGAAATGATTTAGTTTTTTAAAACTGATTTTTTTTTTAAATCAAATATTTTCTGAGCTTAAATTACGAAAACATGATTACTTAATTTTAGTAGGCTAAAGATAATGGATATCTTAAATTAAAATATTAGAAATTATAATCATTCAGTTAGTTGAATTTTAAGATATGGGCTAAAGATAAGAAATGTGATGTAGCAGTATATCTCGGTGAAGAAAATCGAGCCACATATTTTGCAAAAATAAAAATAAAAATAAAAATGAAGGATTCTATAAATAAAGTATGTTTGATGTTTTAAATTACTAATTGATGCGGACACTAAGGCGTTGAAGTTTTTGGAGTAATTTCAGCGAGTGCGCCGAAACCGTCATAACTTTTGACTCCGGATGAACCGCGGAACGCACCGCATATCAAATCGAACGTCGGAGCGAGACGGACAAAAGTCGTTATCTTTAATTTGGACGTAGATGTTGTCAACTTTGCATGCATATTCATTTTTATATGAGAATTTGTATTTTTTGTTATTTAGTGAAAAAAAATTAAAGTTAATAATTAATGGTAAAAATCTACACATCTATATAATATATAAAAGCAAAAACATTTCAAGCCTTCTCATTAAGCCACGTGGAATTATGACGTGGAAATCCACGTGGCATTATTCTATAGGCAAATGTATATAATACTTATTTCAGGAAATGATTTAGTTTTTTAAAACTGATTTTTTTTTTAAATCAAATATTTTCTGAGCTTAAATTACGAAAACATGATTACTTAATTTTAGTAGGCTAAAGATAATGGATATCTTAAATTAAAATATTAGAAATTATAATCATTCAGTTAGTTGAATTTTAAGATATGGGCTAAAGATAAGAAATGTGATGTAGCAGTATATCTCGGTGAAGAAAATCGAGCCACATATTTTGCAAAAATAAAAATAAAAATAAAAATGAAGGATTCTATAAATAAAGTATGTTTGATGTTTAAATTACTAATTGATGCGGACACTAAGGCGTTGAAGTTTTTGGAGTAATTTCAGCGAGTGCGCCGAAACCGTCATAACTTTTGACTCCGGATGAACCGCGGAACGCACCGCATATCAAATCGAACGTCGGAGCGAGACGGACAAAAGTCGTTATCTTTAATTTGGACGTAGATGTTGTCAACTTTGCATGCATATTCATTTTTATATGAGAATTTGTATTTTTTTGTTATTTAGTGAAAAAAAATTAAAGTTAATAATTAATGGTAAAAATCTACACATCTATATAATATATAAAAGCAAAAACATTTCAAGCCTTCTCATTAAGCCACGTGGAATTATGACGTGGAAATCCACGTGGCATTATTCTATAGGCAAATGTATATAATACTTATTTCAGGAAATGATTTAGTTTTTTAAAACTGATTTTTTTTTTAAATCAAATATTTTCTGAGCTTAAATTACGAAAACATGATTACTTAATTTTAGTAGGCTAAAGATAATGGATATCTTAAATTAAAATATTAGAAATTATAATCATTCAGTTAGTTGAATTTTAAGATATGGCTAAAGATAAGAAATGTGATGTAGCAGTATATCTCGGTGAAGAAAATCGAGCCACATATTTTGCAAAAATAAAAATAAAAATAAAAATGAAGGATTCTATAAATAAAGTATGTTTGATGTTTTAAATTACTAATTGATGCGGACACTAACGCGTTGAAGTTTTTGGAGTAATTTCAGCGAGTGCGCCGAAACCGTCATAACTTTTGACTCCGGATGAACCGCGGAACGCACCGCATATCAAATCGAACGTCGGAGCGAGACGGACAAAAGTCGTTATCTTTAATTTGGACGTAGATGTTGTCAACTTTGCATGCATATTCATTTTTATATGAGAATTTGTATTTTTTGTTATTTAGTGAAAAAAAATTAAAGTTAATAATTAATGGTAAAAATCTACACATCTATATAATATATAAAAGCAAAAACATTTCAAGCCTTCTCATTAAGCCACGTGGAATTATGACGTGGAAATCCACGTGGCATTATTCTATAGGCAAATGTATATAATACTTATTTCAGGAAATGATTTAGTTTTTTAAAACTGATTTTTTTTTAAATCAAATATTTTCTGAGCTTAAATTACGAAAACATGATTACTTAATTTTAGTAGGCTAAAGATAATGGATATCTTAAATTAAAATATTAGAAATTATAATCATTCAGTTAGTTGAATTTTAAGATATGGCTAAAGATAAGAAATGTGATGTAGCAGTATATCTCGGTGAAGAAAATCGAGCCACATATTTTGCAAAAATAAAAATAAAAATAAAAATGAAGGATTCTATAAATAAAGTATGTTTGATGTTTTAAATTACTAATTGATGCGGACACTAACGCGTTGAAGTTTTTGGAGTAATTTCAGCGAGTGCGCCGAAACCGTCATAACTTTTGACTCCGGATGAACCGCGGAACGCACCGCATATCAAATCGAACGTCGGAGCGAGACGGACAAAAGTCGTTATCTTTAATTTGGACGTAGATGTTGTCAACTTTGCATGCATATTCATTTTTATATGAGAATTTGTATTTTTTTGTTATTTAGTGAAAAAAAATTAAAGTTAATAATTAATGGTAAAAATCTACACATCTATATAATATATAAAAGCAAAAACATTTCAAGCCTTCTCATTAAGCCACGTGGAATTATGACGTGGAAATCCACGTGGCATTATTCTATAGGCAAATGTATATAATACTTATTTCAGGAAATGATTTAGTTTTTTAAAACTGATTTTTTTTTAAATCAAATATTTTCTGAGCTTAAATTACGAAAACATGATTACTTAATTTTAGTAGGCTAAAGATAATGGATATCTTAAATTAAAATATTAGAAATTATAATCATTCAGTTAGTTGAATTTAAGATATGGCTAAAGATAAGAAATGTGATGTAGCAGTATATCTCGGTGAAGAAAATCGAGCCACATATTTTGCAAAAATAAAAATAAAAATAAAAATGAAGGATTCTATAAATAAAGTATGTTTGATGTTTTAAATTACTAATTGATGCGGACACTAACGCGTTGAAGTTTTTGGAGTAATTTCAGCGAGTGCGCCGAAACCGTCATAACTTTTGACTCCGGATGAACCGCGGAACGCACCGCATATCAAATCGAACGTCGGAGCGAGACGGACAAAAGTCGTTATCTTTAATTTGGACGTAGATGTTGTCAACTTTGCATGCATATTCATTTTTATATGAGAATTTGTATTTTTTTGTTATTTAGTGAAAAAAAATTAAAGTTAATAATTAATGGTAAAAATCTACACATCTATATAATATATAAAAGCAAAAACATTTCAAGCCTTCTCATTAAGCCACGTGGAATTATGACGTGGAAATCCACGTGGCATTATTCTATAGGCAAATGTATATAATACTTATTTCAGGAAATGATTTAGTTTTTTAAAACTGATTTTTTTTTAAATCAAATATTTTCTGAGCTTAAATTACGAAAACATGATTACTTAATTTTAGTAGGCTAAAGATAATGGATATCTTAAATTAAAATATTAGAAATTATAATCATTCAGTTAGTTGAATTTTAAGATATGGCTAAAGATAAGAAATGTGATGTAGCAGTATATCTCGGTGAAGAAAATCGAGCCACATATTTTGCAAAAATAAAATAAAAATAAAATGCAAAGGATTCTAAAATAAAGTATGTTTGATGTTTTAAATTACTAATTGATGCGGACACTAACGCGTTGAAGTTTTGGAGTAATTTCAGCGAGTGCGCCGAAACCGTCATAACTTTTGACTCCGGATGAACCGCGGAACGCACCGCATATCAAATCGAACGTCGGAGCGAGACGGACAAAAGTCGTTATCTTTAATTTGGACGTAGATGTTGTCAACTTTGCATGCATATTCATTTTATATGAGAATTTGTATTTTTTTGTATTTAGTGAAAAAAATAAAGTTAATAATTAATGGTACAAAAAATCTACACATCTATATAATATATAAAAGCAAAAACATTCAAGCCTTCTCATTAAGCCACGTGGAATTATGACGTGGAAATCCACGTGGCATTATTCTATAGGCAAATGTATATAATACTTATTTCAGGAAATGATTTAGTTTTTTAAAACTGATTTTTTTTTTAAATCAAATATTTTCTGAGCTTAATTACGAAAACATGATTACTTAATTTTAGTAGGCTAAAGATAATGGATATCTTAATTAAAATATTAGAATTATAATCATTCAGTTAGTTGAATTTTAAGATATGGCTAAAGATAAGAAATGTGATGTAGCAGTATATCTCGGTGAAGAAAATCGAGCCACATATTTTGCAAAAATAAAAATAAAATAAAAATGAAGGATTCTATAAATAAAGTATGTTTGATGTTTTAAATTACTAATTGATGCGGACACTAACGCGTTGAAGTTTTTGGAGTAATTTCAGCGAGTGCGCCGAAACCGTCATAACTTTTGACTCCGGATGAACCGCGGAACGCACCGCATATCAAATCGAACGTCGGAGCGAGACGGACAAAAGTCATAGGGCAAAGCCTTGGAGGCGGGGTCTTAAAAACAAAAAAATGTTATTTTAAGGCCTTAAAGGGCTTCTTATATCCTTGCAAATGAGGTGAACTTATATCTGAGTTTGAAAATATCTTTCATCACTCTAATTATCCTTGCAAATTATATGGTATTATATAGATCACTTAATTTGATTTCGTACCATTATCTCAGTTTGAAAATGCCTTTCATCAGTTTTTCTAATTAATTAACTTTATTATTCACGTCGAATTCCGACGGGTTACTCACTAGTTAAGTAAAACAATAAAAATGAATAGTTAATTAATTTTTATTTTTGAT
>JAOWBW010002678.1:0-60299 GCA_026119855.1 Campanula takesimana | reverse complement strand
TCTTCTCTGCGAAGCGAATTCCTTGGCGGTTTCCATCACTCTCCGCATTCCATTCTGCAAACTTGTATTCACTTTATCATAATTCTCTGACCCTTCACAATATCGCGGTAAAATGGATATTCTGCTCTCCCATACATTTGATTATGCGGTTCACCTTGAAAAGTAACATGTGTGCTCCTACATCACCACCTTCCCCATCATCACCCTCATTCTCGCTATCAGTGGACTCGAACAATCTTCATATCCAGAATCAACATCAGAACTTCTTGCAAGGATATGACCTTCAATAATCTGAATCATCATCATTTTCACGTTCATCTACCTCTTCCACTTCCCTTCCACTTCTGCTTCCACTTCCGGTTCCACTTCCGGTTCCACTTCCCCATGTGTTTCAAAACCACCAGTATCTCTCTCAAGGTAGTTAACATTATTATCAAAAACTAAAAATCCATGATAATATACAACTACAAGCTACCTATCCCACCTAATTGAGCAGAAACATCAAACATGACTTTCATACACATATCATTCTCGACTTCAAACGGAATGTAACTTGCAAACCATTACCCATCATATGAGGATATCTACAAATAACTTTCAACTTAGCATCTCTTGGATCTATATCAATTTTCTTATATAACTTCCTAATCAATTTTTCGTAACCCCAACGAGTTTTGCCCTAAGTGGAAATTTTGGCCCCTGTTCAAGAATACTATCTCCAAACGGGTGTTCATCATCTCCTCCCAGTAGCACATGAAAATAAGTGGAAGTCCACTCATATTTTCCCCTAAACAAATTAATTCAACAGTCAAAATATATATAAAAAAATGCACCAAATAACATCATTAACTGAAATGTCAAAAAATTTAACTGAAATATGCATGGAAATTTAACTGAAATGTCAACAAATAACCGTCAAAATGTTAATATAATACATTAAGAAATTGTAAATCATATATGCATGGAAATTGTAAGAAATGTTAACAAATAACAGTCAAAAATTTAACTAAAATGTCAAAAATTTAACTGAAATATCAAAAATTTAACGAGTTTTGCGTTGGATGTTAAATGTTTAAAGGACAACACATCTTTTTTTTTTTACTGAATTATAGTTTAATAACTCTAGTTTGCATTCACATTATACAAATAAAAACATATAACAAAGATTAAAATGTACCTTAGATGCTTGAATCAAATTCACCAAATACAACTTTTGAGCTTTCAACTTAAAAGGGAGAGAAAAAAAAAATTGAAAGATGAGAATCAGATATTAAAGAAGTTTGTGTTTTGAATATGAAACGAGTGAAAATAAAGCAACCAGTTGTGGGTTTTATGGAGACCTAAAGTCAAAATATTCCCTCCTAATCCTTCTTAACCCCTAATTATTCTTAACCTTAACCGGGCAATGGTAGTGCCGACTTCGCACTAAAGTCGGCATTGCCAATGCCTACTTCACAAAAAGTGGTCATTTTGGTATATAAAGTTTCCCAAATGTCATTTAGTAGATAATGATTTAAAAGGGAATTATTTGGGAAAAAAAAAAAAAATCCAAAATGGACATTCAGAAAGAAATAAGAAGAAATAGTCATAAAAAAAAAAGACGTTTCATTTCATTCATCACACCATTACACTCTCATATCAGAACAGAGCAAAACACAACTTATTCCCCCTGCGATATCAAAACGAAACTCTTCACCTCCATAACAAACTTAACCGATTCGCCAAAAACTCACCCCCCCCCACACACACACACACACACAAACACATCGATTTCTTATCTAATCTACCGACCGAACCCCAAACAGAGGCGCCGATTCATCTGAAGACCCATTCAAGCGACTTTAACCTCTATCGTCTTTGGCTTCTTCGGCTCCGGCGGCGGCAATTCTCAATGGTAACAGTAAGCACTCCGTCCTGACAAACCGCCGAGATTTTGTTAGTGTCAGCATTCTCCGGCAACACGAATTTCCTCATGAATTTCCCGATCCTCCTCTCCATTCTCACGTACTTGGCCCCTTCCTTCTCCTCCTCACGCTTCCTCTCTCCACTAATCAACAACACATTGTCGTCCTCCACCTGCACCTGGATCTGACCGGATTTCAGCCCCGGCATGTCGACGATGAAGACATACGAGTTAGGATACTCCTTGACATCGGCCGGAGTGGCCGCCATTGCCTTTGTGTCACGGACGTAGGTACGAGTGGGAGCGTTGGAGGATGACTTGTCGGCGGCGGATTCATCGGCGGCGCCGTCGAGGATGTGGTGGAGAGTGTGGAGGAGTGGGTTGTCGAGGCCCATCAGTCGGATGTCCATTTTTCGCTTCCTTGGGAACTGGGATTCTGTGATTGACGAGATGATTTGTTTGATCTTTGATCTGGAATTTGGATTTGTTGTTGATCTTTGCTGGAGAAGAATTAGGGATGTAGGGAGTGATTTATACGGGGAGAGGGAATTTTCTGGAACGTAAAGGAGAGTTTGGGAAATGAAAATGGGGAAGGTTCTAGGGGTTCTTCTTACGTGTTCACATATGTGAAAAGAACATTGTGGAAAGTTCTTATTTATTCCCTCCTATTTTTCATGGGAGCAATGATAGGGGCACAAAATAAGGTCACAAAATCTTGGTCATAAGATGAGGTGGCGATATTTTATTGGGTACATCGATAATGGACCCGCCACATACTAATTAAAAACACCAATAAAATCATGGGATTTTTACCAATAAGTCCCTTGGGAAGGATGGTATTTGCCAATAAAGACACATCATTTTATATTCTACCTTAGGGTCCTGGGTTGAAATCAATTTTACCAATAAATCCCTCACCCTTTTTAAATGGAAAAAATACCCCCAGCCCAAAAAAATTGACCCTCTTTGACCACCTACTAGATCTTTGACTTTCAGCCGCCACTTACCACCACCGCCGGACCTCCACCCGCCACCGCCGGACCTCCACCGCCTCCCGCCGCCGGAACGGACCTCCACCCGCCACCGCCTCCCGCCACCGCCGGAACGGACCTCCACCCGCCACCGCCTCCCGCCGCCGCCAACAACCACCCGCCGCCGGACCTCCAGCCGCCGCTGCCGCCCTCCAGTCGCCACCATTCCCCAACTCCATCTTTGATAACTAGAAATATTTAAAAAGATATTGCATGCCCCAAGGTTTGAACCCAAAACCTCTTAGTTTTAAATGGTGAACTCTACCACTATACCAAACTCACTCTTGTTTTTTTATGAAGTGTTTAAATTTAACCCAACAAAATCACATTTCTCAAGTGTTTTTTCTTTTTTTTTTCTTTTTCTTTTTTACCAGAAGCATTCTTCTTGTTCTTTTTATGAAGTGTTTTAAATTTAACCCAACAAAATCACATTTCTCAAGTTTTTTTTTCTTTTTTTTCTAGAAGCATTCTTCATAATTAAATTGATAACTGAGAAATGAATGTACTAGTTGTTGTGCTCAAATTCATATGTGAATAAGTGAGAAATGAATGTCCCATTCATTATATTAATAACTGAGAAATTCATCGCTGTAATTAAACAACCGATAAATTGAGTCATCAATTGTGAAAAATGAGAGATGATTTTATCAATTTTATTCAATTATGAACAACTGTTAAATGAATGTCTCAGTTATAATATTAGAATTCATGTGTGAACAACTGTGAAATGCATATCTCAGTTATTATAATGATTGTGAAAAATTGAGAAATGAATTTATCAGTTTTTATGAATAAAAAATGAAAAAAAGACACAAGTGTGAAATCACACAACAACTGAGAAATCAGTTAAAAAATTATTTCACAAGTGAAAAGTGAAAATTTATTTTTAAATTTGTGAAATTAATTGAGAAATTAAAAATGGTTTTTTTTTTTCCAAATTTTACAACAGAAACATGATTTTTCTATTTATAAAATTTGAATTATGTATTGAGTGTTCTTGTTTGATTCGTATTGTCGACACGATTAAAACAATGGTTTTGGATCATTTTTTCAGTTTATAGATTTTGAGATATGTCATTTTAAAATTTTAGGTGGAAAAAAGAAAAGAAAAAAAGAGAAATAGGAAGAGAGAAAGATAGAAAAAGCTAAAGGGAGAAGGGGGAGGAGGGGAAGGCTTCGTAAGCCTTTTACACGTGATAAAGGAAGAGAGAAAGAAAGAGAGAAAAAGACGTGTGCTGGGTGGGTTTTTGCATGAGCCAAGGGCATTTTGGTCCAAGAAAAGGGCAAAGGACTTTTTGGTAGGTTTTCAAAATGTCTGTCCTTATTGGTAGTTTTTATTTGGCCTAGGGACTTATTGGTCAAAGCCTCTAAAATCATTATACCTAGGATTTTGTGAGCAAGATTTTGTGAGTTTTTTGTGCCCCTAGTATTATTCTTTTCATGGTGGAGCCCGAAATTTTCGTCAATAGGGGCAAATATTGCGCAACATAAAATTTTGACAAACACTTGGCTGAGACCGTCTCACCTTGTGAGACGGATCCACCCATGGATCACCCATAGATATGCCCAGCTACCCGCCCAGGTAAGCCGCCCAGCTGTCCATCTTGGTCTTTCAGTGCCTTAAAAAAACCCCATCAACTTTAAAAATGCTATATCTTTAGATTTTGAAGTCGAAAAAAATATTTAAAAATATTTGAGACGAACAAAACTAGATAGATCATGAAATGATTTGATTTTTTTTTAAAATATTTTTTAACACAAAAAAAATTGGGTTGTTTCGTCTCCTGAGATGTAACACGTTCTAATGAAGAAAGTAATAGTTTGGTCTTAAAGATGTAACACTTTATTGTAAGATGTAACAGCAGTTTCGCAAAATAATATAAATAGTTTTTATGGTTAGAAAAAGTAATAATATTATGTAACACAGTGCAAATATGATTGTAATATGTTATATAGATGAATGTAACAGTTTATAACAATTTTTTTTTTTTAAAAAAAGAGTAAAAAATCATGTATATAATCGGTTTTGCATTTCAATTGAATGTAAAACCCTAGAAAAGTATTACAATTGAGAAAAAAAAATGTTACATTCATTTATTATAAAATGTTACATTAGTTTAGTTGTCCATCTTATATTATCTTTAATTTATTTCAGCAAAATTGTGGTAAATTTTTGAAAAAAAAAGGTGTTACATATGAGAAAAATTGTTACATTCCTTATAAAAAGTGTTACTTTTGCTGGCAAGCAAAAAATGGTAGGGAAAAAAAAAGGAAACGGCTTGGGCTTGCTGGCGCCATCGCACGGCGTGCGGCGGTCGCACAACAGTCCACCCCCTTAACTCTATTTTAACTAATGGAGACAAAAAAAATCTAGTGTATTATTACTTTTATTTCAAAACAGACAAATTTCAACAAATTTCACTAAACCCCAAAATTTTAACACACAAAAAATGAGCTGCTCGTCGTAAAAAAATGTAACACGTTTTAGGACAACCCCAAAATGGAAGTGTTTTATTTAATGGGACCCACATGCACACTCACAACAACTTTTCACTCATTATTCTCTACCCCACTTTCTCTCTCCTAATTCACTTTTCATACTCACAACACCTACTCCACTAACACTTTTTCCTTAATCCCCATGTCCAACCAAAAAATCATAATTCGGGTGGAACGGAGGGAGTATTACTTTTGGCAAACGAAAAAAACAGTAAAAAAAAAAAAGCATTTAGGAACAAAGTTATGCTAAAAAAACACTCATTTTGGGACCAAGGTTTTTTGAAAATGACACTCATTTAGGGACAGAGGGAGTAATTTTTTTATTTGATAAACAGGATGAGCTTTTTTTTTCCCCATAAAGATGAAATTTGATGGGAATAAATATATATATATATATATATATATATATATATTTGTAAATAGTGATAATTTCTTTATGTTGTTTTAAATTTGGTGAATGTAAAAAGTAATTTATTATGTTCATAGAATAAAATTTGAATTTATTTATAATTTTCTTTATTTAAATTTATTATTTAGAAAATAATCTAAATCCTTTTATATTTAATATAGCAATTAGATTAATTTGTTTAATAATTTTGATTTTTTTAATAAATTTATTTTATATATGATAACTACTTATTTTATTATATACTTTATTATTAAGAAAAAAGATTATTTTTTTAGAAAAAATATTTATTTCATTTCTAAACCTTTGAGTTTCAAAAATTTCACTAAACCCTTACTAACTAATATCATTACAAATAGATACATTTTGACGATCACGTGCGAGGCAAGTGATATTTAACTGACTTTTCTAACGATTTCCGTCAAAAAGCCCTTAACTGGCGAAAATTTCAAATTTGAAGCCCTGATCTAGCGGAAAAACAAAAAACCCAGGCCCCTTTTAGACGGCCCTCCTGGAGTTCAGGCCCTAATCTGTCATTAACCCTTGAAAAAAAAACAAGATATTTTGGGCCTTTCTCATATTCCTAGTTGCAAAGATATTTTGGACTCCAATCGCCTACTCCCTCCGTCCCACTCGAATTAGGACAAATTTTCATTTTGGGTGTCCCATTCGAATTAGGACAACCAAAAAATGGAAATGTTTTATTTAATGGAACCCACATTCACACTCACAACAACTTTTCACTCATTATTTTCTACCCCACTTTCTCTCCTACTTTACTTTTCATACTCACAACACCTACTCCACTAACACTTTTTTCTTAATCCCCGTGCCCAACCCAAAAATCCTAATTCGGGTGGGACGGAGGGAGTATGTAATGTTGAGTGGCATGATTGGATATATTGTAACTTAGGTGGCCTATGTGAATAATCTGTCAAGGTTGAGTGATCCAAATAATAGTTTTGCTTTAAGGTAATAATACCTAAAGGCACATCATAAATTTCATGTGTTCTTAATTTTTTTTCTCAAATGTTCATTCGGTTTTTTTTCCTCAAATGTAAACGCAAGGTAACCAAATAGAATGTTTTTGATCCAATATTTAGGTTAAATTTTGAATGCAAATTTGACAAACCATCGACCTTTCATATCGAAAATCAGATAATATGGGTGTAAGTGTAACTCCGGTAAGCATACTCTAATTCCATATCTGTATGTGTAGTTGTATGTAATATTGCGAAATATTTGTGGCATTTCACAAAAATACTAAATAAACAAATTCTTTGAAGTAGTGATTATTAAGTAAATGGTCCCTTTACAAGTCAATATATTCGAATATTACACCATGCTCAGTAAGGAAAACTATCATATTCAAGTTTTGTTTTGTTTTATTTCGTTGAGATGGTCTCTTGTGAGAACACCTAGATCCGTCTCATAGAAGAGACGGGTCCATGACCCATGGGGCATAACCTGCCACGTGGCAACCACCCATTGGCCCATTTTTTTCCCCGGCTTTTCCGTCGTTTACCCAAAGTAATGGTTACCATAACTTAATGTAATGACTGAATACATATCAAGTAACATTATCAATAAGTAAACGTAACACCTGTTTTACAAAAACAAAAGCTCGTTTTACCTATTTTTTTAGGGGTGAGCAAAAAAAACGAAAAAAACCAATAAAACCGAAAAATCGGGCCGAAAAACCGGTCCAATAAGCTATTGGTTAGGACTGGTTTCTAAAAATTAGAAAACTGAAATTAGTGGTTCGGTTTAGGTTTCCAGCTTGTTAGAACCGATAAGAAACCGAACCGATAACCTGAAACTATGTCGTTTTATTCCTAGCTTATTATTTGAGTTAATAGTTGTAAACTTTAATTTGTAGTTTTTGGCCCAAGTAGTATCCCATTGGCCCAATTTATACTTCAACAAAAAAATGTGACTTATTTGACCTTATTATTTATTATGTGCAAATTGGACCTCATTTGAATGTAGCTCATTAAGGCGGCCCAACAAACCCACAACCCAACAGTCCATTCTATTGGTTTGACACCGAACCAAACCGATATCACACCGAAACCGAACAAACCGAACCATTAAGAAACCGAAGCTTAATGGTTTGAATTACATAAACCGATAACTATTGGTTTGGTGTCGGTTTTGGCCTAAAACCGAACCAAACCGACCCGTGCACACCCCTACATTTTTTTCAAATGTTATACTAACTATAATTACGTGTAACCCAAATAATATCTAAATGCAATTATCATTTATACTGAAATGTAATAGTGCTTTTGCAAAAATGTAAAATATTGTGTATTTTGATTTAATTTTTTGAAAGAAAGTAACATTTGAAAAGTAACAACTCATATACATGAATGTAATTGTTTGTACAAGTAAATGTAACACTTAAATAAAAGAAATTATAACATATTTCTATAGCTAATGTAATACTTTAACATGTAATACTAATCAAGTGTATAGCTCTAAAAATGTAAATGGTTGAATTATTACTTTTTCTATACATGTGTTACAATTATGTATAAACACTGTTACATATAAGTAACACGTTCATTACATTTTAGTTGTAATAAGTATTACTTTTGGCAAACGAAGAAAACATAAAAAAAAAAAAAACACACTGTTACTTTTCTGTATATATATGTATTACTTTTATGTATACAAACTGTTACATATAAGTAACACGTTTGTTATATTTAGTTATAGCAACTATTACTTTTGACAAACCGAAAAAAAAAACCAAAAATAATAATATAAAAATTTAAAAAAAGCAATTTTTTTGGGCCTGTGGGTCATGAATCCAGGTCATGGATAAAAAATGACCCGTCTCTACTATAAGACGGATCATGATGTTCTCGTACAAGTTTTTGTCTATTTCGTTTTATTACAATGTAAAAGCACATCTAGACTCAAAAAACAAGACGGAAATATCATAGTCTTGATGTTATTGTTAACTTAATCTCGTTCTATTATTTTTTCTACTTGATACTCGTACGCAACTTAGAATAAGACATTCTAATACTGTCTATATCTACCATTCAATCAAACCCAATTTATGGAGTATTTAAGATTATTTTTCTCCACCACTCACATAACATATACACCCAACATTGTTATCTTGTTTTTTATTTTTTTATGCTTTAGTTACAATCCAACTCAAATCAACGTAAATATCTCTTACTTTTCTTTTTTTTTTTTAGACAAACACACCAATATATACATACAATAAAGGAGTTTATTACACTTTTCCTTTATTTGTTTTACTACTTACATCTTATCAATACTCAATTCTATATTTTTTTTTCTCTTATAATAAATTAATTAGAATATCTTGACTATTAAATTTGTTTTAATGATTATAACCGTAAAGTTAACTGAACTAGTTCAAAGTAAATAAACACTTGGTTAGAACAATATTAAATTGTACGTCATAAGTTGATGAGCTAACACCACTTAAATCGCATCTCCATAAAATTATGTCAAATACTCTCTCCGTCCCATACTTATACTTATTGCTATTAAAAGTGAGTGTACGGGGATTAAGAAAATACTCCCTCCGTCCCATTTAAAGAGTCAAAAATTTCCTAAAAAGGCGTCCCATTTTAAGAGTCAAAATCCTAAAATGGAAAGTGGGTCTTACATGTCATACTCACAACAATTATCCACTAACTCTTCTCTACTTCACTTTCTCTCTCCTATCCAACTATCAACACTCACAACACATCACATTTTCCTTAATTCTTGAACCCACTCATTTTTTTGACTCTTAAAATGAGACGGAAGTAGTATGTTGGCAAAAAAAGTATTGCGAGTGGGTAGGAGAGAGAAAATAAGTTAGTGGATAGTTGTCATGAGTGGGTAGGAGAGAGAAAATTGAACATTTTGGGTAAGTCGCAATAAGTATGGGACGCCCAAAACAAAAATAAGTAGCGATAAGTTTGGGACGGAGGTAGTATCATTGAAGAATTTATACATAAGTATGCCCATTACTCTTTTTTTTATTGTTATTATTACTTAAAAGTAACAAATACATACGAATATTTGTTAGCTCCTCTAAGAGCTAACACCATACAGTATATAATTGTATGGTAAACAAATGGTAGTTGCAATACGTATTAGACTATTTCAGAAGCTACACCATTTTGTATCGCATTAATTTTACTAAATTATATACCACTTGGTTATACAATTATGGATTTAAAAAAAAATCAGGATTTATATAAAATGATGTTTTTTAGTGAAAAAAGAGAGATTATTTCAGGGTTAATATAAAATGATCGCTTTTTAGTGCAAATGAGAATAATAATAAGTGTGAGTTTTTCAAATGTTTAGGTATATGATGATTGTTCTTGTTATACGGGACGAAGAGAAGAGACAAATGGAAAATAGTAAACACAAATAAAGATCACATATTTACGTGGTTCACTAACGACGTGTTAGCAACGTTCATGAACAGTAGGGGAATAAATTATGTTATAGAGACTTGATTCTCATCACAAATTACAGATTACATATTACTATATAGGATAGAGTATAAAAGTACTTACTCTTGTAATTCCAATCAGAAACCCTAATAATTCCAATCAGAAACCCTAATGGACTTGACCCGGGTTAGTTCGTGTAATGTGCCGGTCAAGTCGTCCCACCAGTTCCCCTTAGGGTGTCTCTTCCTAGTGATCGACCTGATGTTTAAAGTCAGAACCATAATTTCTTAATTTGTTAGATACATTCGGAAGCTCTGGTAATTGAATTTGGCTAGCTTTTCATGAACAACTACATATAAATGCCATGACTAATTAAATACTACTAGTATATTCTCATCTCAGATAAAGAACACATATACACATTATATATAACACACAGTATATGAACGTACACATATAGTTACATGATGAATACGGAGTATATAGGAAGACATTAACTTTACACATACAATCAAATACATATTAAGCAATGCACCAGACTATTATCTAGGAATGGAGGCATTTGGACTGAGTAATGATTATATGCGACTATGAAATCTATAGGATTCACTCTATAGTGGTCCCTACCAACTTCACAGCTAGATGATCACTGCTCGGTTTAAATTAATATTTCCATGAAAATGGTACTGAAGGTTCTCCTCTCATGTGATATCACAAACTAAACGCCATCATGACTCGTAGTGAACCTTGACCGCCTTCCTCTTCTTTGGGAATGGTAATTTATCAGTTTGCGTAAGCACTTGATTATGATACGGATGATGTGAGCCAAGATGAGAGTACTCATTAACCCCACCCACACGAGTAATACAATCAAAACCACATAAGCGATCTCATCAGTCAATCTTTTATCAGGCTCAAGAGTGACCACAGATAAGAGGAAAGTAAAAGCAGTAGCGTTTACAGCAATCCACATAGTTACCATCAAAATGATCATGAATACACGCCTCTTTATTGGCAACCCACTTATAAGCAGTAGAATAATGCTTAGCGAAGAAATTAAGCTAATCATGTTGGCAATTATAAACCGTCTGTATGGCCCGTTATTTAAATCAGCCATTATAGAGGTTCCTGGGATGTGCCTGTAATTCCTCGTAATATCACTTGGAAAGGACGCTGAGTTGTTCCTGTTCGGGTCATTCTCAAACTCTTGCCAAACACCCCCAGGAGGGTTCACGCCAACTTGGAAAGCCATGGTTGCAATTAGAGATGCCACCACCATTAATGTGTTTCTATTATCTTCCAACCATTTTTCCTGATTTGTTTTAGGCACTATTTTCTTTTCTGAGGGTGGAGTTTCTTCTAGGAGGGTCAGTAAAGTTTCTGTATGGTTTTGTGCCTGCTGTTCTGAATTGTTTCTATTTTCTTCGATAGCGCCTGCATTTATAAGGCTCTTCTTGATTTCCTTGTCGTTCACATCTCTTTGGGAACGTGCTAAAATACCCATTGCTGTAACCCCATCTCCGTTTGGCTCATTCACTTCTATTGATGTATTCTGAAGCAAGAATTTCACGGTCTGCACAAGTTTTAGAGTTGATTAGAAATTGATAAAATAGAAAGAATACACACACACACACACACACTTATTACGGTTGAAACCAATTGTTACAGGGATACCTCGATTTGTTTGTCTGCCACGGCTACGTGTAAAATAGTATGTCCATCGTCATCCCTAGAATTTATAAACTCATGATCACTTAGAGTCGCCACTAGAAGCTTCAAAGCCTCAAACTGGTTGTGTTTAACACATAAATGCAAGATAGTCTCACCCATGTTTGCCATAGCTCTAGCTGCATGAGCCCTTACTCGAAGCAACTCATTCAAGACATCGATCCTCCCTTTCATGGCTGCTAGATGGACTGGATTCATTCCATCTCTATCACATGCAAGGCACGTGTCAGGGCTGACCAATACCAACTCCTTCACTATTTCCACATACCCTTTTGCTGAGGCCAAGTGAAGAGGGGAAGATCTTCTCGAGTTCATCTCCATAGCTAGCTCAGGCTTTCGTTTGAGAATATGTCTAACTAAATCAAGATGGCCTAGCATCGATGCCACATGAAGGGGTGTCTCGTTGTAAGGATTTAGTATTGTATATCTATCTAGAATTAATGGGTCTTCTCTAAGCAATCCTAGCAAGGAAGATACACTTCCTTGTAGTGATGCTTCAAAAAGGAGTTTTTTCATGTCCATGCTCTCTCACAATGGCTGAAAAAACATACACGCATCACACACTAGACATCAATTCTATATATAGAGAAAAGAGATAAGATATTTGTTGGTGGAAAATGTATGTCCGGTAAAGGACAGCCACAAAAGAGTTTAGGAGACTTGTGTTCAAGTCAATGCCATAACATTGTTTCTTGGGCTGCATCACATCTGCATTGAGCTGTGTGGGCCTTTTTCTTTTGTGTTATTCTTGTAAAAATAAATACAACCTCTCTCAAAATAAATGTCGGAAATTGTTCTTGATCAAGAGGATTATCGGACATTCATTTTGAGACAGATGGATTAGTAACCCCAAACCTCTGGCTAGTATTTTGACTTGATTTGTTTTTACTCCCTCGTCCCTAAATGAATGCCAATTTTCAAGAATTTTTTGTCCCAAAATGAATGTCTTTATTAAAAATAAATTTGTATATAAATGTTTTTTTTTTTGGAAATTTTTTCACTAGTCCTTTTTTACATGCAAAACTAAATGTTTGAAAAGAACATTACAAGAATATATATGAATCTTTGTCATTAAATTGTATAAAAAGTAAAATTTTTAGATGTCCCTTGATTTGAAATTTGACCATTCATTTAGGGACATAAGGAGTATCTTTTATTCTACAAATCAGATCAGTTAGAAGAAAAAGTATAAGCATGAAAGTCTTCATTTGTTAAGAATTTTCTTTTCTTTTCTGAGATATATTTTTCATTTTACATTTCTAAGACCTTTCTCTAACGGCCCGCTCGGCTTACCACAGACCCACCAAAAGTCCATGGATGTTATTGGTGCTCAATGGTAATATAGTGGATGATTATATATCACAATCAAAGCCTATATCATTCCGATGTGGGATGTGGGATTTAACGTTTCCAATGAAATGAAAAATAAGTGGGAAATACCATATAAATTTGTCCATGTACTATAGTGGTATCATTTTTAGACGGAGGGATATAGCGCAATATGCCTCTGATCCAGCATTTTCGTTAAATTATGGATGCAAACTTGACGGTCGTCAATCTTTCACACCAATAACCTGATACTGGTATGGGCATTAATCGTACTCCAAACGCTTATCAATCCTAGAACTAAGAAACATGTTTAGGGTTTTACAAAAAGAAGATGAATCATCATAAAAACAATATTCAGGTGGCTCTGGATATGAAAATAGTCCCTTTACAACTCAACATTTTAGAAAGAGGCATCAGTCTTCATTTTCATTTTCCGGTTTCAAAATATTCAACATTCGTAACTAAAAATATGCAAATGACTTCAAAAAAAAAAAAAAAAAAAAAAAAACCCGTTAATTGGTTTAAAAAAGAACTCATTTATACTCCTCTAAAGTACCAACTAATTACAATTTATATTTTTTATGAACGTATTTATATCCATAAAATTTGCTATTAATGTGTATTTTATAAAATGACAACTGAACGGAAAAAAAGGGAGTCAAAATTTGAAATTACAATTAAAATAATAATAATAATTATAATTTCTCATTTCTTAATTTTGTTGACTTTGTATTAGTTTTCTTTTCAAATTTAATGAAAATATTTGCAACCACCAATTTACAATTAAAGTTAATATTTACAATACATTTTTGAGAGATATAACTGAATATTTTGTAGTTTGATTGACTTATGTAAATAATGTGTTAAAATTGCGTAACCCAAATAATAGGAGCAAAGCCCGATAAATTCCTTTTTTACAAATCTCTTTCTCATAAATACTTCACAACATGTTGTATTATTCATCAATTGTACCGCATCACATAAAACTGCACACTAAATGTAATACTGGATGGAGGCGGCAGGGGTGACCGGGCGGCGACCAGCGTCCGGCGATTGGTGGTTGTGGCAGGATGCAGTAATACTAGTACTCAAACCCGTGCCGATGGCACGGTGACGGTATGTAATAATGGAAAAGACTATTCAATTGCATTCTTAGTGAATATGGGACAGAGATAGTAATAATTTTAGCAGGACGGAAGGAGTAGATTACATTTTTGGTTCTCTGTAGTGCCCCAAAAGAGGCGACTTAAACTTAACATTTAACATCTAGTTTCAGTTGAAGTATACAACTCTATGATATCAACTTCGATTAAAGAAAACTCGAATGAACTTGCTCTGCTCAGATTCCAACCCAAAATGATTTGTTTCTTCTCCGTTCAGTCTAAAATGATAGTCTCATGCCTTATTTTTGTTTATCCCGAAAAGTTAATTTCTTTTTCCAAAATTAAAGCTTCAAAATCACTGAATTTTCAAACTTATAATATAACCTTAAATAATTGAGAAATCAAACGGGACTATCAATTTGGGACCGCGGGAGAATTATTTTCTTGTTTCTCTGTCCAACTGGCGCTCTAACGTCGAAATAATTTACAATGTGATATCAATCAATTGTATTAGTAAATCCATTTTTGTACTGTATCAAAAATAAAAATAGACATTTATTTCGGGTTGGTGACACTGCATACTCCTTGAGAACTTTGTGAGGGCAAAAACCCACCTGTCCATACAAACCAAAAGAAGAAGAAGAAGAACAGGAAGAAGAAAAAGAAAATGTTCCAGTACACATAAACATTCATACAATATGTATATGTAAAATTCTGGATGAGGAAACTGCCATCTTGATAACTCTAATAGCACAGCGGATGAGGAAACTGCCACCCCGACAACAATCAACAACCTTACGCCTCCCATCACTTTTAGCAGTAAACATGGAATTGAAACTAACATTTAAATACCTGGTTTCTGGTGAAATTGAGCAGCTATCAGAAAGGAAGCAAGAGAAAGTAAATTCAAAATTCATGAAGGAAGCAAGAGAGTAAAAGAAACAAACAGAAAATAGGTTTTTAGGTTCTTTAATTTGACTGTGTTGAATCAAGATCGATCTAACTGGATATCCTTGAAAGAAAAAAAAAAAACTCATATTTTCTCGAATTCGTAAACAGCGAACTGGATCAGCAATGGGCTGCTACAGGCAAGTCGCCGCAGAAGGCGAGGGAGTCGTGGGTAACGGTTGGAGATAAACGTGCATAACTGTTCACACTGACTCAATAATAGCCGTAGGATCGATTTTCCAACACTAAATCTCAGCCACTCTTTGTCTTGCAGTTATTCCTGCTTCCTATTGTAATATAGATTGATGCAGTATCATATTTTTTTTACTAATGCATATTGCAAGCGGTGTTTATGGTCCGGTTCGTTCCGGTTTTGAATAAAATTTCATAGAACCGGAACTAGAACCAATAGAACAGTTCTATGAAAATTTAGAACCAGAACCGGACCATTATATATGAGAATCGATAGATTGACTCTCCGATTCTGGTCCGTTTTATAAAAGTATACATTAAACAGCTTCCTTCTACAAAATGTTGATAAAATATTTAAAAAAAAAAAAAACTCAAAGTAATAATTTAAACAAAAAAATTCTGAAGAAAAAAAAAACCCAGATCAGAGACTTTACAAAATTCTGTTATACTCATTCAAATCAGATAAACAACACCGAATTGTAATTTCAGTCGAACCCTGTTTGAGAAATTAGGAAATACTTTTAGGCATAGAGACAAACCTGACAGCAGTATGCAGTATACACTTCTATGCAAATGAATTAGAGGTTGGGATTTTTTTTTTTTTTTTTTTTTTTTTTGAGCATATACTTTTTAGATCTTTGTTGGAAATCATTTTTATAGTATAGTATTATATATATATATATATATATATATATATATATATATATATATATATATATATATATATATATATATTATTATTATTATTAATCCAGTTCGGTCCAAACCGACATTAAAATTTATAGAATGGGGACCGAACCAATCTAGCGGTTCTCGAAGAATTTGGAACCATAACCAGAATAAACATGCTGGTTACTTTCATTGGTCCGGTCCGGTTCTAATTTTTTTTTCACTCCTAGCATGCAATATGATATACTACCGAACTTCTCGGGCATTTCAATTTAATGGGGAACGTGTGGGGAAGTGGATTATCTATAAAAGAACTTTTTTTTTTAAGCATCCCCCACCCCCACCCCCCCCCCCCCCTTTTTTTTTTTTTTTTTTTTTTTAAAAAAAAAAGCCTATTACTAAGTGCAACACACCTTCTCCCATCAGCCTCACGCACACCCACTCAGACCGCACGCACAAACAGAAATGGACTAAACCCTCACGCCTCACCCCCCTCTCTCTCTCTCTACGGGCAGAAACAGTTCAAAATCGAACACCTCCACGCTTCACTGGTTTTCCGTCCGGTCGCCGATTCGCCTCCTCTCCACCCTTTCTCTACTGGTACCTTCTCTCCGTCTTCACCCTCATGAACTCATTTTGTAATGAAATTTCAATTTCAGTTTATGGTTGCTTTAGAATTGAGATAATGTCTGTGTACCTTGTTAATTTATTGGGATTTCATATATGTTGCTAATTTCAGATTTAGGGGTTTCATATTTAGAATTTAGATATTGTCTCTGTGTACCTTGTTATTTATTGGGATTTCATATTTAGAATTGAGAGGGTGCATTCTTTCTGGTGTTGATAGTCTCTTGGTATCTATCTTATGTCTTGTAAGTTATTCCCAACCGTCCTCAGCCGAGTCTATCTGATCTCCTTCCCCGCAAGTGCTAGGAGTATTTAAGAATTGAAAAGAAACAATTTACTCCCTTTGTCCCGAAATGATTCTCGTTTGCCATTTTTCATTGTCCCAAAAAGTTCTTCTCATTGTACAATTTAGGCTTAAATGTGCATAAACACAATATGGCTAGTGAAGCAAGTGTTCATATCCTTCAAAAGTTTGAATAGTCAAATGTGAAGATCATTTTGGGACGGAGGAAGTATTTACTTCTAAAGATTAATTTCTTGTGTTAGTATAACTGTTTCCTAACCCCACTTATTCATCAATCAGTAATTTGTTGAAAACCAAGCAAATGTCACAGAGAGGTATTTGGCAACTCCAAAAGCTAGTTGTCAGCTATTGTAACTGGGGAGGAAGCAGTCGGGCATACGGTATGTTTGCTTTTGTCTTTCCCTTTTTTTTAAGACACTAGTATTTGTGAGTATTGCTTCCGCTAATATTTTAGAGTTGGTTTTATGTAGTTTACTAGCTCCATCGAATAAACGCCCATCATACTTGCTTGGCCCATTCATTAAACTTTTAACTAATGAACAAGGGAGAACAACATCAACAACAACATCAACAACAACAACAACAAAGGAGGACCTAGTGAATTAAATAATATTTTGGTAGACGTAACACTTGAGTCATATAATGGTCCTCGCAACTCCCCCCCCCCCCCCCCCCCCTGCTGAGTCATTAAACTTTTTGCTAATAAACAAGGGACAACAACAATAACAACAATGGAGAACCTAGAGAATTAAATAATATTTTGGTAGACTTAACACTTATCATATAATGGTTCTCGCAGTCCCCCCCCCCCCCCCCCCCCCCCCCGCGGGGCTGAAGAAGTCCTGATTGGATTTTACAAGTTGATTAGTTCGTCAAATTTTACTATCTGCAGTTAGCATTATTTGTTTGCTCTGTCAAAACCTTGTAGTTCATTTCAGATAAGTCAACATATACAACAGGGTGGGGGTGGTTACGACTGTGAGGAGGGCAGTGGACCAGTGACTGAGGTTTAGAGTGAATGAGAGCGGTGGTGGTTTAGACTGAAGGAGATAGTAGGGTGGGTTGTGGAGAGTGGCGGAAGTAGAGGGAATTGCTTGCGTTTGGGGTTGTGATTTTTGATAACTAAATAAGGGCCTAATTCACCTGGAAAATTCCATCTACAGCACCCTGTACATATTAGTTAACACACCGTGGCCATCTGCATTGGTCAAAAGTTCAGAAATGGTATTGTAGCATACACTCAATGCCATCTGTTTTGATTTCTTCACACCTTTTTTTTCTTTTAAAAAAAAAAAGATAGAATCATGAGGTTTTACTGGATAATGAGGAACCCAGTGATCAAAAGAGCTGTTGGCTTTGAAATTCACCTTACCTTAACTTTTTTCCTTTAAAACACAAACCTGTTCGTATGCATCTCACTTTCTGTTTGTATGCATCCTTCGTTTTTCCTGCTTGTGTGGGGTCATCTTCAAGGTGGGGCTTTTATTTCAGTCATTCGTTTTATGGGGTCCCTCGATTTGGAAGGGTAAAAAAAACAAGCCTGACTACACATGCAAAGAGGCTGTTTCAAGAGTTTGGATTATGGCTAGGCCATGATGGAGCAACCTTTTTGTTATGCCTAATACTTACCTTTGACCATTCTTTTTGTATGGTGTATGTTATAGTTTCCTCACGTCCATTTCCACGCAAGTAGATAGAATAGTTACAAGTCTCTGTTTAGATGCTATTGTATACTCTTTTGGGAGCATTTTATATCATGTTACAATTGAGTGGATGGTTGTTTAAGTAAGACCTGTACAAAGTACAAACACACATGTTCTTTTAGTTGTTTAATATTACATGTTTATTACCAAGTATATATATTACTACCTCCGTCCCAAAATGATGTCCAAATGTGCGCTTGATCAAGAGCAAATTTGGACATTCATTTGGGAAGGAGGGAGTAGTTGGTGATGGTTTCTTCTAACTAAATCACAGGTCTAGTGTTCAATTCCTTGGAAATGTTAAGGTCTTTTATTTTTTAATTAAATTAAAGGGACGAGCCATAAAATTGTCAGCTTCCGCAGCCAACATATGCACGTTATGCTGCTATATTCACAGGATAGCCAACAAATGCACGTTATGTTGCTAAATGCATAGGATGTATTCTTGGTGTAACTACGCAACTTGGGTTATGGTTACATGGTGAATGTGTAATTGTGTAGGAGATTTTCTTTGCTTAGGATTACTTTTTCTAAAAGCATCATTGTTTATAATGGATTGTTGTAACCTTGGTGGCTTTATCCCCTCGGGTGTGAAGTACGAGAGTGATTGGGAACCTAACTGTTGTACAGTCTTTCATATTTCTGTTTGAGGAAGCCAAACATAACACCTCTTTAAGATTCTAACGTACTTCATTTTATTTTATTTCCATTTTGAAAGCAATACTCAACCAGATATGTCTGATAAAAAAAACAAAAAGGAGATGTTGCATGCATATTTTTCGTCTATTTTCAAGTTTCATTAAGGCTTGAATGAACACATTCCAACAATAGCTTCTTTTTGAGTTCTATTCAGATTATATATCAGCACAGTTTAAATGAGTTTCCTACTTCTACATTCATCATTTCTTAGAGCTGCTCTCTTGCGCTTGTTTTTTTGTTGGAATAATCAAAATCTTAATTGGAGTGGGGAAGAGGACTCAAACTTTCATGTGAAATGTGTAGGGGATTTATGGAAGCTCACTTGCCAGCTTTTACAGAGGACAATCCTCAGCTAGAAGTGGTTACTGAGCTTAATTAGGATGATCGCCGCTAACATCTGAAGCCAAGCAAGAATGTGGACCCTTGTACTTAGTTACTTCCCAGTACCCACCCTTCTTCAGACTCACATTCACATAGAAA
Organism: Campanula takesimana; assembly: GCA_026119855.1. Classification (NCBI taxonomy): domain Eukaryota; kingdom Viridiplantae; phylum Streptophyta; class Magnoliopsida; order Asterales; family Campanulaceae; genus Campanula; species Campanula takesimana. The sequence goes on along the minus strand of JAOWBW010002678.1, from coordinate 40,239 downwards.
TTGCAGGGGAACTCTTTCACCAAACACTCAATAGCCCACTTTTGCGGTGTGCTCTTTCTCACCTTGAACCTCAAATTCTTCATAATATGGTACTTCTTTATTTGGTACTGCATATCAATCTTCTCTGCGAAGCGAATTCCTTTGGCGATTCCATCACTCTCCGCATTCCATTCTGCAAACTTGTATTCACTATTATCATAATTCTCTGACCCTTCACCAATATCGCGGTAAAATGGATATTCTGCTCTCCCATACATTTGATTATGCGGTTCACCTTGAAAAGTAACCATGTGTGCTCCTACATCACCACCTTCCCCATCATCACCCTCATTCTCGCTATCAGTTGGACTCGAACAATCTTCATATCCAGAATCAACATCAGAACTTATTGCAAGGATATGACCTTCATAATCTGAATCATCATCATTTTCACGTTCATCTACCTCTTCCACTTCCCCTTCCACTTCTGCTTCCACTTCCGGTTCCACTTCCGGTTCCACTTCCCCATGTGTTTCAAAACCACCAGTATCTCTCTCAAGGTAGTTAACATTATTATCAAAAACTAAAAAATCCATGATAATATACAACTACAAGCTACCTATCCCACCTAATTGAGCAGAAACATCAAACATGACTTTCATACACATATCATTCTCGACTTCAAACGGAATGTAACTTGCAAACCCATTACCCATCATATGAGGATATCTACAAATAACTTTCAACTTAGCATCTCTTGGATCTATATCAATTTTCTTATATAACTTCCTAATCAATTTTTCGTAACCCCAACGAGTTTTTGCCCTAAGTGGAAATTTTGGCCCCTGTTCAAGAATACTATCTCCAAACGGGTGTTCATCATCTCCTCCCCTGTAGCACATGAAAATAAGTGGAAGTCCACTCATATTTTCCCCTAAACAAATTAATTCAACAGTCAAAATATATATAAAAAAATGCACCAAATAACATCATTAACTGAAATGTCAAAAAATTTAACTGAAATATGCATGGAAATTTAACTGAAATGTCAACAAATAACCGTCAAAATGTTAATATAATACATTAAGAAATTGTAAATCATATATGCATGGAAATTGTAAGAAATGTTAACAAATAACAGTCAAAAATTTAACTAAAATGTCAAAAATTTAACTGAAATATCAAAAATTTAACGAGTTTTGCGTTGGATGTTAAATGTTTAAAGGACAACACATCTTTTTTTTTTTTACTGAATTATAGTTTAATAACTCTAGTTTGCATTCACATTATACAAATAAAAACATATAACAAAGATTAAAATGTACCTTAGATGCTTGAATCAAATTCACCAAATACAACTTTTGAGCTTTCAACTTAAAAGGGAGAGAAAAAAAAAATTGAAAGATGAGAATCAGATATTAAAGAAGTTTGTGTTTTGAATATGAAACGAGTGAAAATAAAGCAACCAGTTGTGGGTTTTATGGAGACCTAAAGTCAAAATATTCCCTCCTAATCCTTCTTAACCCCTAATTATTCTTAACCTTAACCGGGCAATGGTAGTGCCGACTTCGCACTAAAGTCGGCATTGCCAATGCCTACTTCACAAAAAGTGGTCATTTTGGTATATAAAGTTTCCCAAATGTCATTTAGGTAGATAATGATTTAAAAGGGAATTATTTGGGAAAAAAAAAAAAATCCAAAATGGACATTCAGAAAGAAAATAAGAAGAAATAGTCATAAAAAAAAAAGACGTTTCATTTCATTCATCACACCATTACACTCTCATATCAGAACAGAGCAAAACACAACTTATTCCCCCTGCGATATCAAAACGAAACTCTTCACCTCCATAACAAACTTAACCCGATTCGCCAAAAACTCACCCCCCCCCACACACACACACACACACAAACACATCGATTTCTTATCTAATCTACCGACCGAACCCCAAACAGAGGCGCCGATTCATCTGAAGACCCATTCAAGCGACTTTAACCTCTATCGTCTTTGGCTTCTTCGGCTCCGGCGGCGGCAATTTCTCAATGGTAACAGTAAGCACTCCGTCCTGACAAACCGCCGAGATTTTGTTAGTGTCAGCATTCTCCGGCAACACGAATTTCCTCATGAATTTCCCGATCCTCCTCTCCATTCTCACGTACTTGGCCCCTTCCTTCTCCTCCTCACGCTTCCTCTCTCCACTAATCAACAACACATTGTCGTCCTCCACCTGCACCTGGATCTGACCGGATTTCAGCCCCGGCATGTCGACGATGAAGACATACGAGTTAGGATACTCCTTGACATCGGCCGGAGTGGCCGCCATTGCCTTTGTGTCACGGACGTAGGTACGAGTGGGAGCGTTGGAGGATGACTTGTCGGCGGCGGATTCATCGGCGGCGCCGTCGAGGATGTGGTGGAGAGTGTGGAGGAGTGGGTTGTCGAGGCCCATCAGTCGGATGTCCATTTTTCGCTTCCTTGGGAACTGGGATTCTGTGATTGACGAGATGATTTGTTTGATCTTTGATCTGGAATTTGGATTTGTTGTTGATCTTTGCTGGAGAAGAATTAGGGATGTAGGGAGTGATTTATACGGGGAGAGGGAATTTTCTGGAACGTAAAGGAGAGTTTGGGAAATGAAAATGGGGAAGGTTCTAGGGGTTTCTTCTTACGTGTTCACAGATGTGAAAAGAACATTGTGGAAAGTTCTTTATTTATTCCCTCCTATTTTTCATGGGAGCAATGATAGGGGCACAAAATAAGGTCACAAAATCTTGGTCATAAGATGAGGTGGCGATATTTTATTGGGTACATCGATAATGGACCCGCCACATACTAATTAAAAACACCAATAAAATCATGGGATTTTTACCAATAAGTCCCTTGGGAAGGATGGTATTTGCCAATAAAGACACATCATTTTATATTCTACCTTAGGGTCCTTGGGTTGAAATCAATTTTACCAATAAATCCCTCACCCTTTTTAAATGGAAAAAATACCCCCAGCCCAAATAAAATTGACCCTCTTTGACCACCTACTAGATCTTTGACTTTCAGCCGCCACTTACCACCACCGCCGGACCTCCACCCGCCACCGCCGGACCTCCACCGCCTCCCGCCGCCGGAACGGACCTCCACCCGCCACCGCCTCCCGCCACCGCCGGAACGGACCTCCACCCGCCACCGCCTCCCGCCGCCGCCAACAACCACCCGCCGCCGGACCTCCAGCCGCCGCTGCCGCCCTCCAGTCGCCACCATTCCCCAACTCCATCTTTGATAACTAGAAATATTTAAAAAGATATTGCATGCCCCAAGGTTTGAACCCAAAACCTCTTAGTTTTAAATGGTGAACTCTACCACTATACCAAACTCACTCTTGTTTTTTTATGAAGTGTTTTAAATTTAACCCAACAAAATCACATTTCTCAAGTGTTTTTTCTTTTTTTTTTCTTTTTTCTTTTTTACCAGAAGCATTCTTCTTGTTCTTTTTATGAAGTGTTTTAAATTTAACCCAACAAAATCACATTTCTCAAGTTTTTTTTTCTTTTTTTTCTAGAAGCATTCTTCATAATTAAATTGATAACTGAGAAATGAATGTACTAGTTGTTGTGCTCAAATTCATATGTGAATAAGTGAGAAATGAATGTCCCATTCATTATATTAATAACTGAGAAATTCATCGTTGTAATTAAACAACCGATAAATTGAGTCATCAATTGTGAAAAATGAGAGATGATTTTATCAATTTTATTCAATTATGAACAACTGTTAAATGAATGTCTCAGTTATAATATTAGAATTCATGTGTGAACAACTGTGAAATGCATATCTCAGTTATTATAATGATTGTGAAAAATTGAGAAATGAATTTATCAGTTTTTATGAATAAAAAATGAAAAAAGACACAAGTGTGAAATCACACAACAACTGAGAAATCAGTTAAAAAATTATTTCACAAGTGAAAAGTGAAAATTTATTTTTTAAATTTGTGAAATTAATTGAGAAATTAAAAATGGTTTTTTTTTTTCCAAATTTTACAACAGAAACATGATTTTTCTATTTATAAAATTTGAATTATGTATTGAGTGTTCTTGTTTGATTCGTATTGTCGACACGATTAAAACAATGGTTTTGGATCATTTTTTCAGTTTATAGATTTTGAGATATGTCATTTTAAAATTTTAGGTGGAAAAAAGAAAAGAAAAAAAGAGAAATAGGAAGAGAGAAAGATAGAAAAAGCTAAAGGGAGAAGGGGGAGGAGGGGAAGGCTTCGTAAGCCTTTTACACGTGATAAAGGAAGAGAGAAAGAAAGAGAGAAAAAGACGTGTGCTGGGTGGGTTTTTGCATGAGCCAAGGGCATTTTGGTCCAAGAAAAGGGCAAAGGACTTTTTGGTAGGTTTTCAAAATGTCTGTCCTTATTGGTAGTTTTTATTTGGCCTAGGGACTTATTGGTCAAAGCCTCTAAAATCATTATACCTAGGATTTTGTGAGCAAGATTTTGTGAGTTTTTTGTGCCCCTAGTATTATTCTTTTCATGGTGGAGCCCGAAATTTTCGTCAATAGGGGCAAATATTGCGCAACATAAAATTTTGACAAACACTTGGCTGAGACCGTCTCACCTTGTGAGACGGATCCACCCATGGATCACCCATAGATATGCCCAGCTACCCGCCCAGGTAAGCCGCCCAGCTGTCCATCTTGGTCTTTCAGTGCCTTAAAAAAACCCCATCAACTTTAAAAATGCTATATCTTTAGATTTTGAAGTCGAAAAAAATATTTAAAAATATTTGAGACGAACAAAACTAGATAGATCATGAAATGATTTGATTTTTTTTTTAAAATATTTTTTAACACAAAAAAAATTGGGTTGTTTCGTCTCCTGAGATGTAACACGTTCTAATGAAGAAAGTAATAGTTTGGTCTTAAAGATGTAACACTTTATTGTAAGATGTAACAGCAGTTTCGCAAAATAATATAAATAGTTTTTATGGTTAGAAAAAGTAATAATATTATGTAACACAGTGCACATATGATTGTAATATGTTATATAGATGAATGTAACAGTTTATAACAATTTTTTTTTTTTTAAAAAAAGAGTAAAAAATCATGTATATAATCGGTTTTGCATTTCAATTGAATGTAAAACCCTAGAAAAGTATTACAATTGAGAAAAAAAAAATGTTACATTCATTTATTATAAAATGTTACATTAGTTTAGTTGTCCATCTTATATTATCTTTAATTTATTTCAGCAAAATTGTGGTAAATTTTTGAAAAAAAAAGGTGTTACATATGAGAAAAATTGTTACATTCCTTATAAAAAGTGTTACTTTTGCTGGCAAGCAAAAAATGGTAGGGAAAAAAAAAGGAAACGGCTTGGGCTTGCTGGCGCCATCGCACGGCGTGCGGCGGTCGCACAACAGTCCACCCCCTTAACTCTATTTTAACTAATGGAGACAAAAAAAATCTAGTGTATTATTACTTTTATTTCAAAACAGACAAATTTCAACAAATTTCACTAAACCCCAAAATTTTAACACACAAAAAATGAGCTGCTCGTCGTAAAAAAATGTAACACGTTTTAGGACAACCCCAAAATGGAAGTGTTTTATTTAATGGGACCCACATGCACACTCACAACAACTTTTCACTCATTATTCTCTACCCCACTTTCTCTCTCCTAATTCACTTTTCATACTCACAACACCTACTCCACTAACACTTTTTCCTTAATCCCCATGTCCAACCAAAAAATCATAATTCGGGTGGAACGGAGGGAGTATTACTTTTGGCAAACGAAAAAAACAGTAAAAAAAAAAAAGCATTTAGGAACAAAGTTATGCTAAAAAAACACTCATTTTGGGACCAAGGTTTTTTGAAAATGACACTCATTTAGGGACAGAGGGAGTAATTTTTTTATTTGATAAACAGGATGAGCTTTTTTTTTCCCCATAAAGATGAAATTTGATGGGAATATATATATATATATATATATATATATATATATATATTTGTAAATAGTGATAATTTCTTTATGTTGTTTTAAATTTGGTGAATGTAAAAAGTAATTTATTATGTTCATAGAATAAAATTTGAATTTATTTATAATTTTCTTTATTTTAAATTTATTATTTAGAAAATAATCTAAATCCTTTTATATTTAATATAGCAATTAGATTAATTTGTTTAATAATTTTGATTTTTTTAATAAAATTATTTTATATATGATAACTACTTATTTTATTATATACTTTATTATTAAGAAATAATATTTATTTCATTTCTAAACCTTTGAGTTTCAAAAATTTCACTAAACCCTTACTAACTAATATCATTACAAATAGATACATTTTGACGATCACGTGCGAGGCAAGTGATATTTAACTGACTTTTCTAACGATTTCCGTCAAAAAGCCCTTAACTGGCGAAAATTTCAAATTTGAAGCCCTGATCTAGCGGAAAAACAAAAAACCCAGGCCCCTTTTAGACGGCCCTCCTGGAGTTCAGGCCCTAATCTGTCATTAACCCTTGAAAAAAAACAAGATATTTTGGGCCTTTCTCATATTCCTAGTTGCAAAGATATTTTGGACTCCAATCGCCTACTCCCTCCGTCCCACTCGAATTAGGACAAATTTTCATTTTGGGTGTCCCATTCGAATTAGGACAACCAAAAAATGGAAATGTTTTATTTAATGGAACCCACATTCACACTCACAACAACTTTTCACTCATTATTTTCTACCCCACTTTCTCTCCTACTTTACTTTTCATACTCACAACACCTACTCCACTAACACTTTTTTCTTAATCCCCGTGCCCAACCCAAAAATCCTAATTCGGGTGGGACGGAGGGAGTATGTAATGTTGAGTGGCATGATTGGATATATTGTAACTTAGGTGGCCTATGTGAATAATCTGTCAAGGTTGAGTGATCCAAATAATAGTTTTGCTTTAAGGTAATAATACCTAAAGGCACATCATAAATTTCATGTGTTCTTAATTTTTTTCTCAAATGTTCATTCGGTTTTTTTTCCTCAAATGTAAACGCAAGGTAACCAAATAGAATGTTTTTGATCCAATATTTAGGTTAAATTTTGAATGCAAATTTGACAAACCATCGACCTTTCATATCGAAAATCAGATAATATGGGTGTAAGTGTAACTCCGGTAAGCATACTCTAATTCCATATCTGTATGTGTAGTTGTATGTAATATTGCGAAATATTTGTGGCATTTCACAAAAATACTAAATAAACAAATTCTTTGAAGTAGTGATTATTAAGTAAATGGTCCCTTTACAAGTCAATATATTCGAATATTACACCATGCTCAGTAAGGAAAACTATCATATTCAAGTTTTGTTTTGTTTTATTTCGTTGAGATGGTCTCTTGTGAGAACACCTAGATCCGTCTCATAGAAGAGACGGGTCCATGACCCATGGGGCATAACCTGCCACGTGGCAACCACCCATTGGCCCATTTTTTTCCCCGGCTTTTCCGTCGTTTACCCAAAGTAATGGTTACCATAACTTAATGTAATGACTGAATACATATCAAGTAACATTATCAATAAGTAAACGTAACACCTGTTTTACAAAAACAAAAGCTCGTTTTACCTATTTTTTTAGGGGTGAGCAAAAAAAACGAAAAAAACCAATAAAACCGAAAAATCGGGCCGAAAAACCGGTCCAATAAGCTATTGGTTAGGACTGGTTTCTAAAAATTAGAAAACTGAAATTAGTGGTTCGGTTTAGGTTTCCAGCTTGTTAGAACCGATAAGAAACCGAACCGATAACCTGAAACTATGTCGTTTTATTCCTAGCTTATTATTTGAGTTAATAGTTGTAAACTTTAATTTGTAGTTTTTGGCCCAAGTAGTATCCATTGGCCCAATTTATACTTCAACAAAAAAATGTGACTTATTTGACCTTATTATTTATTATGTGCAAATTGGACCTCATTTGAATGTAGCTCATTAAGGCGGCCCAACAAACCCACAACCCAACAGTCCATTCTATTGGTTTGACACCGAACCAAACCGATATCACACCGAAACCGAACAAACCGAACCATTAAGAAACCGAAGCTTAATGGTTTGAATTACATAAACCGATAACTATTGGTTTGGTGTCGGTTTTGGCCTAAAACCGAACCAAACCGACCCGTGCACACCCCTACATTTTTTTCAAATGTTATACTAACTATAATTACGTGTAACCCAAATAATATCTAAATGCAATTATCATTTATACTGAAATGTAATAGTGCTTTTGCAAAAATGTAAAATATTGTGTATTTTGATTTAATTTTTTGAAAGAAAGTAACATTTGAAAAGTAACAACTCATATACATGAATGTAATTGTTTGTACAAGTAAATGTAACACTTAAATAAAAGAAATTATAACATATTTCTATAGCTAATGTAATACTTTAACATGTAATACTAATCAAGTGTATAGCTCTAAAAATGTAAATGGTTGAATTATTACTTTTTCTATACATGTGTTACAATTATGTATAAACACTGTTACATATAAGTAACACGTTCATTACATTTTAGTTGTAATAAGTATTACTTTTGGCAAACGAAGAAAACATAAAAAAAAAAAAAACACACTGTTACTTTTCTGTATATATATGTATTACTTTTATGTATACAAACTGTTACATATAAGTAACACGTTTGTTATATTTAGTTATAGCAACTATTACTTTTGACAAACCGAAAAAAAAACCAAAAATAATAATATAAAAATTTAAAAAAAGCAATTTTTTTGGGCCTGTGGGTCATGAATCCAGGTCATGGATAAAAAATGACCCGTCTCTACTATAAGACGGATCATGATGTTCTCGTACAAGTTTTTGTCTATTTCGTTTTATTACAATGTAAAAGCACATCTAGACTCAAAAAACAAGACGGAAATATCATAGTCTTGATGTTATTGTTAACTTAATCTCGTTCTATTATTTTTTCTACTTGATACTCGTACGCAACTTAGAATAAGACATTCTAATACTGTCTATATCTACCATTCAATCAAACCCAATTTATGGAGTATTTAAGATTATTTTTCTCCACCACTCACATAACATATACACCCAACATTGTTATCTTGTTTTTTATTTTTTTATGCTTTAGTTACAATCCAACTCAAATCAACGTAAATATCTCTTACTTTTCTTTTCTTTTTTTTAGACAAACACACCAATATATACATACAATAAAGGAGTTTATTACACTTTTCCTTTATTTGTTTTACTACTTACATCTTATCAATACTCAATTCTATATTTTTTTTTCTCTTATAATAAATTAATTAGAATATCTTGACTATTAAATTTGTTTTAATGATTATAACCGTAAAGTTAACTGAACTAGTTCAAAGTAAATAAACACTTGGTTAGAACAATATTAAATTGTACGTCATAAGTTGATGAGCTAACACCACTTAAATCGCATCTCCATAAAATTATGTCAAATACTCTCTCCGTCCCATACTTATACTTATTGCTATTAAAAGTGAGTGTACGGGGATTAAGAAAATACTCCCTCCGTCCCATTTAAAGAGTCAAAAATTTCCTAAAAAGGCGTCCCATTTTAAGAGTCAAAATCCTAAAATGGAAAGTGGGTCTTACATGTCATACTCACAACAATTATCCACTAACTCTTCTCTACTTCACTTTCTCTCTCCTATCCAACTATCAACACTCACAACACATCACATTTTCCTTAATTCTTGAACCCACTCATTTTTTTGACTCTTAAAATGAGACGGAAGTAGTATGTTGGCAAAAAAAGTATTGCGAGTGGGTAGGAGAGAGAAAATAAGTTAGTGGATAGTTGTCATGAGTGGGTAGGAGAGAGAAAATTGAACATTTTGGGTAAGTCGCAATAAGTATGGGACGCCCAAAACAAAAATAAGTAGCGATAAGTTTGGGACGGAGGTAGTATCATTGAAGAATTTATACATAAGTATGCCCATTACTCTTTTTTTTATTGTTATTATTACTTAAAAGTAACAAATACATACGAATATTTGTTAGCTCCTCTAAGAGCTAACACCATACAGTATATAATTGTATGGTAAACAAATGGTAGTTGCAATACGTATTAGACTATTTCAGAAGCTACACCATTTTGTATCGCATTAATTTTACTAAATTATATACCACTTGGTTATACAATTATGGATTTAAAAAAAAATCAGGATTTATATAAAATGATGTTTTTTTAGTGAAAAAAGAGAGATTATTTCAGGGTTAATATAAAATGATCGCTTTTTAGTGCAAATGAGAATAATAATAAGTGTGAGTTTTTCAAATGTTTAGGTATATGATGATTGTTCTTGTTATACGGGACGAAGAGAAGAGACAAATGGAAAATAGTAAACACAAATAAAGATCACATATTTACGTGGTTCACTAACGACGTGTTAGCAACGTTCATGAACAGTAGGGGAATAAATTATGTTATAGAGACTTGATTCTCATCACAAATTACAGATTACATATTACTATATAGGATAGAGTATAAAAGTACTTACTCTTGTAATTCCAATCAGAAACCCTAATAATTCCAATCAGAAACCCTAATGGACTTGACCCGGGTTAGTTCGTGTAATGTGCCGGTCAAGTCGTCCCACCAGTTCCCCTTAGGGTGTCTCTTCCTAGTGATCGACCTGATGTTTAAAGTCAGAACCATAATTTCTTAATTTGTTAGATACATTCGGAAGCTCTGGTAATTGAATTTGGCTAGCTTTTCATGAACAACTACATATAAATGCCATGACTAATTAAATACTACTAGTATATTCTCATCTCAGATAAAGAACACATATACACATTATATATAACACACAGTATATGAACGTACACATATAGTTACATGATGAATACGGAGTATATAGGAAGACATTAACTTTACACATACAATCAAATACATATTAAGCAATGCACCAGACTATTATCTAGGAATGGAGGCATTTGGACTGAGTAATGATTATATGCGACTATGAAATCTATAGGATTCACTCTATAGTGGTCCCTACCAACTTCACAGCTAGATGATCACTGCTCGGTTTAAATTAATATTTCCATGAAAATGGTACTGAAGGTTCTCCTCTCATGTGATATCACAAACTAAACGCCATCATGACTCGTAGTGAACCTTGACCGCCTTCCTCTTCTTTGGGAATGGTAATTTATCAGTTTGCGTAAGCACTTGATTATGATACGGATGATGTGAGCCAAGATGAGAGTACTCATTAACCCCACCCACACGAGTAATACAATCAAAACCACATAAGCGATCTCATCAGTCAATCTTTTATCAGGCTCAAGAGTGACCACAGATAAGAGGAAAGTAAAAGCAGTAGCGTTTACAGCAATCCACATAGTTACCATCAAAATGATCATGAATACACGCCTCTTTATTGGCAACCCACTTATAAGCAGTAGAATAATGCTTAGCGAAGAAATTAAGCTAATCATGTTGGCAATTATAAACCGTCTGTATGGCCCGTTATTTAAATCAGCCATTATAGAGGTTCCTGGGATGTGCCTGTAATTCCTCGTAATATCACTTGGAAAGGACGCTGAGTTGTTCCTGTTCGGGTCATTCTCAAACTCTTGCCAAACACCCCCAGGAGGGTTCACGCCAACTTGGAAAGCCATGGTTGCAATTAGAGATGCCACCACCATTAATGTGTTTCTATTATCTTCCAACCATTTTTCCTGATTTGTTTTAGGCACTATTTTCTTTTCTGAGGGTGGAGTTTCTTCTAGGAGGGTCAGTAAAGTTTCTGTATGGTTTTGTGCCTGCTGTTCTGAATTGTTTCTATTTTCTTCGATAGCGCCTGCATTTATAAGGCTCTTCTTGATTTCCTTGTCGTTCACATCTCTTTGGGAACGTGCTAAAATACCCATTGCTGTAACCCCATCTCCGTTTGGCTCATTCACTTCTATTGATGTATTCTGAAGCAAGAATTTCACGGTCTGCACAAGTTTTAGAGTTGATTAGAAATTGATAAAATAGAAAGAATACACACACACACACACACACTTATTACGGTTGAAACCAATTGTTACAGGGATACCTCGATTTGTTTGTCTGCCACGGCTACGTGTAAAATAGTATGTCCATCGTCATCCCTAGAATTTATAAACTCATGATCACTTAGAGTCGCCACTAGAAGCTTCAAAGCCTCAAACTGGTTGTGTTTAACACATAAATGCAAGATAGTCTCACCCATGTTTGCCATAGCTCTAGCTGCATGAGCCCTTACTCGAAGCAACTCATTCAAGACATCGATCCTCCCTTTCATGGCTGCTAGATGGACTGGATTCATTCCATCTCTATCACATGCAAGGCACGTGTCAGGGCTGACCAATACCAACTCCTTCACTATTTCCACATACCCTTTTGCTGAGGCCAAGTGAAGAGGGGAAGATCTTCTCGAGTTCATCTCCATAGCTAGCTCAGGCTTTCGTTTGAGAATATGTCTAACTAAATCAAGATGGCCTAGCATCGATGCCACATGAAGGGGTGTCTCGTTGTAAGGATTTAGTATTGTATATCTATCTAGAATTAATGGGTCTTCTCTAAGCAATCCTAGCAAGGAAGATACACTTCCTTGTAGTGATGCTTCAAAAAGGAGTTTTTTCATGTCCATGCTCTCTCACAATGGCTGAAAAAACATACACGCATCACACACTAGACATCAATTCTATATATAGAGAAAAGAGATAAGATATTTGTTGGTGGAAAATGTATGTCCGGTAAAGGACAGCCACAAAAGAGTTTAGGAGACTTGTGTTCAAGTCAATGCCATAACATTGTTTCTTGGGCTGCATCACATCTGCATTGAGCTGTGTGGGCCTTTTTCTTTTGTGTTATTCTTGTAAAAATAAATACAACCTCTCTCAAAATAAATGTCGGAAATTGTTCTTGATCAAGAGGATTATCGGACATTCATTTTGAGACAGATGGATTAGTAACCCCAAACCTCTGGCTAGTATTTTGACTTGATTTGTTTTTACTCCCTCGTCCCTAAATGAATGCCAATTTTCAAGAATTTTTTGTCCCAAAATGAATGTCTTTATTAAAAATAAATTTGTATATAAATGTTTTTTTTTTTGGAAATTTTTTCACTAGTCCTTTTTTACATGCAAAACTAAATGTTTGAAAAGAACATTACAAGAATATATATGAATCTTTGTCATTAAATTGTATAAAAAGTAAAATTTTTAGATGTCCCTTGATTTGAAATTTGACCATTCATTTAGGGACATAAGGAGTATCTTTTATTCTACAAATCAGATCAGTTAGAAGAAAAAGTATAAGCATGAAAGTCTTCATTTGTTAAGAATTTTCTTTTCTTTTCTGAGATATATTTTTCATTTTACATTTCTAAGACCTTTCTCTAACGGCCCGCTCGGCTTACCACAGACCCACCAAAAGTCCATGGATGTTATTGGTGCTCAATGGTAATATAGTGGATGATTATATATCACAATCAAAGCCTATATCATTCCGATGTGGGATGTGGGATTTAACGTTTCCAATGAAATGAAAAATAAGTGGGAAATACCATATAAATTTGTCCATGTACTATAGTGGTATCATTTTTAGACGGAGGGATATAGCGCAATATGCCTCTGATCCAGCATTTTCGTTAAATTATGGATGCAAACTTGACGGTCGTCAATCTTTCACACCAATAACCTGATACTGGTATGGGCATTAATCGTACTCCAAACGCTTATCAATCCTAGAACTAAGAAACATGTTTAGGGTTTTACAAAAAGAAGATGAATCATCATAAAAACAATATTCAGGTGGCTCTGGATATGAAAATAGTCCCTTTACAACTCAACATTTTAGAAAGAGGCATCAGTCTTCATTTTCATTTTCCGGTTTCAAAATATTCAACATTCGTAACTAAAAATATGCAAATGACTTCAAAAAAAAAAAAAAAAAAAAAAAAACCCGTTAATTGGTTTAAAAAAAAACTCATTTATACTCCTCTAAAGTACCAACTAATTACAATTTATATTTTTTATGAACGTATTTATATCCATAAAATTTGCTATTAATGTGTATTTTATAAAATGACAACTGAACGGAAAAAAAGGGAGTCAAAATTTGAAATTACAATTAAAATAATAATAATAATTATAATTTCTCATTTCTTAATTTTGTTGACTTTGTATTAGTTTTCTTTTCAAATTTAATGAAAATATTTGCAACCACCAATTTACAATTAAAGTTAATATTTACAATACATTTTTGAGAGATATAACTGAATATTTTGTAGTTTGATTGACTTATGTAAATAATGTGTTAAAATTGCGTAACCCAAATAATAGGAGCAAAGCCCGATAAATTCCTTTTTTACAAATCTCTTTCTCATAAATACTTCACAACATGTTGTATTATTCATCAATTGTACCGCATCACATAAAACTGCACACTAAATGTAATACTGGATGGAGGCGGCAGGGGTGACCGGGCGGCGACCAGCGTCCGGCGATTGGTGGTTGTGGCAGGATGCAGTAATACTAGTACTCAAACCCGTGCCGATGGCACGGTGACGGTATGTAATAATGGAAAAGACTATTCAATTGCATTCTTAGTGAATATGGGACAGAGATAGTAATAATTTTAGCAGGACGGAAGGAGTAGATTACATTTTTGGTTCTCTGTAGTGCCCCAAAAGAGGCGACTTAAACTTAACATTTAACATCTAGTTTCAGTTGAAGTATACAACTCTATGATATCAACTTCGATTAAAGAAAACTCGAATGAACTTGCTCTGCTCAGATTCCAACCCAAAATGATTTGTTTCTTCTCCGTTCAGTCTAAAATGATAGTCTCATGCCTTATTTTTGTTTATCCCGAAAAGTTAATTTCTTTTTCCAAAATTAAAGCTTCAAAATCACTGAATTTTCAAACTTATAATATAACCTTAAATAATTGAGAAATCAAACGGGACTATCAATTTGGGACCGCGGGAGAATTATTTTCTTGTTTCTCTGTCCAACTGGCGCTCTAACGTCGAAATAATTTACAATGTGATATCAATCAATTGTATTAGTAAATCCATTTTTGTACTGTATCAAAAATAAAAATAGACATTTATTTCGGGTTGGTGACACTGCATACTCCTTGAGAACTTTGTGAGGGCAAAAACCCACCTGTCCATACAAACCAAAAGAAGAAGAAGAAGAACAGGAAGAAGAAAAAGAAAATGTTCCAGTACACATAAACATTCATACAATATGTATATGTAAAATTCTGGATGAGGAAACTGCCATCTTGATAACTCTAATAGCACAGCGGATGAGGAAACTGCCACCCCGACAACAATCAACAACCTTACGCCTCCCATCACTTTTAGCAGTAAACATGGAATTGAAACTAACATTTAAATACCTGGTTTCTGGTGAAATTGAGCAGCTATCAGAAAGGAAGCAAGAGAAAGTAAATTCAAAATTCATGAAGGAAGCAAGAGAGTAAAAGAAACAAACAGAAAATAGGTTTTTAGGTTCTTTAATTTGACTGTGTTGAATCAAGATCGATCTAACTGGATATCCTTGAAAAAAAAAAAAAAACTCATATTTTCTCGAATTCGTAAACAGCGAACTGGATCAGCAATGGGCTGCTACAGGCAAGTCGCCGCAGAAGGCGAGGGAGTCGTGGGTAACGGTTGGAGATAAACGTGCATAACTGTTCACACTGACTCAATAATAGCCGTAGGATCGATTTTCCAACACTAAATCTCAGCCACTCTTTGTCTTGCAGTTATTCCTGCTTCCTATTGTAATATAGATTGATGCAGTATCATATTTTTTTTACTAATGCATATTGCAAGCGGTGTTTATGGTCCGGTTCGTTCCGGTTTTGAATAAAATTTCATAGAACCGGAACTAGAACCAATAGAACAGTTCTATGAAAATTTAGAACCAGAACCGGACCATTATATATGAGAATCGATAGATTGACTCTCCGATTCTGGTCCGTTTTATAAAAGTATACATTAAACAGCTTCCTTCTACAAAATGTTGATAAAATATTTAAAAGAAAAAAAAAACTCAAAGTAATAATTTAAACAAAAAAATTCTGAAGAAAAAAAAAACCCAGATCAGAGACTTTACAAAATTCTGTTATACTCATTCAAATCAGATAAACAACACCGAATTGTAATTTCAGTCGAACCCTGTTTGAGAAATTAGGAAATACTTTTAGGCATAGAGACAAACCTGACAGCAGTATGCAGTATACACTTCTATGCAAATGAATTAGAGGTTGGGATTTTTTTTTTTTTTTTTTTTTTTTTTTGAGCATATACTTTTTAGATCTTTGTTGGAAATCATTTTTATAGTATAGTATATATATATATATATATATATATATATATATATATATATATATATATATATATATATATATATATTATTATTATTATTAATCCAGTTCGGTCCAAACCGACATTAAAATTTATAGAATGGGGACCGAACCAATCTAGCGGTTCTCGAAGAATTTGGAACCATAACCAGAATAAACATGCTGGTTACTTTCATTGGTCCGGTCCGGTTCTAATTTTTTTTTCACTCCTAGCATGCAATATGATATACTACCGAACTTCTCGGGCATTTCAATTTAATGGGGAACGTGTGGGGAAGTGGATTATCTATAAAAGAACTTTTTTTTTTAAGCATCCCCCACCCCCACCCCCCCCCCCCCCTTTTTTTTTTTTTTTTTTTTTTTAAAAAAAAAAAGCCTATTACTAAGTGCAACACACCTTCTCCCATCAGCCTCACGCACACCCACTCAGACCGCACGCACAAACAGAAATGGACTAAACCCTCACGCCTCACCCCCCTCTCTCTCTCTCTACGGGCAGAAACAGTTCAAAATCGAACACCTCCACGCTTCACTGGTTTTCCGTCCGGTCGCCGATTCGCCTCCTCTCCACCCTTTCTCTACTGGTACCTTCTCTCCGTCTTCACCCTCATGAACTCATTTTGTAATGAAATTTCAATTTCAGTTTATGGTTGCTTTAGAATTGAGATAATGTCTGTGTACCTTGTTAATTTATTGGGATTTCATATATGTTGCTAATTTCAGATTTAGGGGTTTCATATTTAGAATTTAGATATTGTCTCTGTGTACCTTGTTATTTATTGGGATTTCATATTTAGAATTGAGAGGGTGCATTCTTTCTGGTGTTGATAGTCTCTTGGTATCTATCTTATGTCTTGTAAGTTATTCCCAACCGTCCTCAGCCGAGTCTATCTGATCTCCTTCCCCGCAAGTGCTAGGAGTATTTAAGAATTGAAAAGAAACAATTTACTCCCTTTGTCCCGAAATGATTCTCGTTTGCCATTTTTCATTGTCCCAAAAAGTTCTTCTCATTGTACAATTTAGGCTTAAATGTGCATAAACACAATATGGCTAGTGAAGCAAGTGTTCATATCCTTCAAAAGTTTGAATAGTCAAATGTGAAGATCATTTTGGGACGGAGGAAGTATTTACTTCTAAAGATTAATTTCTTGTGTTAGTATAACTGTTTCCTAACCCCACTTATTCATCAATCAGTAATTTGTTGAAAACCAAGCAAATGTCACAGAGAGGTATTTGGCAACTCCAAAAGCTAGTTGTCAGCTATTGTAACTGGGGAGGAAGCAGTCGGGGCATACGGTATGTTTGCTTTTGTCTTTCCCTTTTTTTTAAGACACTAGTATTTGTGAGTATTGCTTCCGCTAATATTTTAGAGTTGGTTTTATGTAGTTTACTAGCTCCATCGAATAAACGCCCATCATACTTGCTTGGCCCATTCATTAAACTTTTAACTAATGAACAAGGGAGAACAACATCAACAACAACAACAACAAAGGAGGACCTAGTGAATTAAATAATATTTTGGTAGACGTAACACTTGAGTCATATAATGGTCCTCGCAACTCCCCCCCCCCCCCCCCCCCCTGCTGAGTCATTAAACTTTTTGCTAATAAACAAGGGACAACAACAATAACAACAATGGAGAACCTAGAGAATTAAATAATATTTTGGTAGACTTAACACTTATCATATAATGGTTCTCGCAGTCCCCCCCCCCCCCCCCCCCCACCCCCCGCGGGGCTGAAGAAGTCCTGATTGGATTTTACAAGTTGATTAGTTCGTCAAATTTTACTATCTGCAGTTAGCATTATTTGTTTGCTCTGTCAAAACCTTGTAGTTCATTTCAGATAAGTCAACATATACAACAGGGTGGGGGTGGTTACGACTGTGAGGAGGGCAGTGGACCAGTGACTGAGGTTTAGAGTGAATGAGAGCGGTGGTGGTTTAGACTGAAGGAGATAGTAGGGTGGGTTGTGGAGAGTGGCGGAAGTAGAGGGAATTGCTTGCGTTTGGGGTTGTGATTTTTGATAACTAAATAAGG
Source organism: Campanula takesimana (assembly GCA_026119855.1). Lineage (NCBI taxonomy): Eukaryota > Viridiplantae > Streptophyta > Magnoliopsida > Asterales > Campanulaceae > Campanula > Campanula takesimana. The sequence continues at coordinate 21,819 of JAOWBW010002678.1, read as the reverse complement.
GCCTAATTCACCTGGAAAATTCCATCTACAGCACCCTGTACATATTAGTTAACACACCGTGGCCATCTGCATTGGTCAAAAGTTCAGAAATGGTATTGTAGCATACACTCAATGCCATCTGTTTTGATTTCTTCACACCTTTTTTTTCTTTTAAAAAAAAAAAGATAGAATCATGAGGTTTTACTGGATAATGAGGAACCCAGTGATCAAAAGAGCTGTTGGCTTTGAAATTCACCTTACCTTAACTTTTTTCCTTTAAAACACAAACCTGTTCGTATGCATCTCACTTTCTGTTTGTATGCATCCTTCGTTTTTCCTGCTTGTGTGGGGTCATCTTCAAGGTGGGGCTTTTATTTCAGTCATTCGTTTTATGGGGTCCCTCGATTTGGAAGGGTAAAAAAAACAAGCCTGACTACACATGCAAAGAGGCTGTTTCAAGAGTTTGGATTATGGCTAGGCCATGATGGAGCAACCTTTTTGTTATGCCTAATACTTACCTTTGACCATTCTTTTTGTATGGTGTATGTTATAGTTTCCTCACGTCCATTTCCACGCAAGTAGATAGAATAGTTACAAGTCTCTGTTTAGATGCTATTGTATACTCTTTTGGGAGCATTTTATATCATGTTACAATTGAGTGGATGGTTGTTTAAGTAAGACCTGTACAAAGTACAAACACACATGTTCTTTTAGTTGTTTAATATTACATGTTTATTACCAAGTATATATATTACTACCTCCGTCCCAAAATGATGTCCAAATGTGCGCTTGATCAAGAGCAAATTTGGACATTCATTTGGGAAGGAGGGAGTAGTTGGTGATGGTTTCTTCTAACTAAATCACAGGTCTAGTGTTCAATTCCTTGGAAATGTTAAGGTCTTTTATTTTTTAATTAAATTAAAGGGACGAGCCATAAAATTGTCAGCTTCCGCAGCCAACATATGCACGTTATGCTGCTATATTCACAGGATAGCCAACAAATGCACGTTATGTTGCTAAATGCATAGGATGTATTCTTGGTGTAACTACGCAACTTGGGTTATGGTTACATGGTGAATGTGTAATTGTGTAGGAGATTTTCTTTGCTTAGGATTACTTTTTCTAAAAGCATCATTGTTTATAATGGATTGTTGTAACCTTGGTGGCTTTATCCCCTCGGGTGTGAAGTACGAGAGTGATTGGGAACCTAACTGTTGTACAGTCTTTCATATTTCTGTTTGAGGAAGCCAAACATAACACCTCTTTAAGATTCTAACGTACTTCATTTTATTTTATTTCCATTTTGAAAGCAATACTCAACCAGATATGTCTGATAAAAAAAACAAAAAGGAGATGTTGCATGCATATTTTTCGTCTATTTTCAAGTTTCATTAAGGCTTGAATGAACACATTCCAACAATAGCTTCTTTTTGAGTTCTATTCAGATTATATATCAGCACAGTTTAAATGAGTTTCCTACTTCTACATTCATCATTTCTTAGAGCTGCTCTCTTGCGCTTGTTTTTTTGTTGGAATAATCAAAATCTTAATTGGAGTGGGGAAGAGGACTCAAACTTTCATGTGAAATGTGTAGGGGATTTATGGAAGCTCACTTGCCAGCTTTTACAGAGGACAATCCTCAGCTAGAAGTGGTTACTGAGCTTAATTAGGATGATCGCCGCTAACATCTGAAGCCAAGCAAGAATGTGGACCCTTGTACTTAGTTACTTCCCAGTACCCACCCTTCTTCAGACTCACATTCACATAGAAATTGCAGGGGAACTCTTTCACCAAACACTCAATAGCCCACTTTTGCGGTGTGCTCTTTCTCACCTTGAACCTCAAATTCTTCATAATATGGTACTTCTTTATTTGGTACTGCATATCAATCTTCTCTGCGAAGCGAATTCCTTTGGCGATTCCATCACTCTCCGCATTCCATTCTGCAAACTTGTATTCACTATTATCATAATTCTCTGACCCTTCACCAATATCGCGGTAAAATGGATATTCTGCTCTCCCATACATTTGATTATGCGGTTCACCTTGAAAAGTAACCATGTGTGCTCCTACATCACCACCTTCCCCATCATCACCCTCATTCTCGCTATCAGTTGGACTCGAACAATCTTCATATCCAGAATCAACATCAGAACTTATTGCAAGGATATGACCTTCATAATCTGAATCATCATCATTTTCACGTTCATCTACCTCTTCCACTTCCCCTTCCACTTCTGCTTCCACTTCCGGTTCCACTTCCGGTTCCACTTCCCCATGTGTTTCAAAACCACCAGTATCTCTCTCAAGGTAGTTAACATTATTATCAAAAACTAAAAAATCCATGATAATATACAACTACAAGCTACCTATCCCACCTAATTGAGCAGAAACATCAAACATGACTTTCATACACATATCATTCTCGACTTCAAACGGAATGTAACTTGCAAACCCATTACCCATCATATGAGGATATCTACAAATAACTTTCAACTTAGCATCTCTTGGATCTATATCAATTTTCTTATATAACTTCCTAATCAATTTTTCGTAACCCCAACGAGTTTTTGCCCTAAGTGGAAATTTTGGCCCCTGTTCAAGAATACTATCTCCAAACGGGTGTTCATCATCTCCTCCCCTGTAGCACATGAAAATAAGTGGAAGTCCACTCATATTTTCCCCTAAACAAATTAATTCAACAGTCAAAATATATATAAAAAAATGCACCAAATAACATCATTAACTGAAATGTCAAAAAATTTAACTGAAATATGCATGGAAATTTAACTGAAATGTCAACAAATAACCGTCAAAATGTTAATATAATACATTAAGAAATTGTAAATCATATATGCATGGAAATTGTAAGAAATGTTAACAAATAACAGTCAAAAATTTAACTAAAATGTCAAAAATTTAACTGAAATATCAAAAATTTAACGAGTTTTGCGTTGGATGTTAAATGTTTAAAGGACAACACATCTTTTTTTTTTTTACTGAATTATAGTTTAATAACTCTAGTTTGCATTCACATTATACAAATAAAAACATATAACAAAGATTAAAATGTACCTTAGATGCTTGAATCAAATTCACCAAATACAACTTTTGAGCTTTCAACTTAAAAGGGAGAGAAAAAAAAAATTGAAAGATGAGAATCAGATATTAAAGAAGTTTGTGTTTTGAATATGAAACGAGTGAAAATAAAGCAACCAGTTGTGGGTTTTATGGAGACCTAAAGTCAAAATATTCCCTCCTAATCCTTCTTAACCCTAATTATTCTTAACCTTAACCGGGCAATGGTAGTGCCGACTTCGCACTAAAGTCGGCATTGCCAATGCCTACTTCACAAAAAGTGGTCATTTTGGTATATAAAGTTTCCCAAATGTCATTTAGGTAGATAATGATTTAAAAGGGAATTATTTGGGAAAAAAAAAAAAATCCAAAATGGACATTCAGAAAGAAAATAAGAAGAAATAGTCATAAAAAAAAAAGACGTTTCATTTCATTCATCACACCATTACACTCTCATATCAGAACAGAGCAAAACACAACTTATTCCCCCTGCGATATCAAAACGAAACTCTTCACCTCCATAACAAACTTAACCCGATTCGCCAAAAACTCACCCCCCCCCCACACACACACACACACAAACACATCGATTTCTTATCTAATCTACCGACCGAACCCCAAACAGAGGCGCCGATTCATCTGAAGACCCATTCAAGCGACTTTAACCTCTATCGTCTTTGGCTTCTTCGGCTCCGGCGGCGGCAATTTCTCAATGGTAACAGTAAGCACTCCGTCCTGACAAACCGCCGAGATTTTGTTAGTGTCAGCATTCTCCGGCAACACGAATTTCCTCATGAATTTCCCGATCCTCCTCTCCATTCTCACGTACTTGGCCCCTTCCTTCTCCTCCTCACGCTTCCTCTCTCCACTAATCAACAACACATTGTCGTCCTCCACCTGCACCTGGATCTGACCGGATTTCAGCCCCGGCATGTCGACGATGAAGACATACGAGTTAGGATACTCCTTGACATCGGCCGGAGTGGCCGCCATTGCCTTTGTGTCACGGACGTAGGTACGAGTGGGAGCGTTGGAGGATGACTTGTCGGCGGCGGATTCATCGGCGGCGCCGTCGAGGATGTGGTGGAGAGTGTGGAGGAGTGGGTTGTCGAGGCCCATCAGTCGGATGTCCATTTTTCGCTTCCTTGGGAACTGGGATTCTGTGATTGACGAGATGATTTGTTTGATCTTTGATCTGGAATTTGGATTTGTTGTTGATCTTTGCTGGAGAAGAATTAGGGATGTAGGGAGTGATTTATACGGGGAGAGGGAATTTTCTGGAACATAAAGGAGAGTTTGGGAAATGAAAATGGGGAAGGTTCTAGGGGTTTCTTCTTACGTGTTCACAGATGTGAAAAGAACATTGTGGAAAGTTCTTTATTTATTCCCTCCTATTTTTCATGGGAGCAATGATAGGGGCACAAAATAAGGTCACAAAATCTTGGTCATAAGATGAGGTGGCGATATTTTATTGGGTACATCGATAATGGACCCGCCACATACTAATTAAAAACACCAATAAAATCATGGGATTTTACCAATAAGTCCCTTGGGAAGGATGGTATTTGCCAATAAAGACACATCATTTTATATTCTACCTTAGGGTCCTTGGTTGAAATCAATTTTACCAATAAATCCCTCACCCTTTTTAAATGGAAAAAATACCCCCAGCCCAAATAAAATTGACCCTCTTTGACCACCTACTAGATCTTTGACTTTCAGCCGCCACTTACCACCACCGCCGGACCTCCACCCGCCACCGCCGGACCTCCACCGCCTCCCGCCGCCGGAACGGACCTCCACCCGCCACCGCCTCCCGCCACCGCCGGAACGGACCTCCACCCGCCACCGCCTCCCGCCGCCGCCAACAACCACCCGCCGCCGGACCTCCAGCCGCCGCTGCCGCCCTCCAGTCGCCACCATTCCCCAACTCCATCTTTGATAACTAGAAATATTTAAAAAGATATTGCATGCCCCAAGGTTTGAACCCAAAACCTCTTAGTTTTAAATGGTGAACTCTACCACTATACCAAACTCACTCTTGTTTTTTTATGAAGTGTTTTAAATTTAACCCAACAAAATCACATTTCTCAAGTGTTTTTTCTTTTTTTTTTCTTTTCTTTTTTACCAGAAGCATTCTTCTTGTTCTTTTTATGAAGTGTTTTAAATTTAACCCAACAAAATCACATTTCTCAAGTTTTTTTTTCTTTTTTTTCTAGAAGCATTCTTCATAATTAAATTGATAACTGAGAAATGAATGTACTAGTTGTTGTGCTCAAATTCATATGTGAATAAGTGAGAAATGAATGTCCCATTCATTATATTAATAACTGAGAAATTCATCGTTGTAATTAAACAACCGATAAATTGAGTCATCAATTGTGAAAAATGAGAGATGATTTTATCAATTTTATTCAATTATGAACAACTGTTAAATGAATGTCTCAGTTATAATATTAGAATTCATGTGTGAACAACTGTGAAATGCATATCTCAGTTATTATAATGATTGTGAAAAATTGAGAAATGAATTTATCAGTTTTTATGAATAAAAAATGAAAAAAGACACAAGTGTGAAATCACACAACAACTGAGAAATCAGTTAAAAAATTATTTCACAAGTGAAAAGTGAAAATTTATTTTTTAAATTTGTGAAATTAATTGAGAAATTAAAAATGGTTTTTTTTTTTCCAAATTTTACAACAGAAACATGATTTTTCTATTTATAAAATTTGAATTATGTATTGAGTGTTCTTGTTTGATTCGTATTGTCGACACGATTAAAACAATGGTTTTGGATCATTTTTTCAGTTTATAGATTTTGAGATATGTCATTTTAAAATTTTAGGTGGAAAAAAGAAAAGAAAAAAAGAGAAATAGGAAGAGAGAAAGATAGAAAAAGCTAAAGGGAGAAGGGGGAGGAGGGGAAGGCTTCGTAAGCCTTTTACACGTGATAAAGGAAGAGAGAAAGAAAGAGAGAAAAAGACGTGTGCTGGGTGGGTTTTTGCATGAGCCAAGGGCATTTTGGTCCAAGAAAAGGGCAAAGGACTTTTTGGTAGGTTTTCAAAATGTCTGTCCTTATTGGTAGTTTTTATTTGGCCTAGGGACTTATTGGTCAAAGCCTCTAAAATCATTATACCTAGGATTTTGTGAGCAAGATTTTGTGAGTTTTTTGTGCCCCTAGTATTATTCTTTTCATGGTGGAGCCCGAAATTTTCGTCAATAGGGGCAAATATTGCGCAACATAAAATTTTGACAAACACTTGGCTGAGACCGTCTCACCTTGTGAGACGGATCCACCCATGGATCACCCATAGATATGCCCAGCTACCCGCCCAGGTAAGCCGCCCAGCTGTCCATCTTGGTCTTTCAGTGCCTTAAAAAAACCCCATCAACTTTAAAAATGCTATATCTTTAGATTTTGAAGTCGAAAAAAATATTTAAAAATATTTGAGACGAACAAAACTAGATAGATCATGAAATGATTTGATTTTTTTTTTAAAATATTTTTTAACACAAAAAAAATTGGGTTGTTTCGTCTCCTGAGATGTAACACGTTCTAATGAAGAAAGTAATAGTTTGGTCTTAAAGATGTAACACTTTATTGTAAGATGTAACAGCAGTTTCGCAAAATAATATAAATAGTTTTTATGGTTAGAAAAAGTAATAATATTATGTAACACAGTGCACATATGATTGTAATATGTTATATAGATGAATGTAACAGTTTATAACAATTTTTTTTTTTTAAAAAAAGAGTAAAAAATCATGTATATAATCGGTTTTGCATTTCAATTGAATGTAAAACCCTAGAAAAGTATTACAATTGAGAAAAAAAAATGTTACATTCATTTATTATAAAATGTTACATTAGTTTAGTTGTCCATCTTATATTATCTTTAATTTATTTCAGCAAAATTGTGGTAAATTTTTGAAAAAAAAGGTGTTACATATGAGAAAAATTGTTACATTCCTTATAAAAAGTGTTACTTTTGCTGGCAAGCAAAAAATGGTAGGGAAAAAAAAAGGAAACGGCTTGGGCTTGCTGGCGCCATCGCACGGCGTGCGGCGGTCGCACAACAGTCCACCCCCTTAACTCTATTTTAACTAATGGAGACAAAAAAAATCTAGTGTATTATTACTTTTATTTCAAAACAGACAAATTTCAACAAATTTCACTAAACCCCAAAATTTTAACACACAAAAAATGAGCTGCTCGTCGTAAAAAAATGTAACACGTTTTAGGACAACCCCAAAATGGAAGTGTTTTATTTAATGGGACCCACATGCACACTCACAACAACTTTTCACTCATTATTCTCTACCCCACTTTCTCTCTCCTAATTCACTTTTCATACTCACAACACCTACTCCACTAACACTTTTTCCTTAATCCCCATGTCCAACCAAAAAATCATAATTCGGGTGGAACGGAGGGAGTATTACTTTTGGCAAACGAAAAAAACAGTAAAAAAAAAAAAGCATTTAGGAACAAAGTTATGCTAAAAAAACACTCATTTTGGGACCAAGGTTTTTTGAAAATGACACTCATTTAGGGACAGAGGGAGTAATTTTTTTATTTGATAAACAGGATGAGCTTTTTTTTTCCCCATAAAGATGAAATTTGATGGGAATAAATATATATATATATATATATATATATATATATATATTTGTAAATAGTGATAATTTCTTTATGTTGTTTTAAATTTGGTGAATGTAAAAAGTAATTTATTATGTTCATAGAATAAAATTTGAATTTATTTATAATTTTCTTTATTTTAAATTTATTATTTAGAAAATAATCTAAATCCTTTTATATTTAATATAGCAATTAGATTAATTTGTTTAATAATTTTGATTTTTTTAATAAATTTATTTTATATATGATAACTACTTATTTTATTATATACTTTATTATTAAGAAAAAAGATTATTTTTTTAGAAAAAATATTTATTTCATTTCTAAACCTTTGAGTTTCAAAAATTTCACTAAACCCTTACTAACTAATATCATTACAAATAGATACATTTTGACGATCACGTGCGAGGCAAGTGATATTTAACTGACTTTTCTAACGATTTCCGTCAAAAAGCCCTTAACTAGCGAAAATTTCAAATTTGAAGCCCTGATCTAGCGGAAAAACAAAAAACCCAGGCCCCTTTTAGACGGCCCTCCTGGAGTTCAGGCCCTAATCTGTCATTAACCCTTGAAAAAAAAACAAGATATTTTGGGCCTTTCTCATATTCCTAGTTGCAAAGATATTTTGGACTCCAATCGCCTACTCCCTCCGTCCCACTCGAATTAGGACAAATTTTCATTTTGGGTGTCCCATTCGAATTAGGACAACCAAAAAATGGAAATGTTTTATTTAATGGAACCCACATTCACACTCACAACAACTTTTCACTCATTATTTTCTACCCCACTTTCTCTCCTACTTTACTTTTCATACTCACAACACCTACTCCACTAACACTTTTTTCTTAATCCCCGTGCCCAACCCAAAAATCCTAATTCGGGTGGGACGGAGGGAGTATGTAATGTTGAGTGGCATGATTGGATATATTGTAACTTAGGTGGCCTATGTGAATAATCTGTCAAGGTTGAGTGATCCAAATAATAGTTTTGCTTTAAGGTAATAATACCTAAAGGCACATCATAAATTTCATGTGTTCTTAATTTTTTTTCTCAAATGTTCATTCGGTTTTTTTTCCTCAAATGTAAACGCAAGGTAACCAAATAGAATGTTTTTGATCCAATATTTAGGTTAAATTTTGAATGCAAATTTGACAAACCATCGACCTTTCATATCGAAAATCAGATAATATGGGTGTAAGTGTAACTCCGGTAAGCATACTCTAATTCCATATCTGTATGTGTAGTTGTATGTAATATTGCGAAATATTTGTGGCATTTCACAAAAATACTAAATAAACAAATTCTTTGAAGTAGTGATTATTAAGTAAATGGTCCCTTTACAAGTCAATATATTCGAATATTACACCATGCTCAGTAAGGAAAACTATCATATTCAAGTTTTGTTTTGTTTTATTTCGTTGAGATGGTCTCTTGTGAGAACACCTAGATCCGTCTCATAGAAGAGACGGGTCCATGACCCATGGGGCATAACCTGCCACGTGGCAACCACCCATTGGCCCATTTTTTTCCCCGGCTTTTCCGTCGTTTACCCAAAGTAATGGTTACCATAACTTAATGTAATGACTGAATACATATCAAGTAACATTATCAATAAGTAAACGTAACACCTGTTTTACAAAAACAAAAGCTCGTTTTACCTATTTTTTTAGGGGTGAGCAAAAAAAACGAAAAAAACCAATAAAACCGAAAAATCGGGCCGAAAAACCGGTCCAATAAGCTATTGGTTAGGACTGGTTTCTAAAAATTAGAAAACTGAAATTAGTGGTTCGGTTTAGGTTTCCAGCTTGTTAGAACCGATAAGAAACCGAACCGATAACCTGAAACTATGTCGTTTTATTCCTAGCTTATTATTTGAGTTAATAGTTGTAAACTTTAATTTGTAGTTTTTGGCCCAAGTAGTATCCATTGGCCCAATTTATACTTCAACAAAAAAATGTGACTTATTTGACCTTATTATTTATTATGTGCAAATTGGACCTCATTTGAATGTAGCTCATTAAGGCGGCCCAACAAACCCACAACCCAACAGTCCATTCTATTGGTTTGACACCGAACCAAACCGATATCACACCGAAACCGAACAAACCGAACCATTAAGAAACCGAAGCTTAATGGTTTGAATTACATAAACCGATAACTATTGGTTTGGTGTCGGTTTTGGCCTAAAACCGAACCAAACCGACCCGTGCACACCCCTACATTTTTTTCAAATGTTATACTAACTATAATTACGTGTAACCCAAATAATATCTAAATGCAATTATCATTTATACTGAAATGTAATAGTGCTTTTGCAAAAATGTAAAATATTGTGTATTTTGATTTAATTTTTTGAAAGAAAGTAACATTTGAAAAGTAACAACTCATATACATGAATGTAATTGTTTGTACAAGTAAATGTAACACTTAAATAAAAGAAATTATAACATATTTCTATAGCTAATGTAATACTTTAACATGTAATACTAATCAAGTGTATAGCTCTAAAAATGTAAATGGTTGAATTATTACTTTTTCTATACATGTGTTACAATTATGTATAAACACTGTTACATATAAGTAACACGTTCATTACATTTTAGTTGTAATAAGTATTACTTTTGGCAAACGAAGAAAACATAAAAAAAAAAAAAACACACTGTTACTTTTCTGTATATATATGTATTACTTTTATGTATACAAACTGTTACATATAAGTAACACGTTTGTTATATTTAGTTATAGCAACTATTACTTTTGACAAACCGAAAAAAAAAACCAAAAATAATAATATAAAAATTTAAAAAAAGCAATTTTTTTGGGCCTGTGGGTCATGAATCCAGGTCATGGATAAAAAATGACCCGTCTCTACTATAAGACGGATCATGATGTTCTCGTACAAGTTTTTGTCTATTTCGTTTTATTACAATGTAAAAGCACATCTAGACTCAAAAAACAAGACGGAAATATCATAGTCTTGATGTTATTGTTAACTTAATCTCGTTCTATTATTTTTTCTACTTGATACTCGTACGCAACTTAGAATAAGACATTCTAATACTGTCTATATCTACCATTCAATCAAACCCAATTTATGGAGTATTTAAGATTATTTTTCTCCACCACTCACATAACATATACACCCAACATTGTTATCTTGTTTTTTATTTTTTTATGCTTTAGTTACAATCCAACTCAAATCAACGTAAATATCTTACTTTTCTTTTTTTTTTTTAGACAAACACACCAATATATACATACAATAAAGGAGTTTATTACACTTTTCCTTTATTTGTTTTACTACTTACATCTTATCAATACTCAATTCTATATTTTTTTTTCTCTTATAATAAATTAATTAGAATATCTTGACTATTAAATTTGTTTTAATGATTATAACCGTAAAGTTAACTGAACTAGTTCAAAGTAAATAAACACTTGGTTAGAACAATATTAAATTGTACGTCATAAGTTGATGAGCTAACACCACTTAAATCGCATCTCCATAAAATTATGTCAAATACTCTCTCCGTCCCATACTTATACTTATTGCTATTAAAAGTGAGTGTACGGGGATTAAGAAAATACTCCCTCCGTCCCATTTAAAGAGTCAAAAATTTCCTAAAAAGGCGTCCCATTTTAAGAGTCAAAATCCTAAAATGGAAAGTGGGTCTTACATGTCATACTCACAACAATTATCCACTAACTCTTCTCTACTTCACTTTCTCTCTCCTATCCAACTATCAACACTCACAACACATCACATTTTCCTTAATTCTTGAACCCACTCATTTTTTTGACTCTTAAAATGAGACGGAAGTAGTATGTTGGCAAAAAAAGTATTGCGAGTGGGTAGGAGAGAGAAAATAAGTTAGTGGATAGTTGTCATGAGTGGGTAGGAGAGAGAAAATTGAACATTTTGGGTAAGTCGCAATAAGTATGGGACGCCCAAAACAAAAATAAGTAGCGATAAGTTTGGGACGGAGGTAGTATCATTGAAGAATTTATACATAAGTATGCCCATTACTCTTTTTTTTATTGTTATTATTACTTAAAAGTAACAAATACATACGAATATTTGTTAGCTCCTCTAAGAGCTAACACCATACAGTATATAATTGTATGGTAAACAAATGGTAGTTGCAATACGTATTAGACTATTTCAGAAGCTACACCATTTTGTATCGCATTAATTTTACTAAATTATATACCACTTGGTTATACAATTATGGATTTAAAAAAAAATCAGGATTTATATAAAATGATGTTTTTTTAGTGAAAAAAGAGAGATTATTTCAGGGTTAATATAAAATGATCGCTTTTTAGTGCAAATGAGAATAATAATAAGTGTGAGTTTTTCAAATGTTTAGGTATATGATGATTGTTCTTGTTATACGGGACGAAGAGAAGAGACAAATGGAAAATAGTAAACACAAATAAAGATCACATATTTACGTGGTTCACTAACGACGTGTTAGCAACGTTCATGAACAGTAGGGGAATAAATTATGTTATAGAGACTTGATTCTCATCACAAATTACAGATTACATATTACTATATAGGATAGAGTATAAAAGTACTTACTCTTGTAATTCCAATCAGAAACCCTAATAATTCCAATCAGAAACCCTAATGGACTTGACCCGGGTTAGTTCGTGTAATGTGCCGGTCAAGTCGTCCCACCAGTTCCCCTTAGGGTGTCTCTTCCTAGTGATCGACCTGATGTTTAAAGTCAGAACCATAATTTCTTAATTTGTTAGATACATTCGGAAGCTCTGGTAATTGAATTTGGCTAGCTTTTCATGAACAACTACATATAAATGCCATGACTAATTAAATACTACTAGTATATTCTCATCTCAGATAAAGAACACATATACACATTATATATAACACACAGTATATGAACGTACACATATAGTTACATGATGAATACGGAGTATATAGGAAGACATTAACTTTACACATACAATCAAATACATATTAAGCAATGCACCAGACTATTATCTAGGAATGGAGGCATTTGGACTGAGTAATGATTATATGCGACTATGAAATCTATAGGATTCACTCTATAGTGGTCCCTACCAACTTCACAGCTAGATGATCACTGCTCGGTTTAAATTAATATTTCCATGAAAATGGTACTGAAGGTTCTCCTCTCATGTGATATCACAAACTAAACGCCATCATGACTCGTAGTGAACCTTGACCGCCTTCCTCTTCTTTGGGAATGGTAATTTATCAGTTTGCGTAAGCACTTGATTATGATACGGATGATGTGAGCCAAGATGAGAGTACTCATTAACCCCACCCACACGAGTAATACAATCAAAACCACATAAGCGATCTCATCAGTCAATCTTTTATCAGGCTCAAGAGTGACCACAGATAAGAGGAAAGTAAAAGCAGTAGCGTTTACAGCAATCCACATAGTTACCATCAAAATGATCATGAATACACGCCTCTTTATTGGCAACCCACTTATAAGCAGTAGAATAATGCTTAGCGAAGAAATTAAGCTAATCATGTTGGCAATTATAAACCGTCTGTATGGCCCGTTATTTAAATCAGCCATTATAGAGGTTCCTGGGATGTGCCTGTAATTCCTCGTAATATCACTTGGAAAGGACGCTGAGTTGTTCCTGTTCGGGTCATTCTCAAACTCTTGCCAAACACCCCCAGGAGGGTTCACGCCAACTTGGAAAGCCATGGTTGCAATTAGAGATGCCACCACCATTAATGTGTTTCTATTATCTTCCAACCATTTTTCCTGATTTGTTTTAGGCACTATTTCTTTTCTGAGGGTGGAGTTTCTTCTAGGAGGGTCAGTAAAGTTTCTGTATGGTTTTGTGCCTGCTGTTCTGAATTGTTTCTATTTTCTTCGATAGCGCCTGCATTTATAAGGCTCTTCTTGATTTCCTTGTCGTTCACATCTCTTTGGGAACGTGCTAAAATACCCATTGCTGTAACCCCATCTCCGTTTGGCTCATTCACTTCTATTGATGTATTCTGAAGCAAGAATTTCACGGTCTGCACAAGTTTTAGAGTTGATTAGAAATTGATAAAATAGAAAGAATACACACACACACACACACACTTATTACGGTTGAAACCAATTGTTACAGGGATACCTCGATTTGTTTGTCTGCCACGGCTACGTGTAAAATAGTATGTCCATCGTCATCCCTAGAATTTATAAACTCATGATCACTTAGAGTCGCCACTAGAAGCTTCAAAGCCTCAAACTGGTTGTGTTTAACACATAAATGCAAGATAGTCTCACCCATGTTTGCCATAGCTCTAGCTGCATGAGCCCTTACTCGAAGCAACTCATTCAAGACATCGATCCTCCCTTTCATGGCTGCTAGATGGACTGGATTCATTCCATCTCTATCACATGCAAGGCACGTGTCAGGGCTGACCAATACCAACTCCTTCACTATTTCCACATACCCTTTTGCTGAGGCCAAGTGAAGAGGGGAAGATCTTCTCGAGTTCATCTCCATAGCTAGCTCAGGCTTTCGTTTGAGAATATGTCTAACTAAATCAAGATGGCCTAGCATCGATGCCACATGAAGGGGTGTCTCGTTGTAAGGATTTAGTATTGTATATCTATCTAGAATTAATGGGTCTTCTCTAAGCAATCCTAGCAAGGAAGATACACTTCCTTGTAGTGATGCTTCAAAAAGGAGTTTTTTCATGTCCATGCTCTCTCACAATGGCTGAAAAAACATACACGCATCACACACTAGACATCAATTCTATATATAGAGAAAAGAGATAAGATATTTGTTGGTGGAAAATGTATGTCCGGTAAAGGACAGCCACAAAAGAGTTTAGGAGACTTGTGTTCAAGTCAATGCCATAACATTGTTTCTTGGGCTGCATCACATCTGCATTGAGCTGTGTGGGCCTTTTTCTTTGTGTTATTCTTGTAAAAATAAATACAACCTCTCTCAAAATAAATGTCGGAAATTGTTCTTGATCAAGAGGATTATCGGACATTCATTTTGAGACAGATGGATTAGTAACCCCAAACCTCTGGCTAGTATTTTGACTTGATTTGTTTTTACTCCCTCGTCCCTAAATGAATGCCAATTTTCAAGAAATTTTTTGTCCCAAAATGAATGTCTTTATTAAAAATAAATTTGTATATAAATGTTTTTTTTTTTGAAATTTTTTCACTAGTCCTTTTTTACATGCAAAACTAAATGTTTGAAAAGAACATTACAAGAATATATATGAATCTTTGTCATTAAATTGTATAAAAAGTAAAATTTTTAGATGTCCCTTGATTTGAAATTTGACCATTCATTTAGGGACATAAGGAGTATCTTTTATTCTACAAATCAGATCAGTTAGAAGAAAAAGTATAAGCATGAAAGTCTTCATTTGTTAAGAATTTTCTTTTCTTTTCTGAGATATATTTTTCATTTTACATTTCTAAGACCTTTCTCTAACGGCCCGCTCGGCTTACCACAGACCCACCAAAAGTCCATGGATGTTATTGGTGCTCAATGGTAATATAGTGGATGATTATATATCACAATCAAAGCCTATATCATTCCGATGTGGGATGTGGGATTTAACGTTTCCAATGAAATGAAAAATAAGTGGGAAATACCATATAAATTTGTCCATGTACTATAGTGGTATCATTTTTAGACGGAGGGATATAGCGCAATATGCCTCTGATCCAGCATTTTCGTTAAATTATGGATGCAAACTTGACGGTCGTCAATCTTTCACACCAATAACCTGATACTGGTATGGGCATTAATCGTACTCCAAACGCTTATCAATCCTAGAACTAAGAAACATGTTTAGGGTTTTACAAAAAGAAGATGAATCATCATAAAAACAATATTCAGGTGGCTCTGGATATGAAAATAGTCCCTTTACAACTCAACATTTAGAAAGAGGCATCAGTCTTCATTTTCATTTTCCGGTTTCAAAATATTCAACATTCGTAACTAAAAATATGCAAATGACTTCAAAAAAAAAAAAAAAAAAAAAAAAACCCGTTAATTGGTTTAAAAAAAAACTCATTTATACTCCTCTAAAGTACCAACTAATTACAATTTATATTTTTTATGAACGTATTTATATCCATAAAATTTGCTATTAATGTGTATTTTATAAAATGACAACTGAACGGAAAAAAAGGGAGTCAAAATTTGAAATTACAATTAAAATAATAATAATAATTATAATTTCTCATTTCTTAATTTTGTTGACTTTGTATTAGTTTTCTTTTCAAATTTAATGAAAATATTTGCAACCACCAATTTACAATTAAAGTTAATATTTACAATACATTTTTGAGAGATATAACTGAATATTTTGTAGTTTGATTGACTTATGTAAATAATGTGTTAAAATTGCGTAACCCAAATAATAGGAGCAAAGCCCGATAAATTCCTTTTTTACAAATCTCTTTCTCATAAATACTTCACAACATGTTGTATTATTCATCAATTGTACCGCATCACATAAAACTGCACACTAAATAATACTGGATGGAGGCGGCAGGGGTGACCGGGCGGCGACCAGCGTCCGGCGATTGGTGGTTGTGGCAGGATGCAGTAATACTAGTACTCAAACCCGTGCCGATGGCACGGTGACGGTATGTAACAATGGAAAAGACTATTCAATTGCATTCTTAGTGAATATGGGACAGAGATAGTAATAATTTAGCAGGACGGAAGGAGTAGATTACATTTTTGGTTCTCTGTAGTGCCCCAAAAGAGGCGACTTAAACTTAACATTTAACATCTAGTTTCAGTTGAAGTATACAACTCTATGATATCAACTTCGATTAAAGAAAACTCGAATGAACTTGCTCTGCTCAGATTCCAACCCAAAATGATTTGTTTCTTCTCCGTTCAGTCTAAAATGATAGTCTCATGCCTTATTTTTGTTTATCCCGAAAAGTTAATTTCTTTTTCCAAAATTAAAGCTTCAAAATCACTGAATTTTCAAACTTATAATATAACTTAAATAATTGAGAAATCAAACGGGACTATCAATTTGGGACCGCGGGAGAATTATTTTCTTGTTTCTCTGTCCAACTGGCGCTCTAACGTCGAAATAATTTACAATGTGATATCAATCAATTGTATTAGTAAATCCATTTTTGTACTGTATCAAAAATAAAAATAGACATTTATTTCGGGTTGGTGACACTGCATACTCCTTGAGAACTTTGTGAGGGCAAAAACCCACCTGTCCATACAAACCAAAAGAAGAAGAAGAAGAACAGGAAGAAGAAAAAGAAAATGTTCCAGTACACATAAACATTCATACAATATGTATATGTAAAATTCTGGATGAGGAAACTGCCATCTTGATAACTCTAATAGCACAGCGGATGAGGAAACTGCCACCCCGACAACAATCAACAACCTTACGCCTCCCATCACTTTTAGCAGTAAACATGGAATTGAAACTAACATTTAAATACCTGGTTTCTGGTGAAATTGAGCAGCTATCAGAAAGGAAGCAAGAGAAAGTAAATTCAAAATTCATGAAGGAAGCAAGAGAGTAAAAGAAACAAACAGAAAATAGGTTTTTAGGTTCTTTAATTTGACTGTGTTGAATCAAGATCGATCTAACTGGATATCCTTGAAAGAAAAAAAAAAAACTCATATTTTCTCGAATTCGTAAACAGCGAACTGGATCAGCAATGGGCTGCTACAGGCAAGTCGCCGCAGAAGGCGAGGGAGTCGTGGGTAACGGTTGGAGATAAACGTGCATAACTGTTCACACTGACTCAATAATAGCCGTAGGATCGATTTTCCAACACTAAATCTCAGCCACTCTTTGTCTTGCAGTTATTCCTGCTTCCTATTGTAATATAGATTGATGCAGTATCATATTTTTTTTACTAATGCATATTGCAAGCGGTGTTATGGTCCGGTTCGTTCCGGTTTTGAATAAAATTTCATAGAACCGGAACTAGAACCAATAGAACAGTTCTATGAAAATTTAGAACCAGAACGGACCATTATATATGAGAATCGATAGATTGACTCTCCGATTCTGGTCCGTTTTATAAAAGTATACATTAAACAGCTTCCTTCTACAAAATGTTGATAAAATATTTAAAAGAAAAAAAAAAACTCAAAGTAATAATTTAAACAAAAAAATTCTGAAGAAAAAAAAAACCCAGATCAGAGACTTTACAAAATTCTGTTATACTCATTCAAATCAGATAAACAACACCGAATTGTAATTTCAGTCGAACCCTGTTTGAGAAATTAGGAAATACTTTTAGGCATAGAGACAAACCTGACAGCAGTATGCAGTATACACTTCTATGCAAATGAATTAGAGGTTGGGATTTTTTTTTTTTTTTTTTTTTTTTTTTTGAGCATATACTTTTTAGATCTTTGTTGGAAATCATTTTTATAGTATAGTATAGATATATATATATATATATATATATATATATATATATATATATATATAGATATATATATATATATATTATTATTATTATTATTAATCCAGTTCGGTCCAAACCGACATTAAAATTTATAGAATGGGGACCGAACCAATCTAGCGGTTCTCGAAGAATTTGGAACCATAACCAGAATAAACATGCTGGTTACTTTCATTGGTCCGGTCCGGTTCTAATTTTTTTTTCACTCCTAGCATGCAATATGATATACTACCGAACTTCTCGGGCATTTCAATTTAATGGGGAACGTGTGGGGAAGTGGATTATCTATAAAAGAACTTTTTTTTTTAAGCATCCCCCACCCCCACCCCCCCCCCCCCCCCCCCCCCTTTTTTTTTTTTTTTTTTTTTAAAAAAAAAGCCTATTACTAAGTGCAACACACCTTCTCCCATCAGCCTCACGCACACCCACTCAGACCGCACGCACAAACAGAAATGGACTAAACCCTCACGCCTCACCCCCCTCTCTCTCTCTCTACGGGCAGAAACAGTTCAAAATCGAACACCTCCACGCTTCACTGGTTTTCCGTCCGGTCGCCCGATTCGCCTCCTCTCCACCCTTTCTCTACTGGTACCTTCTCTCCGTCTTCACCCTCATGAACTCATTTTGTAATGAAATTTCAATTTCAGTTTATGGTTGCTTTAGAATTGAGATAATGTCTGTGTACCTTGTTAATTTATTGGGATTTCATATATGTTGCTAATTTCAGATTTAGGGGTTTCATATTTAGAATTTAGATATTGTCTCTGTGTACCTTGTTATTTATTGGGATTTCATATTTAGAATTGAGAGGGTGCATTCTTTCTGGTGTTGATAGTCTCTTGGTATCTATCTTATGTCTTGTAAGTTATTCCCAACCGTCCTCAGCCGAGTCTATCTGATCTCCTTCCCGCAAGTGCTAGGAGTATTTAAGAATTGAAAAGAAACAATTTACTCCCTTTGTCCCGAAATGATTCTCGTTTGCCATTTTTCATTGTCCCAAAAAGTTCTTCTCATTGTACAATTTAGGCTTAAATGTGCATAAACACAATATGGCTAGTGAAGCAAGTGTTCATATCCTTCAAAAGTTTGAATAGTCAAATGTGAAGATCATTTTGGGACGGAGGAAGTATTTACTTCTAAAGATTAATTTCTTGTGTTAGTATAACTGTTTCCTAACCCCACTTATTCATCAATCAGTAATTTGTTGAAAACCAAGCAAATGTCACAGAGAGGTATTTGGCAACTCCAAAAGCTAGTTGTCAGCTATTGTAACTGGGGAGGAAGCAGTCGGGCATACGGTATGTTTGCTTTTGTCTTTCCCTTTTTTTTAAGACACTAGTATTTGTGAGTATTGCTTCCGCTAATATTTTAGAGTTGGTTTTATGTAGTTTACTAGCTCCATCGAATAAACGCCCATCATACTTGCTTGGCCCATTCATTAAACTTTTAACTAATGAACAAGGGAGAACAACACAACAACAACAACAACAACAAAAAAGGAGGACCTAGTGAATTAAATAATATTTTGGTAGACGTAACACTTGAGTCATATAATGGTCCTCGCAACTCACCCTCCCCCCCACCCCCCCCCCCTGCTAGTCCCCTGAGTATTAAACTTTTTGCTAATAAACAAGGGACAACAACAATAACAACAATGGAGAACCTAGAGAATTAAATAATATTTGGTAGACTTAACACTTATCATATAATGGTTCTCGCAGTCCCCCCCCCCCCCCCCCCCCACCCCCCCGCGGGGCTGAAGAAGTCCTGATTGGATTTTACAAGTTGATTAGTTCGTCAAATTTTACTATCTGCAGTTAGCATTATTGTTTGCTCTGTCAAAACCTTGTAGTTCATTTCAGATAAGTCAACATATACAACAGGGTGGGGGGTGGTTACGACTGTGAGGAGGGCAGTGGACCAGTGACTGAGGTTTAGAGTGAATGAGAGCGGTGGTGGTTTAGACTGAAGGAGATAGTAGGGTGGGTTGTGGAGAGTGGCGGAAGTAGAGGGAATTGCTTGCGTTTGGGGTTGTGATTTTTGATAACTAAATAAGGGCCTAATTCACCTGGAAAATTCCATCTACAGCACCCTGTACATATTAGTTAACACACCGTGGCCATCTGCATTGGTCAAAAGTTCAGAAATGGTATTGTAGCATACACTCAATGCCATCTGTTTTGATTTCTTCACACCTTTTTTTTTTAAAAAAAAAAAAAGATAGAATCATGAGGTTTTACTGGATAATGAGGAACCCAGTGATCAAAAGAGCTGTTGGCTTTGAAATTCACCTTACCTTAACTTTTTTCCTTTAAAACACAAACCTGTTCGTATGCATCTCACTTTCTGTTTGTATGCATCCTTCGTTTTTCCTGCTTGTGTGGGGTCATCTTCAAGGTGGGGCTTTTATTTCAGTCATTCGTTTAGGGGTCCCTCGATTTGGAAGGGTAAAAAAAACAAGCCTGACTACACATGCAAAGAGGCTGTTTCAAGAGTTTGGATTATGGCTAGGCCATGATGGAGCAACCTTTTTGTTATGCCTAATACTTACCTTTGACAATTCTTTTGTATGGTGTATGTTATAGTTTCCTCACGTCCATTTCCACGCAAGTAGATAGAATAGTTACAAGTCTCTGTTTAGATGCTATTGTATACTCTTTTGGGAGCATTTTATATCATGTTACAATTGAGTGGATGGTTGTTTAAGTAAGACCTGTACAAAGTACAAACACACATGTTCTTTTAGTTGTTTAATATTACATGTTTATTACCAAGTATATATATTACTACCTCCGTCCCAAAATGATGTCCAAATGTGCGCTTGATCAAGAGCAAATTTGGACATTCATTTGGGAAGGAGGGAGTAGTGGTGATGGTTTCTTCTAACTAAATCACAGGTCTAGTGTTCAATTCCTTGGAAATGTTAAGGTCTTTATTTTTTTTATTAAATTAAAGGGACGAGCCATAAATTGTCAGCTTCCGCAGCCAACATATGCACGTTATGCTGCTATATTCACAGGATAGCCAACAAATGCACGTTATGTTGCTAAATGCATAGGATGTATTCTTGGTGTAACTACGCAACTTGGGTTATGGTTACATGGTGAATGTGTAATTGTGTAGGAGATTTTTCTTTGCTTAGGATTACTTTTTCTGAAAAGCATCATTGTTTATAATGGATTGTTGTAACCTTGGTGGCTTTATCCCCTCGGGTGTGAAGTACGAGAGTGATTGGGAACCTAACTGTTGTACAGTCTTTCATATTCTGTTTGAGGAAGCAAACATAACACCTCTTTAAGATTCTAACGTACTTCATTTTATTTTATTTCCATTTTGAAAGCAATACTCAACCCGATATGTCTGATAAAAAAAACAAAAAGAGGATGTTGCATGCATATTTTTCGTCTATTTTCAAGTTTCATTAAGGCTTGAATGAACACATTCCAACAATAGCTTCTTTTTGAGTTCTATTCAGATTATATATCAGCACAGTTTAAATGAGTTTCCTACTTCTACATTCATCATTTCTTAGAGCTGCTCTCTTGCGCTTGTTTTTTGTTGGAATAATCAAAATCTATTGGAGTGGGGAAGAGGACTCAAACTTTCATGTGAAATGTGTAGGGGATTTAATGGAAGCTCACTTGCCAGCTTTTACAGAGGACAATCCTCAGC
>JAOWBW010002677.1:0-60503 GCA_026119855.1 Campanula takesimana | reverse complement strand
TATTATAATAACTATTATAATTAATTAATACCATTGATAGTAATAGTTAATATATATAGTAATAGCAATGATTAGTCATATAATAATAATATAATAAATTATTATAATAAAATAATATTATTAATAGTAATAGTTAATTGATATAGTAACTATTATGATTAATTAATATTAAAAATTAATAATCTAACTTATATAATAACTATTATAATCAACTAATACAATAATAGTAATAGTTAATGTATGTAGCCTATTATAGTTAACCAATACTATTAATAGTAAAAAATAACTTATAAAGTAACTATTATGGTTAACTAATACGCTAATAGTAATAATTAGCTATATAGTAACTATTATAGTTAACTAATACTATTAATAGTAATAGTTAACTAATATAGTAGTAACTAATACTATTAATAGTAATATTTAACTAATATAGTTAACTATAATAGTAACTATTATAGTTAACTAATACTATTAATAGTAATATTTAACTTGTATTGTAACTAATATTGTTAACTAATACTATTAATAGTAATATTTAACTAATATAGTTAACTATAATAGTAACTATTACTAATAAGAGTAATAGTTAACTATAATGGTTAACTATTATAGTTAACTATACTAATAATAGTAATAGTTACTATAATAGTTAACTATTACAGTTACCCTTTTTAGTAACTATTATTATTAGCTAATAGTATTAGCTAATGAAAAGAAAATGAAAAGTCACTTATTTATTAGTATGTTGTTGATGTGGCTTCTCCAAATGCAAGCTTTCTCCATTGTTTATCCACATGTCAATACCATAGCTCTTTTGGCCAACTTTAATATATATATATATATAGATTTGGGGGAAGTTGTAATAGTACGTTTGAGACGGTGAATTAGAGTTAGAATGATAAATAAATATTTGGGGGAAGTTGTAATAGTACTATTGAAACGGTGAATTAGAGTTAGAATGATTAAATAAATATATGTGTGAAATTGTAATAGTACTTTTGAAACGGTGAATTAGAATTAGAATGATTAAATAAATATTTGTGACAAGTTGTAATAGTACTTTTGAGATGGTGAATTAGAGTTAGAATGATTAAATAAATATTTGGGGAAAGTTGTAATAGTACTTTGAAACGGTGAATTAGAGTTAGAATGATTAGAGTTAAAATGATTAAATAAATATTTGGGGAAGTTGTAATAGTACTTTTGAAACGGTGAATTAGAAGTAGAATGATTAAATAAATATTTGTGGGAAATTGTAATAGTACTTTTGAGACGGTGAATTAGAGTTAGAATGATTAAATAAATATTTGGGGAAGTTGTAATAATACTTTTGAGACGGTGAATTAGAATTAGAATTAGAATGAAAAGAGTTACTAGCTATTTTGCCTATTTTGTGGGTGTTCTTATTGTTAAAAGCATTTTGTTGGGTATATGCATAAGATGCGAAGTTATGAGAGTATTTATGGGATGGTGAAGTAATATTAGAGGAAAAGAATAAATTCGTCAGTTTCAGGGGTTTGGGCGACCGCCCAAATGGGGCCGGCGATCGCCCATCCTATCTGAAAGGTTTTAGAGCTTGAGAGTATTGAGGTGTGCGACCGCACAGTTTGGTGTGGGCGGCCACACAGTTGTCTGGAGGAATTGAACTGTTCCAATTTGATTGATTTAAGGTTCAATCTTGGTCTAGGTCTTAAGTGATATCCAAGGGTACCTAAATAGTCGTGGTGGAACACAAGGGTGTTGGAAATTGGTCCAATTATGAATGTGTGAAAGGTGTGGAATTCTAGTTAAAAGCCTTAAGGATTTGTTTAACATCTTAATGATGTATTTGTTTGGAGTCCCTAATTTGGAATCATAAATGTGAAAGAATGGTTGGGTTCATAGTCATTGTGCTAATTATGAGAAATTCGGGGTTATCATCTTTATGATGTATAGTTAGGATTCCCTACTATGGGATCCTACGTTAAAAAGAATGTGTAAGTGTTCATTGTCTTTGGGCTCTTTATGAGTAACTTCTGGTTATCATCTTTATGATGCTTTTGTGGGATTTCCTACTTTGAAATCTTTTGAGTGAGAAATGTTTTTATTGCACTTTGTTGTTGAACTATTTATGAGTAGTTTATCATCTTTATGATGTACTTGGTACGGTTCCCTATTTTGGAATCATATATTGATTGTGCAATAGTTAAAGTCCAGCTGGTCTTACTTGGTTGAGTCGGGCAGTGATGGATATTATAATGGCACCCGAGTCAAGTTCAGTATAATGTTCTTCACTGGTAACCCCCTTTTTACCCCTTCCATGATTGTATTGGATTGGGATGAGCTAGCTCCCTTGGGTGAGTATTATAGCTACACGTTTTAGGGTTATGACTTTGTGTCATTTTCCCACAGTTGTTGTTGTTATTGGTTGGTTCCGGAACCCCTGCTTCAACTGTTGATGCTGCCTGCTGAAGCTGCTCAGATTATTATATCCTTTCAGATTGAACCTTGGCTCAGTATCCTTTGTAACGTGTTTATTTCAGCCTTATGTGCGGCATGAAGAGTTGGTCGTTATTTCCAACCGGTATGGGACGGTTGGCGATAGGGAGCCTCTCTTGTTATGTGTTATATGTGATTCAATTATTTTGTTGATTTGCATGATATTATGCCATGTAGCTGCATTAGTAACTTACTGAGATTTATCTCACCCCGTTCCCTTTCCATTTGTTTTCCTTAGTTCACAGGAAAGCTAGAAGTAGTACGCTGTGAGATCTGATGTTGCGGGAATTTTCGGAGCAGGTTATACTCTTTTGGGGATAGTTGCTCTATGGAGCTTTCGTATACTCTTGTTGTGAGGCTTTGTACAGTATTTTAGAGATGTAAATTGTAAATTTTGATATTTATGGAAAATAGAATTTTTTGGGGCGTCACAGTTGGTATCAGAGCAGTACCCCGAACTTAAGGCTTGTGAGCTAGCTCGGGGATAAGATCTTGGGGTATTCGTATAGGATCATCGAGAGCTAGATTAAGTAGAATTCGCTGACGAATTCTTTTTAAGGAGGGAAGAATGTAATATCACGAAATTAAGCACGACATTTGGGACGGATCGAAAAGTATAAAAATAAATAGTGAAATGGGACGGATAAACTTTAAATTGAGTTGTTGCTCATACTTTGTATTTTTCGTGGAGAATTGGGACCCACTAATAGGCCACGTTTGTTAAGCCTACATGAGGTGTTTTAATTAGGCAATTTCATTATTATGATTCATCAAAAAAGGTAAGGAGTATAAATATTAGAGTTTGACTATTTGGGCATCACGTTTTGCAGTGAGAGATCCTTCAACGAGAGCTAGAATGAATAGCTTGATCATACTTGGGTTCGTCTTCAATTAATTTGGTGACTCGGTTATTAGCGATTTTGGGTAAGGGAGACTACGCAGTATTGATTCCGTGTCATTTTCTTTTATACCCGTCTTATCGTAGTACTCCGTTTTATTGATACGTAGTTCATTTGTTCGGTCCCATTTGATTATTGCTTTGGAATTGAACTTAACGGTTAATGTTATGATTATTTGAAAATCATGATTTATGTGTTATTGGTTCTCAAATATGAGATTGGTTATATGGAATAGTTGCGATGTAGCTAATTATGTGACGGTAGCGGTGGACTTGGTTATTATGTTTGCGTTGGGTCCGGCTCCGAGAGGGCGGCCAACAATTCGGTTAATTTGGTTGAGTCACTGGACCCGAACATAATTAGTACATCGGACTGCAAAGTATGATTGATCGGTTATCCGGTTTATGAAAATGCATGCAAGTCTTATTGGCATGTCCATATTTATAATTTCATGGACATTGTTATTTGGGTGTTTGTGTTCCATCGGCCTCTGTGATATTGTGTATCCCCTTTCTTACTGAGCCCCCAGCTAACCCCCCTCCAGTTTCAGTTTTGCAGTTAAGCGATGATCGGGATGAAGGGATTGGGGCGGAGCAGTTATAGAGCATTTGGGATGATTAGTAATATCTTGTATTTAGTATTGTAGAGATGTAAATTATGACATTTTGATATGTATGAAAAATTAGAATTTTTGGGGTGTCACATCACGGGTCCAAATCGGGTCAGACCCGAGCTGTCCCCCTTTGACCCGACTTATATAAGCGCTAGAAAACCCTCAAAATTTCACTTTTTTCAAATTTTCATCAGGGAGAACAGTGCATCTGTCGCCGGCGAATCCTTGAGTAGCTCTATTTCCGACTTGAATTTCGACAATCCATTCCGATCTTTCTTATTCATGCCGTCGGCTAGCCCTTTTCCTCCGATCACATTTCCAAAAAAGGTACTACTTTAACCCCTTTCACCATTTTTGCTATTTTTGCCATTGTTAGGGTTTAGGGGCTTTGAAGCTTCAACCTTTCTGTCCCTTCGCACTTGATTTTCCATTTTCAGAGTAGGTTTAAGCTTAGAAATAGCTCTATTTCTCCTTTACTTGCAATGTCCGTTCCTTGGAATTCCGTCAATGGTCCCGCGTACGGCTTTATAAGAGGAATTGTATGATATATTCAAAATCAGAAGGGGTATGGAAAATGTTGTCTTTGCTAGCCATTGAAGACATCCTGTATCTTAATGAGACCCCTAGAGAAGACGTTAGGTATCCCTCGGGGCTATTTTCCCCAAGAACCCTTAGTGATAATGATGCCGACATGATTCTCCTAGATACTTTTGAGCACGTCCTTAGTCATATCTTCCTTTATTATGTTAAGGATAAGTCGGCATTCCGATCTCGTTTTGAGGGCCTTTCCTCGGCCCCAGAGGTCGAATCGGGGGGGGGGGGGGCAAGGTCGCCTCGTCCTCGTCATGGGATGATTCTAGCCCCTTGATTACTGCAGGTATGGCCGAGGAAGGTGCTGTGGGAAGAATAGTAGACCGATTTGAAGACGAAGCCGTGGTTCCCAATTGAGGTCGGGGTGAAGCAGGTCCTTTGGGATCAACTCGGCCTACCCCATCGGTGGGGAGGCCATGATTAAGGACCTCCATGAGAATTATGGTGTAGATAGGAGGGAATTCAAATTATTTCACAGCAAGGCTCAACCTTTTGCCACCGATGCTGAGGTTAAGAAGTTCTATTATGATGATGCATTCCTCCCTTTTTACTTCAAGCAATTCCAACTCGGTCTCCGACTCCCTCTTGACCCCTTTATTAATGAATATTTGGAGGAGTGGAACATTGTGCCGGCCCATCTAGGTGCCAATGCTGTGAGGTACCTGACCGGTTTTATAATTCTTTGCCGCAGTCTCGGCGTTGAGCCATGTATGTCGGCCTTTTATCATTTCTTTCAGTCTTCTTATAATTCCTCCACCAGAACTATAACAATAAAATCCGACCCCAACAAACCCAATCTTATGGTTCCCATCTCAATCACCGTGAATAAAGTGACGTGTTGGAATAGGAACATCATCAAAGTGGAGAGCCGACGGGGATGGGAATTCTTAGGCCCAGATAGGGATCCTGTCAGACCCAAAGTTGTGCATCGGCCTGACTGGAGTGCCGATCTGATCAAGAGGTTGGACGAATTTGCCGCCACCGCTACCTTGGATTGGGTTAGAACAGAGGGTGACTTCATATTTCACGTTCAGGCTGGCTTAATGAAGGGACCCATAGCCGGCGTTAAGCCAATAGTGGAAGTGGAGAGAGGAAGCCGGTTCCCAGACTTGGTTATTCACCCTAACTTTGTCTTCTATTCTGATTGCCCTGTATGCGAACATAAGGCCGACAAGTGCCTCAAAGCCAAAGACATTATAGGACGTAATTCCTCTTCCATTCTTGCACATTTTTTTCTGTGTTTCCTTCATTATTTCCGGACTGTCCTGATATTTTCTTTTGTGCAGATCTTTCAGTGGAGGATATCCAGCAGATTGATGATGAAGTGGTTGATCCCGTAATGGCTGCGAGGAGGAAGAAACAATTGTCCTGGACCCGAGGGATAGAGAAACGTCATGACGATATGACTGACAGACAAAGGCTCCTGCAAACCAAAGGAACAACTGATATTCAGAGAGGGCCACCGGTTGTTCAGGTACAGGCTGGTGATGCAGAGAATCAAGCCGAGGTTCCTGTAAGAGAGGTCGAGATCGAAGAAGCCATTACTTCACGGGCCCAACTCACAACTATAGTAGGGGTGAGGATCGAGATCGAGGTCATGCGGAGATTGAGGTTGATCAGAGGGGTCGCCGTGTGAAGAGGCCGATTGAAGATGTTGGTCGTTCGGAAGAGCCTCCATCCAAAAGAACTCCCTCTACTCATGGCTCCGTCTCGGCTTCGGTCCTTACTGACGATGAAGTCAATGACTTGGCTACAGCCCTTGCAAATGTCGAGCTGATGTCAGGAGTTGATGATTCCGCCCGCTCCGGGCCTGCACTTAGGCTTGGTGCGGCGGTTATCAAGAGAGCTATGAATAAGGATAGGCTTGAAAAGCTTGTGAATAGCAGGCCGACCTCTACTCAGCTTCTGAACCGCAAGGGTCTAATCATTAGTGAGGTACTTTGGAATTTCATTGACTTCTTTGTGATCTTGATAGTGCTATCCCTGATACCTTGATCTTTCCTTTGTAGCTTGCCTCCATTGCTCAACATGAATATGCCTTGATTCACCTAGCCGTGGGTAATGCAAAGAAATATGAGGCCGAGACCGCTCTTTTCCGTGCTTCTAACACCGAGCTGCAGGCGAAGGTCAATTCCCTTAAAAAAGACAAGGCTACTTTTGAGAGCGAGCTGAAGAAAGCTGCAGACAAGTCGACGCAGGCCGATGAGGCAGTTAAACATGCCGAGATCGTCGTGCGGGAAGTTGAGGAGGAGGCGAAGAAGGCAAAGGCAGCTCAGGAGCTTGCAGAGGCGGATGCCGAGAAAGAGCGAAAGCAGGCTGAGGGATTTGCTTTGGGGAAGACCGCAGCGGAGGACATGTACACCACGCTGGAGGAGAGTATTGTGAGCCAGGAGCAACGGGTAGGCGAGGCCGCGGTGGAAGCCTTCAAGAAGAGCCCAGAAATGAAGGATATGATCCAGGATGCGGTTGGTTCCACTTACAACGATTCCTGGTATAATTTGTCTCGTCTCTTGTGGATTGACCCCGAGGTCGAGATTACTTTAGATAAACTGGCCCGCCTTTATACCCAAGATTCCTACAGTGTTGAAGCTCGAGCTGCTCACTTTTTAATTCCGTATTCTGAACAAGGCTTGAAGGTGATCAAGAGCCTAGATCGGAGTGAAAGTAAGCTAGACTGGGTCCCTCCAGCTATCGAAAAAGGGAACCTTGACGATTTGATAGCCCAGGCCGAGGATGATGCCGATGCCGGAGTTGATTAGATCTGAACTTTTTGAACTTTGACTTGTATTTGTAAGCCTATTTGGCGTTGATACAATTTTATTTTCTGCTGTTAAGTATTTGCATGCCTTGGCCCAGCGTTGTCTGGGGGGTGTAAACACTTTCAATATTGCCTTTGTATAGATCTTACCTCGGTTTGAGGTGTTTATCTTTTTGCCTACACTTTAACTGTTATGTAGCTAAGTGTTTGCTTGACCTCGGTCCGGAGATGTATACCTCGACTTGTTGGGTGTATTGTGCATAGCTACTTATAGCTGGATGCTGGTATACCTGTTAGAAGTCGGGACGAGCGTCATGTGCTCGGTTTACTAAATTTGAGTAAACTAGTTGTCAGAACTAGGCTCAAATTGTCAAGGGAGCTAGATGTCATAATCTCAGCTCAAATGGGGACCCTGCATGTCAAGTATGCCGTGGCCGGGCTAGTTATTGGAACTAGGCTTTTAATTGAGTGTGTCTGGCTCAAATGTTTAGGAAGTCAGGCGTTAGGTGCTCCAGACTTTAAATAACGATCTAGGCATTGTCGAGTAATGCTCAAACCGGGATCTAGTGTCATTTACTAGGAATGTAAACTCAACAATGTGAAGGAAAAGAACTTTTATTGATAGAATAAAACTAGAAATATCTGAACTAGAAATATTTAAACTAGAAAATAATTAAACTAGAAATAACTGAAAGTTAAAGACCAAAAAATATCACTATAGAAAGCATTAAAAGATAGTAAAGGGCCGAGGTGTTACTGATAGTATTTCCTGTGGTGCTCCGAGTGCCACGGGTGTTTCAGCTCTTTTCCCTCTGGAGTTTTGAGCATGTAGGTCCCCTCCTGGATAACCTGGGTAACAATATATGGGCCTTCCCAATTCGGAGAGAACTTGTTTTGTTGAGCTTTTCTGTGTGTCGACTTAATCTTTCTGAGCACCCAGTCACCGGCTTCGAAGACCCTCTTCTTCACTTTACTGTCATGATAGGCCTTGGTCTTTTGCTTTTAATTGATCATTCTGAGCTGTGCCGCCAACCTTTTTTCATCAACCAGGTCCAGGTCTAGCAGTCGGTTGTATTCATTTAGGACCTCGTCATAGTTCGTCACCCTGAAGGTAGAGAGTGCCATCTCGTCCAGAGCCATTGCTTCCGATCCATAAGTTAATGCGAAAGGTGTCTCCCCAGTCGGCCCCCGAGTGGTTGTACTAACTGCCCATAGAGCTAGGGGGAGGTCGTCCAGCCACTTTCCTTCACTTCCTTTTAGGCTTTTGGTGAGCGCTGTCAGGATGAGTTTGTTTGCTACTTCTGCCTGGCCATTACCCTGTGGATGACTGACCGACGACTTTCTATGCCTTACTCCAAGCCTGTTAAGTTCTTCAGTGAATGCGTCCGAGAACTATAGCCCGTTGTCGGTCGCAATAGTATGAGGTACCCCAAAATGACACCAGATGTAGTCATGGATGAACTTGATGGAATTTTCCTCACTAATCTTTGCCAAAGCTCTGGCCTCGACCCACTTCATGAAGTAATCTGCTGCCACTATCACGAACTTGTTGCTTCCTTTAGCCAAGGGGAAGGGGCCAATGATGTCGACTCCCCATATGTCGAAAGGCCAGGTCGGTATGACAAGTGTTTGTTCTACTGGTGGCACCTTTGGCAAATCTGAGAAGCGCTGGCATTTGTCACACTTCCTTACATAGGGTTGGGCTTCTTCTCTCAGGTTTGGCCAGTAATACCCAAGTGTTATCACCTTGTCGGCTAGGGTTCTGGCCCCCGGGTGTCCCCTACAAACTCCATTGTGTACCTCGGAAAGTAGGTTCTCGGTGTCGTTGGGTGAAACACTTATGAGGAGAGGTTTGGAGAAAGATCTTCTGTAGAGAATCTCGTTCCACACTATGAATCTAGCCATCTTTTTCTTGATCGTCTTCGCTGACAACTCGTCCACAGGTAGCTTCCCTTCTTCAATGTAGTCCTTGTAATCATCGATCCAAGTCCTTTCCACGTCACTGATTGCCAAGATCTCCTTCCTTTCATAAGCTGGTTGGTCGGCATAGATGATTAAGGGATTTATTTCTTCTGTTGTGGCCATCTTGGAGAGCAGGTCGGCTTCCTGGTTGTGCTCTCGTCCTCCTAACCTTATCTCTCAGAACTCCAGATCTTTGACCATATTGAGGACGAGGTCTCTGTATTTAGTAAGCATGTGATTCTCGCTGTTGTATTCTCCCTTCACTTGGTCCACTACTAACTGGGAATCACTGTAAGCCGCCAACTTTGTTGCGCCGAAATACTTTGCTTTTTCTATTCCCAGGATCAAGGCCTCATACTCGGCCTGGTTATTTGAGGCAGGGAATTTAAAGCTGACGATGTCCCGTGCGACATGCTCACCGTTCGAGCTTGTCAAATATACTCCTGCACCACTTCTTCCTTGTGTAGTTGACCCGTCTGTGTACAAGATCCAGCAGTCCTTTGGCAATTCACTAAGGGGCTCCCTATCGATGGGGAACTTCCTTTTTCGGTCCATCGGGACGTGTTCGCTTGAGAAGGAGGTTTCAACCAGGAAGTTTTCCAAAGGTTGTGCTAGCAAGGTCTTTCTCGGATTATAAGTGATGTCGAAATCAGTCAATTCAATAGACCAGTTGAGTAGCCTGCCAGAACTGTCCAATTTGTGGAGTATTTTTCTGACGGGCGCATCGGTATAGACCGTGATGAGATGAGCGGAGAGGTAGGCACGCAATTTTCTTGCTGCTATCACCAAGGCAAATGCTATCTTCTCAGCGTTGAAGTATCTGGCCTCGGTCTCTGAGAATGCCTTGCTCACGTAATAAACCGGCTTCTGAACCTTGTTATCTTCTCGGAAAAGTACAGTTGCTACGGCACGGTCTGTGGCTGGTAGAAACACATACATCGTTTCTCCCATGATTGGACTACTAAGAAAGGGTGGAGATCCCAAGTATCCTTTCAGCTGCTGGAATGAGGCCGATCACTCTGTTGTCTAGGCGAAGTTTTTGGTTCCTTTCAGAGCTTTGAAGAAGGGGAGTGACTTTTCTGCTGACTTGTCAATGAACCTTTTCAAGGCGGCCACTCTCCCGTTCAACCATTGGACCTCCTTTATACATGTCGGCTCCCTCATGTTGACGAGTGCCTGGATTTTCTCGGGATTTGCTTCAATACCCCTTTGTGAAACCATGAAGCCTAAGAATTTTCCTGCCGTGACCCCAAATACACACTTAATAGGGTTAAGCTTCATATCGTTGGCCTTCAAATTTTCTATTGTCTCCCTCAAGTCCGGGATGTGACTTCCTGACTTGGTTTTTATTACCATGTCGTCTATATAAGCCTCCATGTTTCTCCTGATCTGTGATTTGAAGACCTTGTTGACCATCCTTTGGTAGGTTGCACCAGCATTTTTAAAATCGAAAAGCATCATCACGTAACAGTAAATCCCCCCTGCTGCTTGGAATGCCGTCTTCTCTATGTCTCCTTCTGACATTTTGACTTGGTGGTAACACGAGTAAGCATCAAGGAAGCTAAGTGTCTGGTGTCCAGCAATGGAGTCTACCAGCTTATCAATCCTTGGGAGCGGGTAGCTGTCTTTGTGGCAGGCCTTGTTGAGGTCAGTGAAGTCCACACACATCCTCCACTTTCCATTCTGCTTCTTGACCATGACGACATTGGCCAACCATTTTGGGTAAGTTACTTCTTTTATGATGCCGGCCTTCATTAGCTTCTCGACCTCTACTTCAATGTCTTTTTCTTTATCTTTGGAGAAGACGTGCTTGTTTGACCGGCTTGAAGAACTTCTCCACCTCGAGTTTGTGAACAGCAATGGCCTATTTGACCCCGACCATGTCTTCTACCCTCCACGGAAATACATCTAGATTGTTTTTTAGCAGGGAAATGATATCTTCTCTCTCTTCTAGAGGGAGTTGTCTTCCAATCTTTATTTTCTGTTCGGGGTAGTCTGGGTTGATTACGAACTCTTCTAACTGATCGACTGGTTTAAGCTCTGGTCCATCCCTGAATTCCATGGTTTTTATGACAATCTTCTTGACCTTTTCCTTGTCTTTGCCGTATAGGCTCAAATTTTCCATGTCTAGGAGTCGGTCGACCTTGGCCTCGATGTGGGTAGGTTATGTGGCCCCCGAGCTTGGGACGAGAGCGAGGGTCAAGTCACTCAGCTCGTCAGAAGCTGTATTTAAGGAGATGGAGCCAAAACCCTCAAGGCCGTAGGTCATCTTGGCTTCTATCACTGTGTCCTCATCATCAAGTATTAACCATTCTTCCGGGACATCTTCAACTGCTTCAAGTATCATGCTGATGTTTGAGGTTGTGGTAACCGTGGTCGATTTGGAAAGAGTGACGTTCTTCTCTGGAGTATCAATTTCCATTCTGTTCTTAGTCTTCCTAGACCTCATCACGTGATCCAAAAAATGCTTAGGAGCGCCCGGTACACACCCTACACCGGCCTAGGTGGGAAACTTCACCCTTTGGTGAGGGAGGGAGGCAACCATTCCTAACTTCCCTTGGCTGGGGGAGCCTAGGATGACATGATAATCACTGGCCAAGTCCATGACAATAAAGGTGATTGTTGCCGAGGCCTTGTAGGGGTAGTCTCCAATTTCCAACAGTAGGTTCACGGTTCCTTTTGCTTCTGCCTTATGGTTTGTGAACCCTTCCAATCTTCCATTGTAGGGAATAAACATGCTGTCTGGTAGCTCCATCTCTTTGAAGGTTTTACAGTACAGCACGTCTGTAGCAGCCACCGAGTCAATTAGAAGCTTCTCAGACTCACAATTGTCTATCCTTCCTTTAATTACCAGCGGCTGTTCCCTCATTGCTCTGTTCCCGGCCAGCTCGTTCGGGGAAAAACTTATTACCTCTTCCCCCTTATGAATCCAGGGGGAATGTGATATAACTTGCTCAGCTCATGAATTTGTTCTTTCAACCTGGTATTCGAGGGGATGTTTTCTAGTATGACTCCGATCAGTTTTGCTCTAGGAGGCCTATCCTCGCGTCCTTCCTCTTTTTCTTCCTCCCTAGGGCGCTTGTTGTCTTTCTTTGAGACATATCGGTCTAGCAGTCCTTGGTCAACCCACTTCTGTACTATCTTCTTCAAAGCATAGCAATTATCTGTCTCGTGCCCATGGTCTTTATGGTAGGCATAGTATTTGCTAGTGTCTCTCGGGTACTTGGGGTTTTCTTTAATGGGTCCGGGATTAGGAAGATCCGCCAAGTTCATTATCTCTGAGATGGTCTTTGTGAGGGGGGTGAAGATTTCCATTCCTCTCATTCTATTCTTTCCCCTGTTTCCACCTCCATTGTAACCTTGAGCCGAGTCACCGGTGGGCGGCTTTGTTTCATGATCTCGGTCTTTGTCTCCAAACTTCAATTTCTTTTTCTCCTCGGCAATTGCAGTGCATATGAGACATGGTATAACTCCGACTTAGTGAGAGGCTCCCTCACCGATTACTCATAAGTTAGGGCTTCGGACCTTTGCCCGTTGGTGCAGCACACTATTATTTCTCTGTCGGTTAGCCGTTCCTCAAAAGAGTCGGCCAGGCTCCTGAACCTTTAAATGAAATCCATGGTCGACTCATTTTTACCTTGCACCATGTTAGCCAAACCAGAGAGCCTCTTCTTTCTTGCGCCTGCAGTGGAGAAGTATTCTAGAAATTGACTTTTCAACATCGGGAAAGAGTCAAGGCTTCCATTTCCTAGATCCATGAACCAAGACCTAGATGCTTTAGTCAGAGTACTGGCAAAGGCTTTGCAAAGGATATCGTCCTGATTTGACACCAGCGCCATCATGGCCTCAAAACCTTGGAGATGGTCCAAAGCGTCGGAGCTGCCAGAATACTTTTCTAGGTTGGGGAGCTTCAGTTGTGGATTAGGTGGAGAATCCCGTATCCACGGTACAAAAGGATGCATTGCATCGTAGTCATTGCTAGGTCTTCTCTGCCCCTGATTCATCTCCACATTCTCGAGCCTCTTTTCCAAATCCATTAAGGTACGACCGCTGATTTGCGAACTACAACGCGAGATCTTCTGTCTGCTCCTTCCTTTATCTCGGCTTTTACCAGCAACTCGGCTTATTTCCGGGTCGGGAATGGATCGCCTAGGTGAAGTACGATGGGTCGGTGCTTGCCTCAATGGAGACTGACGTCGATCATCTTTTTTGCGCCTCTCCCCTAGAAATCTTACATCGGGAGATTTGACTTCCTCTTCCCTTTGCTGATTTATTTGCTCTCTCAGATCCCTTCCTTCATGATTGATTGGGCCAATTCGGCCTTCAAGGTGTCTAGCTCAGTTTTCCCGGTGAACATCACGTGGTTCCTGATGACGTCGGCCAGCAGCACATGGAATTTCCCTATGACTGCTCCTCCTATCATCCTCATGACTCCTATAGTTATGGAGGGCTGTAGGAGATGTGCCATGGAGTGTTCCGGATCATATTCCAGAAGAGCCCTTTGAGCATCAACTAGTTGTTGGAGGGTCGTGAGATTCTGCTGAAGCAATACCCTTCGATCTATTGGGGGCGGTCTTGAAAGGCCAGCTTCGCTATTCTGAGGGCGTGTGGTTGTTCTTCTTCTCCTTCCATAAAGTTGAGTAACTTCCGGTAGAGGCCCTCTTGAATGGGTATGCATACCGCCTCCTTGAGGTTGAGTCGAAGAGGGAGCCCTTGATTCAAAGCAGCGTTATTGGCCACGTTAGGTGGTGGCGGATTGAGATTAGCATCAGGCGTAACACTTGCCTGTTGACCGTCGGCCAGAATTTCAGCCATGAGGAGATTGTGGTTATCCGGACAAAAAAGTTTTCCGATCGACGTTTCCTGGCAATGGAACCAAACTGATGTTGCCAAAAACGTATCGGATCAGCCTTTCGTCTAACGGTTCAGATAAATCCAGCAAAGAGAACTCCTCGAACGGATCTACACACACGAAATAATAAAAAGTGAACTAGCCGGGGCTTCACCGGCGAAGGCCCTCCGGCGTGAGAGTAAGGGTATGTTTTGTATGTGATAAATCAAAGAGAAATCAATTGACTAGAGTAAAGCCAAGAATTTCATTACCTGTAAATGGTATTGAGGGCTTGCTTATATAGTGTAGGTGAGCTGAGTTCTGACTTGTCAAGTAAGCCAAGGAAACTGTATTGAGGTAGAACTCGAAATCCCGAGAGATAGAATCCTGATAAGGATGATTATTATCCCAGTGATTTTGTATGAGAGGTCTCCTTGTATAGATAATGATTCTATGTAGTTGTGTATCATTTGAACTCTAACTGTAGACTCCCCTTTGTATCAGGAAAGTAGCTTTAACTAAGGTAAGTCGGCATGTCATCCTTCTCGGCTCGTCTTAGAGGCCGGGCTAGGGATAAGGATTTCTTTCTTCTCGGCCAAAGTGAGGCCAGCTCACTCGGCCTGAGGGATGTCGGCCCCTAAATCATGGGCCTTTATGGTGTATGGATCCAAAGTTCATGGAACCCATTATCCAAGTCGGTTTATGTCGTTCACATCTGAAATTTGTTGAATTCATGAGCAGCAGCGTTTTGAAGGCTGATTTCTGAATTATTCAAACTGTTTGATTATTCATCTGAACATACATTTGAAATCAGGTATACGATATTGAATGGAATAGTGATACGACATTGAATGCAATATAGAAATAATGTAAATCGTTGTTTATTTAGTGTTTTGTTTGGGTATATTTGGAATTATGAGTTTAAGGAAGAGAAATAAGTGACATTTTTACGTCTCAAAATTAAGTGGACATTCAGAAACATCTAACTTGATTAAGAACGGGAAACAAATACACAAACAAACGAGACATAGATAATCAAGATACAACCCAAACAATGCTTCATGCTTATTTTGAGGAAAAAGTTCAACTGTCACTTGATCACATGCCAATTCATAATTTTAATAAATTTAAAGTTCTTACTCAAAAAACAAAAGATAAGTGAATGTTAAAGATCAATGGAGAATCTAAGTATTAACATAAATAAGTATCTGGATATAATTTGAGCGTGTCATTGCGTAATACTCCCTCTCTCTCTCTCTCCCAGAATGATAGTCCTCCTATTTTTATGGGTTTTACGAAACATAATTAAGGCTACTTTTAATTATTCTAATGAAATTTCTGAAATTCTTCTTGATACACCATTATAAATACTATTAATATCAATTTTTAGATTCACATTAACATAATTATAAGTAGCATTTATAACATCTCAAAGTTCCTTCGTAGTAACAATGAAAAAAGGTGGACTATCTTTCTGGGACAGAGGGAGTAATTTGCAATCAATCAATGGAATATTCAAGTTCATACATGGCCAATCGTTAACAAGTCTTCGATTCTAAGATAAGTTATACAGTTTTTTTTTTTAAAACCAAATTGCTGATTGTGCAATTTCCATGGATGCCTTGTGAACGACATAAACCGACTTGGGCAATAGGTTCCATGAACTTTGGACCCATTGATGGATAAAATTCCACTGTAATAAAAGCCTTGCAAGTGTACAAGTGCCGAAGCAGCAATATATAAAAGTAAGGGTCGAACCACAGAGACTTGGGTGAAACACAAGTTGATTTAATTAATGCAAAAGTAACCAAAGAGGGGTTTTTTTTATTTTGATTTGTTTAAACTAAGATAGCAAATAAAGTAAACTAATTTAAAATAGCAAAGCAATGGTAAAAGCTGGTTTCAAGAGTAAAAAGCAGATCACGGATTAGGGTTCATAATTGTTATCACTATATGCTTTTTCACAATCAATTCATCAATCTCAAAACAAGGATTCGTTCACTTAATTAAGAATTGGGACGGTTCGGTCGCCGGATTACAATTCTATAGCTCTTTTTATGAAATACCTTCTATTACGGCAGTATAACAAGCAAAGAACGCGTTAAGAATTTAAGAACATATGAACCTACACTATCAGGATTTCTATTACGGCCTCAATCAAGTGTAATTATCAATTTAATGGTCTAATGTATTAATTGCCCATATTACTGCAACAAGAAATACCCAATAATACTAGGGCCAAGAATAGCTTAGCATAAACGTGAAACCCTAGAATTGAATTTAATTAAATTGATAAACAAGTTGAGATTGAATATTATGATTATGAAATTCACATATAGATCAAACAATTGCTACTACCAACCCGCAAATCACAAGATGATTAGCTACTCATACTCATAATAATTATCACAAGAATATAATAAGAATTCATAAACCTGGATAAAAAAATTGTGTTTGAGAAAATTAAAACCTTCAATCATTAATATAAACTTTGTTCTTCAATAATCCTTATTCCAAAGTAAAAACTGTGTAACCCTAAAACTAAATTAAGAATATTCTTTTACACTAAGAAAATATATCAATCCTAAAACAAAGAAAAAATAAAAACTCCTCTTAACACTTAGGAAAGGAAAGTGGCGTGCAACAGGTTGCCGATGCGTATTCCGTACACGGCCCGGGAATGAGAATTCCCATAAACTACTTCATATTTTAGCTAATTCCAGATTGGCCCTCCAATTTCCTTAAATTCCTGAACAGTCCCAAACTTCAGATTCTTGCAGTTTAGCCCTGGAACTTCTGATAATTGTAGCTTCACCCTCTGTTGACCTTCAGTTGACTTTGACTTGAACTCTTACCTTGACTTGACTTCGAGCATTCATAAACTTTGCGGGAACCTCATGAAATCACTAAATAAATGTCTCAAAATAGACTAAATTCCCACAACTTTAACAATATAAAATATACTCACAATTACATCAAATCTATCCTAAATTACATCAAAATCGAAAATATAAATCCGTAATCACGGAGATAAAATAATATGAAATACGATCCATCAAATTCTCCCATGCTTAGACCATTACTCGTCCCTGAGTAATATTCCTAACCCCACATCTAAGCACCGGTCTAACAAACGTAGCATGGAGGAAAATGATACCTAATCTCCTCTACGTCCCCATCAATCAAGTCAAGAACAAAACAACTCGGAGTGTAAAGGACTCCGCTCCTTATAACTCCCAACACAAATACATGACAATGGCCCTAATCGATATCACACACACAAAAAAAAAAACAATAATAAACATATCCGATTAGGGCCCACACTCAAAAGCTAGGGGGAACTAAAATGACCTATGTTTCCCCCACGCTTATCTTTCACTACGATCTCCCTAAAAAAAAAAATCAATGTTAGGATAGTTCTTAACAATGATTTACCTCATAATAGGCTCCAAGGCCCCCTTATGACTCCCAAAAAAATATATGAGGTTTTTCTATCCTAACTTCTCTAACCAATCCTTCTACTCCAAAATGAATTCCTACCCAACACTCCAAACCGCCCTTATGTCACCTCTGCCATAAGATGTATTTCACTCCCTCTCCTTTTTCCTAGGCGCCCTTTCGGGTTTTCACCTAGCCTCTCTTTTTTTTTCATTTTTTTTTTGAAGAACTAACTACTACTACAACAAGTGCAAATATTACCATCACACCCCCAAACATAAAGATTTCATTGTCCCTAATGAAAGAGACAACAACGAAAAGTATGCATAAGAAGTATGGGTGATACCTTAACCTCACTGAGGAGATGGCTGAGAACAAGACTGGGCTCGGGCCAGGCGCTCCTGCTCCGCTCGTATTGCAACAAACTGATTCTGGTTATATGTGTGCATTTCATTAAGCCGCTCGTTCATCAGTGTATACTGCTCTGCTAGCCCCACAATCAGCTCTCTAATGCTTGGTTGACCATCCTCCACACTACAATCCACATTCGACTCAGCCGGGTCTTTACGCCCATTAACATTCCAAGAACTCGAGAGTAGTCTAGCTTGAGTTACGGTCCCCCTTGGCTTGAGATACTCAACTGCAATCCAACTAACCTTTTCCCTCTCATATAGCACCGTTACAAGGCTAGGAAATTTAAACTTCATTATGTCAGACTCCTTGTTCATCCCAGAAATCTCTTCTTTGATAATCTCCCCAACATCAATTGCCTCGCCAGAGAGAATGGTATGAATAAGGACACCCCTCTTCCAATTAAGTTCATTCTGGTGCGATGTTGGCATCAATCGAGTGCATACAAACTTGTGTATCCCCTTCGCTTGATAATTAAGGAATGCCTCTTGAAGTTTAAGGGGTTTTCCAACTACATGTCGTGCCCAAGCTCCTCCTTCCCTGACAATGTTTTTGGTAACTATTGGCTCTAAATCTCGCCAATGCTTCAACAGATTTTTCCTATATGCACACTTATTCTTGTAATAACCCGAACTTACCTTTTATTTTGTTATTGATTTAAACTCTTAATTATTAATGGGCCAAACATTAATAATCAGTTAGTTTAGTTATTGGGTCAAAAGTACAAAGCCCAATTCATTAACTAAGAAGGATTAGGACTCCAATTTAAATAGGGATTTGGGGAGTCCTATTAATATAAATACTCCCTTTTAAACCCTAAGGCCTTTCTCAGTTACCGCAAAAGAAAAAAAAAACGGGAGAGTCGAGAGAGAGAGAGAGCGGCGGATCAAGGAGCCGGCGATCAAGAAGCCGCATAGAGAGAAAGAAAGAGCGACCGGGAGCGGGAGAGAGAAGGCGATCGGGTTCGCAAAGGTAATTCTAGAACCCCCTCAAACTTTTCTCTTCATCTTTGTAAATCGAATTGTTGGGTTAAGAACCCTAAGTTATGGATTGATCAACTAGGGTTAAATAGTATGGAATTAAGAGGAAGAAGATGGGCTACGATGTGTGTGTGTTGTGTGTGTGTGTGCGGCGGCAGGGACTGCCGAGTGTGTGTGTGCGGCGTGGGTGCCTCTGATGGGCGTGTGTGCGTGATGTGTGGGTATCGCAATGTGTTTGTGTGTGCGTGTAAGTGAAATAGATGGTGGGTGTGTGTGTGTGGGTTGATGGTGGGTGTGAGTATGTGTCTGAAGTGTGTGTCTGAAGTGTGGGTGTGTTCAGAGTGGTGGGTGCACCAGAGTGGGTGTGAATCAGAGTGGTGGGTGTGTCTGTCAGTGGGTGTACTCAGTAAGTGTGTGCAGAAAGTGTGAAATCAGTGCGTGTAAATTGTGTAGTGAAATTGAGAGTTGGGGATTGACTAATAAAAGCCCTAGGGGTGTTGTAGTCATTCTTAAAGTTACTGGTTAACTAGGAAAGAGGTGATAGATGACTAAACCATGGAATTAATCGAGTAAAAAGAAGTAAATTGGGACGGCAGTAAAATAGTATTTTTCTCATGACTAAGGCTAGACTATTTCACATTGTAGATTGTCCAAGCGGAGTAAAGCAAGCTAGTAGAGCACGAAGCTAAGGTAAGGGATTACGCTCTTAGTTGTGTATTGATTCTTAAATCCTTTGTTAGGATTCCCAATCTCTGTTTTTATAAAGTAAACTATCTGTGTGGCTAGATAGTCTTTTAAACTATTCCGTTCTGCGAATTGTTCCGTCTTTTGTTATCCACTCTATTGATATGGTTATTGTTCAATAGGGTTATCATGTGTATGATTGATTTTGTCACCTTGGTGTCCAAGTGAGATGTGTATCTTTTAAAAGTGATCAAGTAAAGTTGTAAAGTTAAGCTTTGTGTTGTAAAAGCTCTTTAAAGTGAATTCTTTTAATAAGTAAAGTGACTACAGTTATCCATAATCCCGAAACGGATAAGTGGACCCCTTACAGTTATCCATAGTTCTAAGTTGAACATGTGGACCCCTTTGCGTTGCTTGATGAAGTAACGTAGGTTATCATGATATACCGATTTTGGGTGCGGTCAGTAGAAACCCGAGCCCTGGGTACAGCACGTGCTTAATCCCTAAATGAAGTAAAGTAAAGTAAAGAAAAGTAAAGTGTGAGTAAAATGTTGTGTTTTGGAAACTACCTTTGAAGCCACGTGTTTTCAAGTAATGAATTGTTTTTCATCAAGTAAATGTTTCTTTTCAAACCGAGTGTTAGTTTGATCCTTGAGTTATATCCGTTCATTGTAATTCATTGTTACCGTTCGTTTCGGTCATCTCCTCTTAGTACCCGAGGGGATACCGTATGAACTTACTGGGCATTGTTCGCTCATTCCTTTCATTCTTTTTCTCTCTCCAGGTTATAAATAAGCAGATCAAGAGTCGCAAGGTTTGGCGGCTTAGGAGTTATCTTTTAATAAAGTTATTTAGTAGTTATGTTTTCGTTACGGTTAAGTTATAAACTTTACTTTCCGTTAGTTACCGTTTGAGCTAGTGGTTTGTACTAGCCGTTGTGGATTTGAACGTTGGTTAAAGTTTGAATGGTGGTTATTTGTAGCCGTTGGGCATTCTGATTTTGGGACTTATTCGTATTAAGTTATTATTTAATTGTAGTGAAAAGTTGGGGTGTTACAGTTGGTATCAGAGCCTGGTTTATGATTACTTGGGAGACTCAGACTTAGGAGATAAGACTATTGGGAGAAGTAGTACTTAACGATGTTGGGCTTTAGAACTCTAATAAGAACAAAGTACTTTTGGGGAAGCACTAATGAAGGGAAGCTGCTATTTAGGGAAACTTTCCATTTTAAGAAACTTTCTAAGTTAGGAAACTTTCTTTTTATAGAAATTTGCTATTTTAGGAAAGAACCTAAAGGGAGGTTCTAAATGAGGATGAGTATGTACTTGAGTATGGCTTGAGTGATTGATATTCTCTGTTAAGAATGAATTACACTATGGGATACTTGTGATATAATGCTTGTGTGTTTACATTGTAGATCATGGACGGACTGAAGACTAAGACACCCAAGGAGAGAGCAATCGTAAGGGGTGCATGGACGATTAGGAAGCTTAAGGGACAATTGACGAAGAAAAAGAAGGAAGCGGACTATACCTTTGACAAATGGATGCAAACTAGAGGTTTGTGGCATAAGGCTCAAGAAGAAATAGAAAAGCTGAAAGAAGCAATTAACCGAAAGGACGAAGAAATAGCCAATATCAGGGAGGAATTTTATAGGAATTTCTACAAGGAGCCAGTGGCAGAAAATGTGGTGACTGAAGAAGAAGCCACCGAAATTGACATTATTGTAGAGGGCAGTGAAGCTGCCCCGATTATGATTGAAGATGAAGTACTGGAGGAAGAACCGGTCCCTAGGCCAAGAGGAAGGCCAAGAGGTTCAAGGAAAGTTTATGTGCCAACTGGAAGGCCTAGGGGTAGGCCTAGGAAAAATGTAACCCCGTGATTATGAGGGGAGTAGCCATTTATTAGTATTCTTTTTAGAAGTTAGCATTCTTTAAAAAAAAAAGGTTTAGTATTCTTTCTAGTTCTATTAGTAAAGAACTTAGTGACTATTCTAGTTTAGATCAGTTAAATAAATAAAAGTTATTTTTAAGTTAAGTTATTTCTTGTCATGTGATTCTTTAAGTTAAACTATGTTTGAATAAACTTAGTAAATGCGTTAAATTATAGTAATCAGTTCTGTGGGGACGGCCTATAAAAGTATGAAATTCGTTTGAGTACAACGACTAATATAGTTAAAGACCTAAAGTAAGGTCGATGCAGTGAAAGGTCTAAAGTAAGACCGATATATACACATAAATATGTACGTGAAATTAGTATGAGACCAAGTTAAGTATAGACTCTCGATGAAACAGTAAATTGTGAGGTCAAGTAACCGACCTAGTTAAATCAATTGTCATTAATATGTAAAACCCGTTTTCGTGGTGGGTCATCAATCAGTGATAATTCAATCTTTCTTAA
Source organism: Campanula takesimana (assembly GCA_026119855.1). Lineage (NCBI taxonomy): Eukaryota > Viridiplantae > Streptophyta > Magnoliopsida > Asterales > Campanulaceae > Campanula > Campanula takesimana. The sequence continues at coordinate 38,454 of JAOWBW010002677.1, read as the reverse complement.
CTTCAGATGTCTGGAAGAGGAAGAGGAAACCGTGGAAACGCTCGCAACGCGGGAAACCAAGGTAATGTTGATCCGAACATGGCGAACCTTCTGCAAACGCTGAACCAGACCGTGGCTGGAATCGGACAGGTGGTGAACCAACTAGCACAACCTCAAAACCAACCCCAGCAGGTACCAATGAGAGATCCGCTGGAAATGTTTCAAAGGAGGAAGCCGGACACTTTCTCCGGTACCTCAAAGGAGAAGCCGGAGGACTGGGTCAAGGATATGGAGCACATTTTTGAGACTTTGGAATGTACCACAGAGCAGAAGGTAGTTTTTGCAACATTTATGCTTAGGAGTGCGGCTCGCACTTGGTGGGATGCAGAAAAGAGAGCAGCTTTGGCTAGGGGTGAAGGAAATTTCACCTGGGAAAGGTTTAAAGTAGTATTCAATGAGAAATACTACCCGGCTAGTGTTCGTCACGCCAGAGTGGCAGAGTTTTTGAATTTAACTCAAGGTGACAAGACAGTGGACGAGTATAGTGAAAGGTTCACAGATCTGCTGGAATTTGCACCGACCTTTTTCGACAGCGAGGAACAAAAGGCCAGGAAGTTCGAAGCCGGACTGAGTGATCGGATTCGATACAGAATCACACCTCTTCAGTTAGCGACATATGGGTTAGTGCTAGACAGAGCCAGAATTGTAGAAAGGGAGTCGGATGAGTACCGCAGCAAGAGGGATGAAAAGAAGAAGTCTGGAGACAAGTCTACTAATAAAGATTCAACTGGGAACAAGGGACAGTTCAACGACCGAGACCGTGATAATCATGGAAAGAGGAAAGCTGAGGGAAGCTATGATCGTACAGCAAACAAGTACCCGAACAGAAACTTTGGAAACCGAACTGCGTACGATAAGGGAAAGGCTAAAGAGCATGGGACCGCCGAAGTATGCCCGGCGTGTGATGGCAATCATAAGGCTGATGCGTGCAAGTACAAGGACAGAAAATGCTATAACTGTGAGAAGATTGGGCACCCACAGTGGAAGTGCCCAGAGCCGAAGAAGAATGCACAAACTCATGGGGTGAAGGCAGAGGATAAAAGTAAGACTGGTGGTCAGGGGCGTGTGTTCACCATGACTGCTAGAGATGCTAGAGCCACAAATGACTTGGTGGCAGGTACGCTTCAGTTATATTCTCGCAACGTATACGCTTTGATAGATTCTGGTGCCACTCATTCTGTGATTAGTTCTAAGTTGGCAAAACAGTTAAAATTGTCACCTAAGGCGTTAGAAGTACCCTTGGTAATTGATACCCCGACTAAGGAGTCGATCCCAGTTACTTCAGTGTTTCAAAGTTGTCCTCTAAGGATAGGCGATAGAGAGCTCGAGGTTGATCTTATATGTCTGGATCTCAGTGATTTTGACATCATCCTAGGTATGGACTGGTTGGCTGCGTATCATGCCAAAGTAGACTGCTTTAGAAAAGAAGTGAATTTTGAATTACCCTCTGGAGAAGGATTTCGTTTTCAAGGGTCGAAACCAAGAGTCCGAACGGGTCTGATTTCCGTAATGAAGGCTCGTAAACTGTTAAGGAAAGGTTGTGAGGGATTTCTTGCATATGTTGGTGAGTCAAACAAGAAAGAAGTGACCATTGAATCCCTCTCCATAGTAAAAGATTTCAAGGATGTTTTTCCCGAAGATTTGCCAGGAATACCGCCGGAACGAGAAGTGGAGTTTTCGATAGATCTAGCACCTGAGACTGCACCGATTTCAAGAGCACCATATAGGATGGCTCCGCCGGAACTTAAAGAGTTAAAGGAGCAGTTACAAGAACTTTTGGACAAGGGTCTGATTAGACCGAGTGCATCACCGTGGGGTGCGCCGGTATTATTTGTAAAGAAGAAGGATGGGTCGATGAGGTTATGCATTGACTATCGGGAGTTAAACCGTGTGACAATTAAGAATAAGTATCCTTTGCCAAGGATCGATGATTTGTTTGACCAACTCCAAGGTGCATGCTACTTCTCTAAGATTGATCTACGTTCTGGTTACCATCAGTTAAGAGTGAAAAAGGAAGATGTAGCAAGGACGGCTTTTAGGACAAGGTATGGACACTACGAGTTCTTAGTAATGCCGTTTGGGCTGACAAATGCGCCTGCTGTGTTCATGGAGCTTATGAATAGAGTATTTCAAGAATATTTGGACAAGTGTGTAATAGTATTCATCGATGACATCTTGGTGTATTCGAAATCAAAAGAGGAGCATGAAGAACATTTGAAATTAGTGTTACAGATTTTGAGGGAGCAAAAGTTGTATGCCAAATTTAAGAAGTGTGAATTCTGGCTTGAGGAAGTAGCGTTTTTGGGACATGTGGTATCTAAGAATGGGATAGCAGTTGACCCTGCAAAGGTAGAGGCTATAGTTAATTGGGAGAGACCAACTTCTGTTAGTGAGATAAGGAGCTTTTTGGGTTTAGCAGGGTACTACCGTAGGTTCGTGGAAGGGTTTTCGAAGTTATCTCTACCATTGACCAGGTTAACCACAAAAGGGACAAGATTTGTGTGGTCAGACGATTGTGAGAAGAGTTTTCAAGAGTTGAAAGGGCGATTGGTGTCTGCGCCTGTTCTTACGTTACCAACAAACAGTGATGGCTTCGTGATCTATAGTGATGCTTCATTGAAAGGTTTGGGTTGTGTGTTGATGCAAAATGATAAAGTGGTGGCTTATGCGTCTAGGCAACTCAAGAACCACGAGAAAAACTATCCTACCCACGATTTGGAGTTAGCGGCCGTGGTGTTTGCATTGAAAATTTGGAGACACTATTTGTATGGGGTACCATGTGAAATTTACACCGACCATAAAAGTCTTAAGTACATTTTCACTCAGAAAGAGTTGAATATGAGGCAAAGGAGATGGCTAGAGTTACTTAAAGATTATGATTGCAAAATCTTGTATCATCCTGGGAAGGCCAATAAGGTGGCTGATGCATTAAGCAGAAAGAACCATGGAACATTAGCGACTATGATTTCTAAGGGGGTAAGTGAATTGAGAAATAGTGAAATGGTAAAGCTAGAGGTTAAGGTTAAAGGCTACTTGGCTCAGTTGAGTGTCCAACCAACACTGTTAGTGAGAATCAAGGAAGCTCAGAATGTGGATGACGAGTTGGAAGCGATTCACAAGGTTATCAGTAAGAAGGGAATGGTAGACTTCCGTGTCAGCGACGACGGGATCATGAGGTATCGATCAAGGATTTGGGTGCCTAATAATGATAGTATCAAGAGGGAAATTCTTGAAGAAGCTCACTGTTCAAGGTTTTCGGTCCACCCTGGGAGTACTAAGATGTATAAGGATCTAAAGGAATCCTTTTGGTGGAACAATATGAAGAGTGAGGTGGCGGAATTCGTTTCTAAGTGTTTGGTGTGTCAGCAAGTGAAAAGTGAACACCAGAAACCCGCGGGACTACTACAATCGTTACCTATTCCAGAGTGGAAGTGGGAACACATCACTATGGATCTGGTGATTGGACTTCCCAAGACGTTGAAGGGTCATAACGCAATTTGGGTCATAGTGGATAGGCTCACTAAATCGGCTCACTTTCTAGCAATCAAGGTGACTGATTCGTTGGAGAAGTTAGCTAAGTTGTACGTGGATGAGATCGTAAGGTTACATGGGATACCGGTCTCTATAGTGTCAGATCGAGATGCAAGATTTACATCAAATTTCTGGAAGAGCTTACAGAAAGCGATGGGGACGGAGTTAACTATGAGTACAGCGTTCCACCCTCAGACAGACGGACAGTCAGAAAGGACGATTCAAACTCTCGAAGACCTATTGAGAGCAACGTCGTTAGATTGGCAAGGAGCGTGGGATGATCATCTACCACTAGTGGAATTTGCCTACAACAACAGTTACCATTCTAGTATTGGAATGGCGCCGTATGAAGCTCTGTATGGGCGGAAATGTAGATCGCCTGCGTGTTGGGATGAAGTAGGCGAGAGAAAGTTAACTGGACCCGAGATTGTTCAAATAACGGCGGATAAAGTTCAACAAATTCGCAAGTGGCTGTTAACTGCGCAGAGTAGGCAGAAATCGTATGCGGATAATCGAAGGCGCGATCTGGAGTTCCAGATTGGAGATCATGTATTCTTGAGGATCTCACCGACAAAAGGGGTCATGCGGTTTGGGATTCGTGGGAAGTTAAGTCCTAGGTACGTGGGGCCGTTCGAGATTCTAGAACGAATAGGAGCGGTAGCCTATAAGTTGGCTCTACCTCCTGTGCTGTCTGGCGTGCACAATGTGTTTCACGTGTCGATGTTGAGGAAATACGTAGCTGACCCGAGCCACGTCATAGAGTACAAACAGTTACGTTTCCGTGAAGACTTGAGTTATGATGAGAAGCCGGTAAAGATTATAGACCGTAAAGATCAAGTTTTGCGGAAGCGAGTAATTCCGTACGTAAAAGTGCAGTGGAGCAATCACACGGAAAGAGAAGCCACGTGGGAGCTCGAAAGTGAAATGCGTGATATGTATCCCGCTTTGTTCGAAGGTTAAGGTACGTTTAGTTTGGAGGACCAAACTCTTTTAAGGGGGTAAGAATGTAATAACCCGAACTTACCTTTTATTTTGTTATTGATTTAAACTCTTAATTATTAATGGGCCAAACATTAATAATCAGTTAGTTTAGTTATTGGGTCAAAAGTACAAAGCCCAATTCATTAACTAAGAAGGATTAGGACTCCAATTTAAATAGGGATTTGGGGAGTCCTATTAATATAAATACTCCCTTTTAAACCCTAAGGCCTTTCTCAGTTACCGCAAAAGAAAAAAAAAACGGGAGAGTCGAGAGAGAGAGAGAGCGGCGGATCAAGGAGCCGGCGATCAAGAAGCCGCATAGAGAGAAAGAAAGAGCGACCGGGAGCGGGAGAGAGAAGGCGATCGGGTTCGCAAAGGTAATTCTAGAACCCCCTCAAACTTTTCTCTTCATCTTTGTAAATCGAATTGTTGGGTTAAGAACCCTAAGTTATGGATTGATCAACTAGGGTTAAATAGTATGGAATTAAGAGGAAGAAGATGGGCTACGATGTGTGTGTGTTGTGTGTGTGTGTGCGGCGGCAGGGACTGCCGAGTGTGTGTGTGCGGCGTGGGTGCCTCTGATGGGCGTGTGTGCGTGATGTGTGGGTATCGCAATGTGTTTGTGTGTGCGTGTAAGTGAAATAGATGGTGGGTGTGTGTGTGTGGGTTGATGGTGGGTGTGAGTATGTGTCTGAAGTGTGTGTCTGAAGTGTGGGTGTGTTCAGAGTGGTGGGTGCACCAGAGTGGGTGTGAATCAGAGTGGTGGGTGTGTCTGTCAGTGGGTGTACTCAGTAAGTGTGTGCAGAAAGTGTGAAATCAGTGCGTGTAAATTGTGTAGTGAAATTGAGAGTTGGGGATTGACTAATAAAAGCCCTAGGGGTGTTGTAGTCATTCTTAAAGTTACTGGTTAACTAGGAAAGAGGTGATAGATGACTAAACCATGGAATTAATCGAGTAAAAAGAAGTAAATTGGGACGGCAGTAAAATAGTATTTTTCTCATGACTAAGGCTAGACTATTTCATATTGTAGATTGTCCAAGCGGAGTAAAGCAAGCTAGTAGAGCACGAAGCTAAGGTAAGGGATTACGCTCTTAGTTGTGTATTGATTCTTAAATCCTTTGTTAGGATTCCCAATCTCTGTTTTTATAAAGTAAACTATCTGTGTGGCTAGATAGTCTTTTAAACTATTCCGTTCTGCGAATTGTTCCGTCTTTTGTTATCCACTCTATTGATATGGTTATTGTTCAATAGGGTTATCATGTGTATGATTGATTTTGTCACCTTGGTGTCCAAGTGAGATGTGTATCTTTTAAAAGTGATCAAGTAAAGTTGTAAAGTTAAGCTTTGTGTTGTAAAAGCTCTTTAAAGTGAATTCTTTTAATAAGTAAAGTGACTACAGTTATCCATAATCCCGAAACGGATAAGTGGACCCCTTACAGTTATCCATAGTTCTAAGTTGAACATGTGGACCCCTTTGCGTTGCTTGATGAAGTAACGTAGGTTATCATGATATACCGATTTTGGGTGCGGTCAGTAGAAACCCGAGCCCTGGGTACAGCACGTGCTTAATCCCTAAATGAAGTAAAGTAAAGTAAAGAAAAGTAAAGTGTGAGTAAAATGTTGTGTTTTGGAAACTACCTTTGAAGCCACGTGTTTTCAAGTAATGAATTGTTTTTCATCAAGTAAATGTTTCTTTTCAAACCGAGTGTTAGTTTGATCCTTGAGTTATATCCGTTCATTGTAATTCATTGTTACCGTTCGTTTCGGTCATCTCCTCTTAGTACCCGAGGGGATACCGTATGAACTTACTGGGCATTGTTCGCTCATTCCTTTCATTCTTTTTCTCTCTCCAGGTTATAAATAAGCAGATCAAGAGTCGCAAGGTTTGGCGGCTTAGGAGTTATCTTTTAATAAAGTTATTTAGTAGTTATGTTTTCGTTACGGTTAAGTTATAAACTTTACTTTCCGTTAGTTACCGTTTGAGCTAGTGGTTTGTACTAGCCGTTGTGGATTTGAACGTTGGTTAAAGTTTGAATGGTGGTTATTTGTAGCCGTTGGGCATTCTGATTTTGGGACTTATTCGTATTAAGTTATTATTTAATTGTAGTGAAAAGTTGGGGTGTTACAATTCTTCCCAAGACATGCAGTCCCATATACCTTGTTGATACTCCTTGACTCATAACTGGTGGATTCCCCCCTAACCCATTACTTTGAAGCTCTCGGTAAGCTACGGGCATTGGCATAGAATTCCCTCACTATCGGAGCTGCTGCATCCGAGGGTCTTTCACATATATTCACCCAACAACGGTTTTGAAAATTCTCAGTGAACTCGAAGCTTTTGAAATCAAACCCACGCTCCACATTCATTCCTCTACTCACATTGTATTAATAGTATTTTTGAGCCTCAACATCACAAAACTTGGTGCTATCCAGTACGAATGTTTTCTCACCATCTTCATTACTTGGGTTCTTCTTAGCTCGTTTAGCTCGTTTAGAGGCAGGGGTTTTCTTTGGTTCCATAAGAATTGCAAATCAATGAATCTGACTAACAAACTAATGTTCTTGGTGCAACAAAGCACAATAATTGCTACACACACAATTTCAAAACTCCCATCACTACACCAGAGGCATACGTGTTTGCGCGTGAGGTTTTGCTTCGAGGCACATTTTCGTCCTTCGATTTACCTTCTTGCTGATTCGAGAGTCGCCACCATGTTATTGTCGGAACACGGACCGAGATGTCTGGATTCAGGGGTTAAGTTATGAATTGGGAAGGTCAAGAAGCACCCAATTCACCCAATCTAGGATTAGTCTTGCTAAGAAATCATCATCATCGTTTCAAAATCATGCATTCATGTACCAAAAGAGAAAAACAAACAAATAAATAATTGCTTATTTATTTGGAATGTCGGATCATATGCTTCGAGACCATCTCCATGGATTGCAGAGGCTCTAGGCTGATCCTTTGATGGAATCACACTACTTCAAAGCAAAGAAGGAGATGAGAAGATAGAAAGCAAGGATTTTACCTAAGAGTTTTCTTCAAGAATCCTATGGATGGCCTTGACTAAAGGCCTTTGATCTTCCAAATTTTGTGGGTATGGGAGAGAGACTGATTATGAGAGCTTTTTGGTGGTTTAACGGCCTTAGGGCTGTCTAGAAATTTTCCTCCTCCTCTTAGAGTGAAAGAAACCCTTTATTTATAGGTTTTTGGTGACCTAGGGTTTTAGTTGGAGAGTTGTTTATGGTTGGGAATCAAAGACTTAATTCTCAAGAGGTTATTTTAGGACTCTAGGATCGGCCATGGGATTTTCCCCAGATTGCATAAGTGTTTGCCAAGAAAAGGGGTTAGATCAATAAGGAAACTGACCAAAAACCCGACTGTCGAGGGGGATACCTCGTACGAGACATCAATGTCTCGTACGAGGCATCTAAGTGCTGGAATCCCTTTTTTGCCCTATCCTATAGTTTTAATGTTCAGTTTGGCCTCTAACTAATGGAGTCAGTCAGAAAATTAACGAAACATGTCCAACTTAACGAGTTTTGGCCCAAATCAAAGGCGAGACACAGAAGTAGTGTGATTATAAATGAACGTCCAAAATGGGGTTCTACAGAGCCCCTCGGCGATGATACTTATGGATGAAGTACTGTCGTCGATAGAAAAGACGCCATTTTGAACTAGGGGTATGGTCGTGCTAAAAAACTGCCTACGTATTCCTCGGAAAGAAATCAGACCAAACGTAGTTCGACTCTGAAAATACGCAAAAACTGAGGTTTAAGGTATTTTGAAAATCATTATCGAAAACACTACTTGCGGTAAGTAAAGCTTAGAGTTTGGAGAGTTGTAGACACCCCGCCTTAGACCTCTCATGTCCCGATTGCATACACATTCTTTGTCTTCCTCTTTTCTGTTAAGTTTTGTTACTTTTCGTTAACTTTCGTTACTTTCCGTTAAGTTCCTGACTTACTCCGTTAGTCTTGGATTTGACTAAGTGGCAAAGTCAACCTTGAGTCTTTGTTTCATTTATTTTCGTTGACTTTCGTGATGTTCGTTAAGTTTTTGGACAAATTCCGTTAGTTTTGGGGCTTAACTGCATAACGGGGTTAACATTTGGGCTAAAATATGAATTTTATGAAGCTGGGATGCGCACGCCTTTTCCCTCCTTTATGGGAGGCGTGCTCCTCCCATAGGGGGGGGGGTGGGAAGCGCGCGCTTCCCGCTTCCAAAATCTCAGATTTGGCCAAATTTCCCTCCTTTTCTGATTTGTAACCCCCAAGGCCATTATGCCTTGGCTTGATCCGGGGAAGAGCCATCTTTGTGACCAAAAACACTTCCCTAGAACCTATAAATACCTCTTCATTCCACCATGGAAGGGAAGGAGGAATTCTTGAATCAAAAACACTTTAAAACACATAAAATCCATTTTCAAAGGGTGGTCACTATAGACAATTTGGTTCTTCCCCATTCAAGCACAAGGTACAACTCTCACTTTCTCCTTCTAAACTCTTTTAAATCTGTTTGTCAAAACTCTTTACTTGTTTTCTTCATCTCTCACTTCTCTAATGAGTATGCAATCTCCATAAAGAGGGATACAACCAAAAGGCCACTTCACCATTGAAGTTTGGCCAAGGTTACATCCCAACATTCCAATCTCTATTTCAATCATTGATCATTTCTTAATGTAATGATTTAGCTATAATTCAACATGTAATTCTTAGCATAAATCAATAAATAAAACAATTCTCTTTTTATTTCCCTTTTCATTCCCTTGTAATCGTTAGCGCATTTTCATATTAATAAATAGAAGGATTTTTTTAGCATTAGAACACCAATTGTAGCAAGACCCGCGTAAGCGGGGCGGAGTGGGTGTTTAAGTACTTCCCACTCCGTCACCTAACCCCCGAACCCTTTGTTGGTAGTGGTTCCCTAGGCACGTTTAATAAACGTTGTAATTGTTATCATTTATTTCATATCAATAAAGAGATGTTTTGATTATTATTATTGTTCATGTTTATTGTTCATGTTTACTTATAATAATCCCCGTCCCTAGTACTTGTTAAGCACTAGTATAAAGGCTAAATGATCATGGGATGATCATGTTAGATTTATAGGTACTTGTTTGGAACAAGGTACTGGACATGACCCACTGTATGAGATTTATGTCATGGTCTATGTCGAACATATATCTCATATTAGTTATGTCATTTGAATCCTTAGACATGAAGTTATTATAGTCTTCCACTTGATGAACATTGTGTTTGACATATTCAAACGCTACCTTAACACGGTAGTTATAAAGGGTATGATTGGCATAATCGGATTCCCGTTGGGAAGAATAATAAGCTAAATGGATTTGTCCCTCCACGGAGAGATGTCAAGCTTGGGCCCCTCGAAGGAATGATGTTGATGAAATGTTCGGCCGGATTCAAATGGATTGATTGGATCAATAGCAATTGAATTATCAACATATTCGGAATCGAGAAAGTATTGAACAAGACAAGTTGACTGTTTGACCATGACTTGTGTTCAATGACATCGTGGACAAAAGGATTGTGACATATTCTAAAAGAAAGCGAACTTGTATCTAGTTATACTATTTGGGTAGGTATGACGGTTTGCTAGAACCTAATCATATCTTATGGTTTCATGTTTGAGCCTATTGCCAACTTAGTATAATCATAGAGGGTCACACACAATAGAACGAATCTTAAATAAAAGGACTGTATTGGAATTTAGGGTCGAAGGACCTCAAAGGAATTTTTGGAAAGTTCTGGATTTTCTGGGCAAGCGAGCGGGCGCTCGGTATGCACCAGGCGGGCGCTTGGTCTAGGCGGCAGAAAGTTTCCTAATTCGATTTGGGAAGGTTTTTGGCACAAGTTTCCTATTTGAAATAGGTCTTAATTGTGTATAAAAAGCCAATTTCGGCCGGACCATTAGCCCCAGTGTTTTGTGTGCCTCCAAAGAGTTTGAGAGAGTTATTATTTTGTTCCAAGACATCTTGGATTGAAGAACAAAATAATTCACAAAATAATTCCATATAGTTCTTTATTAAATTGTGAAAGTGTGTTTCATAATTGTTGGTCTAGCAACCAAGATCAAGAAGTTTCTTGATATTCGTTCGTGGTGTGGATACCGCTAGAGGGTGAATTTTATCATCTTCAAAGTTCGTGAATTTTGTCCGTGATAAAGCTTCAATTTCTCCACCAAATTCAAAGCTACAGTTCATAGCCATCAAGGGTTAGTTTTTCCTCAATTCATTATGTTGTATTTGATTTAATCATATGAACGGATCCATGGCTTTGGGTTTCATATAATTTTAATTGCTATATTCTGCTGCGCATGTTACTTGGAAACCCATCAGTGGTATCAGAGTCCCGTTCATGTTGATTAATTCAATACTTGGATCATGTTATGTGTATATAAATTGTTTATGTGCCTAGCATGATATGAATATTGGATTATATGATGTTTATGTGTTATGTGACTTTATGTGGTTTATTGTTTTACAACTTTAATCGAACGATTCAATCGCAATAAATATTATGATGGATCAAGGAATTGTTGATTATTAATTTTTGATTGGATCAAAGTTTTAATAATCGGGAAAAAAAATAATTTTGAGACAAAATTTTCGAACTTTAAAATTCTGTACCATTCTGACCAAACAGGCGCCCGCTCGCTGGGGACCAGGCGGCCGCTTGCTTCAGGCGCGCGCTCGGTCAAGACCAGGCGGGCGCTCGCTGGTCAAAATCTGTTCTGATTTTGGTTAAAATCTGAATATGGAATTTTCGATAAATTCAACAAGACCAGTAACAGAACCAGTCCAGACTTGCTGATCTGGAATGGGTTTTGGGTAGTTGGTTTGTGTGTGGATTTTGGGTTTGATTTTCCTATTTGTTTTAGTCTTGTGATTCCTAGATTGGTTCAAGTTTTGGATGGCTAATCTGCGTTCATCGAGATTGTGTTTCCCAAAATTGATCGCAATCAAAGTTTCAAAGATAAAACGAAGTTAGAATTATGAAGAGTTCATAATTGCTAAAATTGAGAAACAAAGTTCTTGATTCAAAAGATTTGGAGATCCATGTGGAATTGTGGATGCAATTGGCCTACGTTCATCGAGACCATCTATTGCTTAGTTTCGGCCACATGGACTACTTTCTTGGTTTCTTGAATTAGTGCGGAATTGTGGATGCCGTATGGCTTAGTTTCGGCCGCACTTCTTGTTGTCTTGATTTGGAGATAATGACCAAAGTTGAAATAGTCTCATCCTCATAATTATAGAGAAACTAATGACACGTAAATATCATGCTTAAATTAATGGAGATTAATTTAGTGGCTAAACTTGATGCGTAACATGTTTATATTATGTGCTCATAAATGTGTTATATGCTATATGTGATGAACCTTCAAAGAAAGTTTTAAGTCCTTCATTGCCATGCCATGATTAAACACTTGTTTATACATGGGTGATCTTGATGTGGGTTCGCCTCCGCGAGGTGCATTAAGTTTATTCATGTATGAGCAAGATGACGTTCATTAGTTTAATGTGGGCTTGCCTCCGCAAGGTACATCAAATTGAATGGTTCCTATGCGTTTAAAATGGTTGGACTTAATTAGGCGTCAAAACGGTTTTGGGCCTAGGCAAAAGATGAGATTAAACATGTTTTTTTTGAAATTGGATTTCACAAAGAATCTCATAAAAAGGATCTAAGAATCATATGGGATATTATTGACATGATTGTCTACCTAATTAATTTAGTTTTGAGCGGTCCGCCTCCGTGGACTCAAAAGTTAAATTAAAGATGGATCTTAGCCCAATTAAATTATATTATACATTGGATGTATATGAAGGTTATATAATTTAGTGGGAGTATTTTGTTTTAAAATACATTAATTATTTCTTTAATGAAAAACCGGTACTTATTAAATTTTGGAAATTTTGCATATTTGTAGATAATGACTACTAACACTCAATCAATTTCGTTGCGATCGATCCTTGAGAAGGATAAGCTCCAAGAGAATGGTACGAACTTTATGGATTGGATCCGTAGCCTAGGAATTGTTCTTAGACAAGAAGACAAGTTGTACATTCTCGATGGGCCTCTTCCTGCTGAACCAGAACCTACTGCCCCTAGGGCAGAAAGAGACAGTTACAAGAAACATTGTAATGACTCTAGAGATGTAAGCTGTCTCATGCTTGCTACTATGTGCTCAAAACTCTAACAAAGTTTGGAACATTTGGAAGCCTATGAGATAGGCGTGGAGTTAAGAGCCATGTTTCAAGAGCAAGCTAGGCAAGAGAGGTAGAAGACCATTGTTGCATTCACTACTTGTAAAATGAATGAAGGGCAACAAGTGAGTCCTCACATGCTGAAAATGAAAGGTTATGTAGAGCACCTTGAGAAACTTGGCTATCGAATCCCATTGGAGCTAGCCACGGATCTCATTCTTAATTCATTGCCTAAAAGTTATAATCAGTTTGTGATGAATTATAACATGCATGGAATGGATAAGAATATCTCCGAGTTGCATGGGATGCTTAAAACTGTGGAGATGAAGATTGCGGAGAAAGGTTCTCCCGTGCTCTTAGTTCATGATGGGAAGAAGGCTGGTGCCAAAGGAAAGGGTAAGAAAGTTATCAAACCCAAGATAAGCAAGGAAAGTGTTGCCAAGGCTTCTGAGGCAAAACCCGATTCACAAAAGGATGCAATTTGTTTCCATTGTCAAGAGATTGGTCATTGGAAACGTAATTGCAAGGCTTTCTTGGAAGAGCAAAAGAAGAAGAAGGGCAGCAAGGCTGCGTCGACTTCAGGTATCTATATGATAGATATTCTCTTTTCTACCACTGATTCTTAGGTATTGGATACCGAATGTGGTTCTCACATTTGTTTAAATGTGCAGGGACTAAAGAATAGGAGACTACTTAAAGATGGTGAAGTAGACCTACGCGTGGGGAATGGAGCAAGAGTTGCTGCATTAGCCGTAGGGACTTATGAAGTCACTTTACCTTCCAGATTAATTCTTGTTTTGAACAATTGTTATTATGTTCCGGATTTAAGTAGAAATATTATTTCAATTTCTTGTTCGGATAATGAAGGTTTTAAGTTTCTTATTGAGAATAAGAAATTTTCTATTTATTTAAATGATGTGCTTTATGGTATTGCTAATTATGGCCTTTATGTCCTGGATGTCAAGAATGAAAATAATGAAAATGTCTATCATATAAATAAGAAATCTAAACCTAATAATGTAAATCATTCTTATTTGTGGCATTGCCGTCTTGGTCATATTAATGAGAAGCGTATCTCAAAACTCCATGGGGACGGTCTCTTGGGTTCATGTGACCTCGAGTCATATGATACTTACGAGTCGTGTCTTCTTGGAAAAATGACTAAGACACCTTTTACCAAGCTAGGTGAAAGGGCAAGCGACTTATTGGGGTTGATACATTCCGATGTATGCGGACCATTAAGTAGCAATGCTAGGAGAGGATTTCAATACTTCATAACCTTCACTGATGATTATAGTAGATTTGGGTATGTTTACCTAATGAAACATAAGAGTGAAGCATTTGAGATATTTAGAATATTTCAAAATGGAGTAGAAAAACGACTTGGCAAAAGTATTAAGGCACTTCGATCAGATCGTGGTGGAGAATACTTGAGTCAAGAATTTGATGATCATCTAAAGAATTGTGGAATAGTTTCACAATTGAGTCCACCCGGAACCCCACAATGGAATGGTGTGTCCGAGAGGAGAAATCGGACTTTGTTAGACATGGTTCGATCAATGATGAGTCAAGTTGATCTTCCAATATCCTTTTGGGGTTACGCTCTAGAAACCGCTGCTTTCACACTAAATCGTGTTCCAACTAAATCGGTTCAAAAGACTCCATATGAGATGTGGAGCGGAAAGAAAACTTGTTTATCTTTCATGAAGATTTGGGGTTGCGAAGCTTTTGTCAAAATACTTGTCTCTGACAAACTTGCACACAAATCTGACAAATGTATTTTCGTGGGATATCCAAAGGAAACTAGAGGATATTACTTTTACAACCGTGAGGACAACAAAGTGTTTGTTGCCCGAACTGGTATCTTTCTAGAGAAAGAGTTTCTCTCCAAAGAAATCAGTGGGAGTAAAATAAATCTTGAAGAAATTCAAGACCCAGAAAATAACATTGAACCAATAGTTGAACAAGAACAAGAACCACAAAGAGTTGTGGAACCTGTTCAAAATACACAAGTAACTCACAGATCTAGTAGGTTACGATCCGAGCCCAAGAGATATGGATTTCTCGTAACGGATAGTAATGAGGTGGAAATCATTGAGAATGATGAACCGTCAACCTACCAAGAGGCGATGTCTTCTCCTGATTCGGACAAATGGCTTGGAGCCATGGAATCCGAATTACAATCCATGCAAGACAATCAAGTTTGGAATTTGATTGATGCACCCGAAGGTGTAAAAACCATAGGATGAAAATGGGTCTTCAAGAAGAAGACTGACATGGATGGGAAGGTGCATACTTACAAAGCTAGACTTGTAGCGAAAGGTTATAGGCAAGTTCATGGTATTGACTATGATGAAACTTTTTCACCCGTAGCAATGATCAAGTCTATAAGAATTTTGCTTGCCATTGCCGCATATCATGACTATGAAATATGGCAAATGGACGTCAAAACCGCTTTCCTAAATGGAAAACTACAAGAGGATGTGTATATGACACAACCAGAAGGTTTTGAACAAGATTCTAAGGTATGCAAATTGCAGAGATCCATCTATGGATTGAAGCAAGCTTCTAGGAGTTAGAATCTCCGTTTTGATGAATCGGTCAAAGAGTTTGGTTTCATCAAGAACGAAGATGAGCCTTGTGTATACAAGAAGATTAGTGGGAGCATAGTGATTTTCCTTGCTTTATACGTGGATGACATATTGCTCATTGGAAACGACATTCCTACACTTCAGTCTGTGAAGACTTGGTTAGGAAAGTGTTTTACAATGAAAGATATGGGTGAAGCCGCATATATACTTGGCATTAAGATCTGTAGAGATAGATCAAGGAGGCTACTTGGTTTAAGCCAAAGTACATACATTGACAAGGTCATTATAAGATTCTGTATGGAAAATTCTAAGAGAGGCACCTTGCCGGTATTACATGGAATTTCTCTAAGCAAGACTCAATGTCCTAAGACAAACGATGAGCGTGAGAAAATGAATGATGTTCCATATGCTTCGGCAATTGGGTCCATCATGTATGCCATGATCTGTACTAGGCCGGATGTATCTTATGCTTTGAGCATGACAAGTAGATACCAATCCGACCCTGGCAAAAATCACTGGGTAGCTGTAAAAGCGATTCTTAAGTACTTGAGAAGAACTAAAGACTCGTTTTTGGTCTATGGAGGAATGGAAGATGATCTCGTTGTAAATGCTTACACGGATGCAAGCTTCTAACCCAACAAAGATGATAGTCGATTGCAATCGAGTTTTGTGTTTATGTTAAATGGTGGAGCTGTAAGCTGGAAGAGTTCCAAGCAAAGTACAACCGCTGATTCTACAACAGAAGCTGAGTATATTGCTGCATCGGATGCTGCAAAGGAAGCAGTTTGGATTAAGAAGTTCATTACTGAATTTGAAGTGGTTCCTAGTATTGCTAATCCAATAGACCTTTATTACGATAATAATGGTGCTATTGCTCAAGCAAAGGAACCAAGAGCACATCAGAAATCCAAACACATACTTAGGCGTTTTCATATCATTCGAGAGATCGTTGATAGGGGAGACGTAAATATATGCGGAGTACCTACTGATGACAATGTTGCGGACCCGCTAACAAAGGGACTTCCACAAGCTAAACATGATGGTCATGTTAGGTCCATGAGTATTAGATACATGGGAGATTGGGCCTAGGGCAAGTGGGAGATTGTTGGTAGTGGTGCCCTAGGCACGTTTAATAAACGTTGTAATTGTTATCATTTATTTCATATCAATAAAGAGATGTTTTGATTATTATTGTTGTTCATGTTTACTTATAATAATCCCCGTCCCTAGTACTTGTTAAGCACTAGTATAAAGGCTAAATGATCATGGGATGATCATGTTAGATTTATAGGTACTTGTTTGGAACAAGGTACTGGACATGACCCACTGTATGAGATTTATGTCATGGTCTATGTCGAACATATATCTCATATTAGTTATGTCATTTGAATCCTTAGACATGAAGTTATTATAGTCTTCCACTTGATGAACATTGTGTTTGACATATTCAAACGCTACCTTAACACGGTAGTTATAAAGGGTATGATTGGCATAATCGGATACCCGTTGGGAAGAATAATAAGCTAAATGGATTTGTCCCTCCACGGAGAGATGTCAAGCTTGGGCCCCTCGAAGGAATGATGTTGATGAAATGTTCGGCCGGACTCAAATGGATTGATTGGATCAATAGCATTTGAATTATCAACATATTCGGAATCGAGAAAGTATTGAACAAGACAAGTTGACTGTTTGACCATGACTTGTGTTCAATGACATCGTGGACAAAAGGATTGTGACATATTCTAAAGGAATGCGAACTTGTATCTAGTTATACTATTTGGGTAGGTATGACGGTTTGCTAGAACCTAATCATATCTTATGGTTTCATGTTTGAGCCCATTGCAAACTTAGTATAATCCTAGAGGGTCACACACAATAGAACGAATCTTAAATAAAAGGACTGTATTGGAATTTAGGGTCGAAGGACCTCAAAGGAATTTTTGGAAAATTCTGGATTTTTTGGGCAAGCGAGCGGGCGCTCGGTATGCACCAGGCGGGCGCTTGGTCTAGGCGGCAGAAAGTTTCCTAATTCGATTTGGGAAGGTTTTTGGCACAAGTTTCCTATTTGGAATAGGTCTTAATTGTGTATAAAAAGCCAATTTCGGCCAGACCATTAGCCCAAGTGTTTTGTGTGCCTCCAAAAAGTTTGAGAGAGTTATTATTTTGTTCCAAGATATCTTGGATTGAAGAACAAAATAATTCACAAAATAATTCCATATAGTTCTTTATTAAATTGTGAAAAGTGTGTTTCATAATTGTTGGTCTAGCAACCAAGATCAAGAAGTTTCTTGATATTCGTTCGTGGTGTGGATTCCGCTAGAGGGTGAATTTTATCATCTTCAAAGTTCGTGAATTTTGTCCGTGATAAAGCTTCAAGTTCTCCACCAAATTCAAAGCTAGAGTTCATAGCCATCAAGGGTTAGTTTTTCCTCTATTCATTATGTTGTATTTGATTTAATCATATGAACGGATCCATGGCTTTGGGTTTCATATAATTTTAATTGCTATATTCCGCTGCGCATGTTACTTGGAAACACAACACCCTTCTCTTCCCGAATCTTTGGTTTCGTAACATTAAAAAATAGGCTATTTCTAGGTTTTTCTTATGTTCCTTTAAAAACATAGGTGGCGACTCTACAAAATAAAATCAATTAGACATCCTAGGATCCTTCCACCGCTCTAGCCAAGCCGTGGGCTCTCCCGGGGTATCTACAGTGGCGACTCCGCTGGGGAATTATTAGAGGGTTAAACTTGCGTTCTTAACTTTTGGTGTTCTTATTACTGTTTTCTCTGGGGGGTGGGAAGCGCGCGCCTCTGGCCTTCTTGGCCTAAAGCGCGCGCGTCCGACCCCAATTACCAGAATCGCCCGCCTCCTTTCTTGTCCTTCAATTCCATGTTTCTGTGCTAACAATTACTGCAGGGGAAAGGATTTTTTATTTAGGGTCAAGGCAATCCCTTGAACCCACTGATTCGCAGGTACTGCCCAGAATCGGGTGCCTCTGCCCCTCTTTGTCTACCGCGCGCGCCTTTCGCATAGGCCACCCAATGCGCACGCTTCTGGGCGCATTCCCAGAACAGAACAGTGCACAGAAAACAGAACAGAGCAGAATGACAATGTGTGAGCACCGGGCCTACACAGAACTTCTTTTATTTTCTGTTTGTTTTATCGGTCACACGGGTGATTCGAAAGTTGTAATTATGTGCTTATTTGTTTTTTTTTATTTATTTTGAAAAAAAAAAATGTTTTATCACATGTTATACCTCACACTACATGCACATATTCCTATCAATTGCTCACTATCGAGTCGCACAATGTTCAACCCCAAACCCGTCGAGGCCCGTCCTAGAAAGTTTCAAGCTCCACCCGACCTTGACTCTTTCGAAGCGGTCAACCTCGGCCCGTGGCGTAGTTCAAGACTACATGCCGGGGGTGACCTTTAAGCCTCTCTTTAGCCGAGCACAAGCCACACATTTCTAGTCTAGGGTCTAACACTCCGTGACTCAAGTCGGTTTTCATGTACCGAGATTTCCCTAAACTAATGTCTTCAAATCATACATGCCAATTTGTTGCAATGGACGAAATAAAACTCCGTCCCCAAAAGTGGCTATCTTGGACGAAAATAAAAATTCCGTCCCCGCATGTATGATTTACTACATTAATTTAGTTTAATCCCGTCACATGTAGGTATCACAAGCGTGGTGGAATCCGATGAGTATATGGGACCGCGAGAAGGTCTATATACTAGTGTGACGATTCCACTATTTTTCTAGAAACCCCAAAAAGGACTCCGTCCTTCCGACTTTGTAAAAAATAGTCATTTTTCTCTATGTGGTTGAGTCTTTTTCCTTGTTTGTGGGTTTAATCATATTACTCAAAAGGTGTTTGTGGGGCCAACCTAAGATCAACCGTGTTCTTCCAATAGGTCCAATGGCTTCCAACAGCAACAACAACAACGGTGGAAATGATTTCGTGTCCAACGAAGGGTTACTCAACATAATGAAATCAATGGGGGAACAAATGGATAGGATTGTCGAGGATGCCCGCCGTAAAGACAATTTGTGGCAAGCCCGTTTCGATATCGACAAGAGGATTCACAAAGAAGAGGTTTCCGAACTTAAGGCCCGCCTTGATTATGAAAGAAGAATTCACGAGGAAGAGGTTTCCGAACTCAAAACCCGTTTGCAAGAGCTCACCGCCGGCAAAGCAAAGTTCAATGGTAAAGCATGCTCAAGTGGACCGACCCTCAAAAGCTACAAAGGTACCTCCAACAACCAAGTTTTCACTCCTCTCCTAGGAGTAACCCAAGCCGAGGCATTTGAAACTTTGGTGGCAAGTGGGAAGGTCAAACCTTTGGAAGGGTACAAGCCGAAGGCGATACTGAAGAATCATGCACATAGTGAATGGTGCGGCTACCACAAGCATAGTGGCCATACTACCGAAGGGTGCTTCCTTCTCCGAAACATCATCCAAGATTTGATCGACAACGGCGAATTTACTGTGGGTGAAAAGCAACCGCTAGAGAATGGCAACATGCAAGAACCCATCAAGGAAAAAGCTTGGTTTTGAAATGGGCCTTCAACAAGAGATCATGCCGCAAGTAGACTACAACGGTAAAGACGACGACAGCAATCTCCGTTTCTCTTTCTCTACCTAGTAGTAGGAATAAAAAAAAAAAGAGTCAAAGTCCTCTTTTGTGTGCATTAAGTTTTCTTCCTTCTCATGTCAATGTTTGAGTCGATCTTATCAAATAAAAGTCGTTCTTGTCCTCATACACAATTCCAAGTTGTTCAATTTAATTCTTGGCAAAATGATGAAAAGATGTCTAAACAAGTTTTAGAACGAAGGCCATCGCTTGAACGCCTAGGGGCTAAACATCGTGACGAAGGTAACGACATCAACAACAACGGCGAATCCAATACATCAAGCATGGAGAAAAATCAAGCAAAGTTTTCAAAGGGGGATCAAAAAAAAAAAAAAAAGGCTCGCTAGCTTGAAATCATCAAATCAACCTAGGCAAAAGTTAGAGCACAAAAAAAAATCCCCCTCAATCAAAGAAGATCAACATCATCATCCACCAACAAAGGACGAAGCTATGAAGCAACAATTCCATCACGAAGAATGGAGAATCCACAAGAACTACGGTGACCTGAGCCTCTACACTGGAGGAACGTAGGCAACATGCGGGTCCGGTCTCATGAAAGAAAGAAGATATGTTTAGCCTAGCATAGGCACGTTATGGTGATGCCTTCATCTCGAACTTGTCAAGACATCTTTGTATGATTAATTTGCCAATGAATTAATCACCAAAAAGATTGAACAACTTTCTTAGATTCGGAATCATTTCGCGTTCCTTGTCGAGTCTAGGGAATTCTATTCTTTCTGCATACTCCCAATTTTTTGCAATCAAATGGGGCTTTTCTTCTCTTCTCTCTTAATGACTTACTTGCCTCATGAGTCATTCAAAAAACGGTCAAATACATGAAGTCAAATACTAGGGACACTTCCCTAATCAAGTCAATGTCACTCACCTTTAGTGACAAGAGGTCTCCACCGCAAAATCACATGTCTTATCTCCTCAGCTAGAGTCAATGCACACTCCCTCATTAATCGAGTCAAAATGAAGACGCAAAAGAGATGCCCGCTAGATTGAAAACCCGAAAGGGCGGTCTAGGTAAAAAACAGGGTGCGTCATAAAAAAATGAGAGAGTAAGAGAGAGAAGGGAAAGAGAAATGGAGATCTCCGGCCTCTAAAGAAACAACTGCACGAGCTCTACATTGGATCTCCTCAGCAAGTCAATTCCCCACCGAGTCAACTTTGGGATTGCAAAAGGCTCGACAAGATATGGCACCATCAAAGGTTGTTTTGGGTTATTGGCATCATTCTCCAGCAGTGTGCATTTTTGGGTTCATGAAAAGAAGCCCCGTGGTAGCCAAGACCCATCCGAGAACGAGCCCATCATAAAAGGGTACGAGGTTGTACAACTAATCCCTAGCTAGTCAATTGGCTTGGGCAACAAATAGCAACAAACATGTGTCTCAGTTTTCAAAGCTTCTTCAAGTATGTGCTTCTAAAGTACGCCGAAAGGCTCCCGAGAAATGGAGTAGCTCTTGCCATGTCCTCTCATGTTTGTTCCCTCGCACGAGGATGAGTTACTCTTGCTTTGCTCAACAAATGGTGATGCCCTAGGGGCTATGTGACTCAAGGAAAGGACTTCTTTTGCTTCACATGACAATCAATACGCCCTAGAGGCTATGTTCGAGAAAGATGTGTGAGACTATCCTCAAAGTCTCCCAAAAGGGATGTCAAAAAGCCCTCTTGTCGCGTGTGCCCGTGCTCGTTCCCCAATAAAGGATGGACCTTTCTCGCAATCAATGATGGCACTCTAAGGGCTACGGTCAAGTCTTAAAGGCTCCCTCGGCAAAGAGCAATTAACTCCCCAGCAGTATCCCCAGCCGAGTCATGTGCAACATTGGAAGCTTCCTCAATTCGGCACCGAAGGTCTCAAGGGGCTTCGCAATCTACAATCTTTTGGGCTACGGCATTACAGTAATCCAAGCAAAGGGCAATATTGGGGCTTCGCGACCAACAGTCTTTTGGGCAACAATACTCGAACAACGCAATTTGGGAGTAGTCTCCATGAAAGGGATCAAGCTTCAAAGGGTCTCTCAACACTTCAAGTCAAAGGCCTCTTGGTTTTAAATGAAGACTCCGATGTTATGAATGAATTTGATGATTTTTGTTAGAACTCACAGCGAGATTTTGAAGGAAGTCTTAGAGAAAAGGAAAAAGATTCAATATGCTAAACTCTAATCAAAACAGGGTTATAGCGGGAAATGCCACGGCCAATCCCAATGTTTCTGCAATTTAGTACCCCTTCTCCAAGATCAAAAGCACAAGGTGCAACTCAAATAAAGTTGGGCCACAGCACTAGTTGCATCCGAAGATCCGTCATTAGTTCAACTCAAGAAGAGTCAAGCAAGCATACTCATTTGGGACTTTATCACACCAAGACCTTATCCTCCGCGACTTCGACGGCACCGCAAGACATTACTGCATCTTTTGACATAAGCCCTCAGCCATTTGGGTATCGACCACAATGAGGCCATTCATCTCCCCAGTAAGAGCAAGAAGGAGATCTCTATCAAAAATTCTACCAAACGGTACATCCGCTCTCAATGCCGAACCGATCACAAGATAATTTGGGGCTTTACATCGAAAGGTCTTCACACTCCACCGTCTTGAAGCTCGCAAACAAGAAGTCCATGACATTTGGGGCTTTGCAATCTCTCGAGGCTTGGTATCAATAATCTACTATTGGGATTTGCTCACGCCAACAACAAAAGGCGATTTATTTGAATGGGCCAAGAACTGATTTATCTTGGGGCTATGCAAGCCACTCAAAGTTTGGCATCAAAGGCATTCTAGGAGCTTTACAATCAGCAACCCCTTATCTCGGCATCAAATGCCTTTTGGAGCCCCATAATCGACAAGGGGCTAGACATCAATTTCGTTGGACACCACAGCAACAACGACAGAATTCAACAAGGCAATCCGGACTTCGATTGAACACGACTTGATCTTGGTTTGGCTTCACAAGCACACAATGGTTAAAATGGTTCACCCACGAACTAAAAAAAAAAAAAAAATCTTTTCCTCACATGTGTGCATATTCTTTCCCTTCTAATCTAAAAAAAAAAAAAAAATTCTTTTCTCCTTCTATGTGCAAAAGTTTGTGCTTTACTTTGCCTTGCTCCATAGCTTCTTCCCCAGAGTTCTCCATCATCCTTGAACTACGCTGGTCTGATTCCCTTCAAGGGATACGTAGGCAGCCTTTGGCACGACCAACCCATCATCCAGAGTACCATCTCGCCAACCCATCATCAAGAGCGTTCTCTCATCAACATCCAAAGAATGGACATTCTCCATCAAAGCATCCTCCGCGGACATCAGAAATCCATCTCCACTCAAGCGGCAATGGTAAGTGAAGGTATGAATACATCCAATGCTTTCCTCAAAATCACACCGCACACAAGATCACTCTCTACATTCTTACTTCTTTCTCATTGCAAGGGTGTTCCAAAATCCCATCACACCACGAGCACAATTTCTCTCTCTTCATTTCACACTTCATGCATCTTCTTGCAAGAACACATATACCTATCAAGCACACACATAACAGGTACCACCACGAATTCAACAGAATCCGCTACTCAAGGCACTTCATCCCCACCAGAAAGTGGTCAACCGTGCCCACACACCACGAAGTCAACAGCATCTGCTACTCAAGGCACTTCATCCCCACCAGAAAGTGGTCAAACGTGCCCACACCCATAAAGTCAACAAACATAAGCAGATGCGGCTCCAAGTCGGCAACTCGGTCCATATCGAGACAAGCTCCCATGAGCTCCAAGTCGGCAACTCCATATCGAGACAAGCTCCCATGAGCTCCAAGTCGGTAACTCGGTCCATATCGAGACAAGCTCCCATGAGCTCCAAGTCGGCAACTCGGTCCATATCGAGACAAGCTCCCATGAGCTCCAAGTCGGCAACTCGGTCCATATCGAGACAAGCTCCAAGTCGGCAACTCGGTCCATATCGAGACAAGCTCCCATGAGCCCCAACTCAACAACTCAGTCCATATCGAGACAAGATCCCATGAGCTCCAATACAACACTCCAGCAAAAGTCGCTCATGCAGGGAGCGTACCTCTATCTATCACAATTTCAAATTCATGTTTTATTGAGTCTTTGCTTTCTCTTGTCGATGTCCTCGGCGGTTGTCTTCCTTTCGTCGACGCGTTTTGCTTCGCAATCCACGTCGCCGAGGGGCTCTGTAGACACCCCGCCTTGGACCTCTCATGTCCCGATTGCATACACATTCTTTGTCTTCCTCTTTTCTGTTAAGTTTTGTTACTTTTCGTTAACTTTCGTTTACTTTCCGTTAAGTTCCTGACTTACTCCGTTAGTCTTGGATTTGACTAAGTGGCAAAGTCAACCTTGATTCTTTTGTTTCATTTATTTTCGTTGACTTTCGTGATGTTCGTTAAGTTTTTGGACTAATTCCGTTAGTTTTGGGGCTTAACTGCATAACGGGTTAACATTTGGGCTAAAATATGAATTTTCTGAAGCTGGGATACGCACGCCTTTGCCCTCCTTTGTGGGAGGCGTGCTCCTCTCATAGGGGGGGTGGGAAGCGCGCGCTTCCCGCTTCCAGAATCTCAGATTTGGCCAAATTTCCCTCCTTTTCTGATTTGTAACCCCCAAGGCCATTATGCCTTGGCTTGATCCGGGGAAGAGCCATCTTTGTGACCAAAAACACTTCCCCAACACCTATAAATACCTCTTCATTCCACCATGGAAGGGAAGGAGGAATTCTTGAATCAAAAACTCTTTAAAACACATAAAATCCATTTTCAAAGGGTGGTCACTATAGACAATTTGGTTCTTCCCCATTCAAGCACAAGGTACAACTCTCACTTTCTCCTTCTAAACTCTTTTATTTCTCTTTGTCAAAACTCTTTACTTGTTTTCTTCATCTCTCACTTCTCTAATGAGTATGCAATCTCCATAAAGAGGGATACAACCAAAAGGCCACTTCACCATTGAAGTTTGGCCAAGGTTACATCCCAACATTCCAATCTCATATTCAATCATTGATCATTTCTTAATGTAATGATTTAGCTATAATTCAACATGTAATTCTTAGCATAAATAAATAAATAAAACAATTCTCTTTTTATTTCCCTTTTCTTTCCCTTGTAATCGTTAGCGCATTTTCATATTAATAAATAGAAGGACTTTTTAGCATTAGAACACCAATTGTAGCAAGACCCGCGTAAGCGGGGCGGAGTGGGTGTTTAAGTACTTCCCACTCCGTCACCTAACCCCCGAACCCTTCTCTTCCCGAATCTTTGGTTCGTAACATTAAAAAATAGGCTATTTCTAGGTTTTTCTTATGTTCCTTTAAAAACATAGGTGGCGACTCTACAAAATAAAATCAATTAGACATCCTAGGATCCTTCCACCGCTCTAGCCAAGCCGTGGGCTCTCCCGGGGTATCTACAAGAGTACCCATACTGAGGAATCAATCTCTTTGACCCAATTCTGAATATACTCCTTTTTGCTGATGACGAACCGTCTCCAGTTGCAATCCATACTGAGGAATCAATCTCTTTGACCCAATTCTGAACATGCCCTGTTGTTGATGACGAACCACCTTCGATTTTGGAGACGCCAGTTACCCGGACCTTGCTTTTCCTTCCAACGAGTTTGTCCCTTACGTTGGAAAATGTGAATCCTATGCCATTAACTTACGTCTTGATGAAAATTATGGGACTGGTTTGGAGACGCCAATTACTCGGACCTCGCTTCTCCTTCTGACGCGACTGCCTTTCCGCCAGAAAAGTGAATCTTATGCTATTAACTTACGTCTTGATGATGATCATGTGAGTCTAAATGGTGGGATCCTGTGTTGTTAACTTACGTCTTGACAACAGTCGTGGGATACCCGGCTTTGGAGACGCCAATTACTCGGACCTTGCTTTCCTTCCAACGAGGATGCCTTATTCGCCGGAAAAGTAAATCCTATGCCATTAACATACGTCTCAATGGAAATTATGGGATTCTAAATGGTGAGATCCTATGTTATTAACTTACGTCTTGATAACAGTCGTGGGATACCCAGTCGTAAATCCTGTGCCATTAACTTACGTCTTGATGACAGTCGTGGGATTTAAAGTTTACTTATGCAGATTCCGTTGCTCACCCATGATCTTGGATGTGCGGTGAGGATAAATTCGTACTGAGAAACAACTTTGCTTGTTCCAATTCTGAAAATATCCATTTGTTGACGACTCAATGTTCCATCTTGAACCGGGTTCAGATTCGACCTCTTGGTCTAAAGCAGGGCTTTTTCTGACCTTTCTGTTAAAAAAGCAGGGTTTTCTGGAATTTCCTGAGAAAACGTGGTCTTCTGCAGATTTTCTGGGGATGCCTCGTACGAGGGATGGATACCTCGTACAAGCTATTCCTGTTTTTTTGGCAATATCAGGCGCTAAAAGTGAATTTTGAATCACTTTTCTCATTCTGTTTTCAGGAGCTTTCAACCCTAGGCGATTTTCTCACTCAAAAATCTTTGTTCTCACCAATTTCTAGTGATCCCTAACCCTTTCAAATGGCCTGTGTCACAAAAGTGAAATCGTTCCCACAAAGAGAACCTCTTTGGTAGGCACATGAAGGGTAAAGTGTGGGCGACGGATGAGTTGTGCCCGTTCCCGGAGGACCACGTTTCTCACGCCGTTCGGACTAGGTGGGTAAGGATCTTTTCTTTGGTTGAGTTTCCATGTCAATTTCGTTGTTGCATGTCTCAATTTAGTGTTCAAGAAATTCGACTTTTGCCAATTTTTGCCTAGAATTATCGCTGCTAGGGTTTATCATGCATGGCTGATATTTCGTTTGTATTTCACCCTTGTTGATGCTGAAAATCATTGTAGTATGGTAGTACATGATTTTGACTGTCGCTTTAGGCAATTCCGCGACTTTTTGGGTAAAATACTTGAATGAGGATTTTACCGTTTTTCTGACATCTGTCTCTTTTGTCTCTGTTGTTTACAGTCATTCAGGGTGATCAATAACTGTAGGGGCAGCGTACGAGCGGTCGCTAAGAGGTGGGAAACTCTCAATGGCGAGATGAAGGAAGAGATTGAGAATCTCAGATTGAAACCCTTCTTTGACGGCCTTGTCGGTGAGAGGAGGAACGTGCACTTACTCCAGGCCATCCAAGAGCGTTGGTGGGATAGTACTCACACTATGCACATGCGATGAGGGGAGGTTACCATGACCCCTACTAACTTTCATGCCATTACTGGGCTTGCCATCGTTGGTGAGCCCCTTGAGGTGGATGCGGACTTTACTCCTAGCAGGGACGATATGATGCATTTTCTGGGATTCTCTTTGCGTACCCTAGGCAAGGGTGTCCCTCTGAAGGACTTGAGGGACAAGGTCGATGCTTATGTTACTGTTAATGCTGGTCAGATGCATCTCACCGGTACCCGTATTGCAGCTGTCCTCGGCTTTCTGTGGTGGGCCTTTTCTGAGACGCTATTTGCCAATCATGCGTCGACTGCTTTGTTCACTCTTCTGAGTGTGTTGAGAGATATGCATCATGTTACTGATGCTAGTTGAGGTTCTGCTGGCTTGGCCCACTGCTATGTGGCTATGGATGAGAGTTCGCGGGATAGGGTGAACGCTGGCTTGGGCGGCTACAGTCATGCCTGGGAGGTATAGTACTCATCTTCTTCTGTATCTCCCCTTTGTTTCAGCCCAGTTTATTTTGATAGAATTTTCATCTTAGCTACTGTGTATTGACATCTTTTATGTTTCTCCCATTTTGCAGGCCTGGGGTTACGTCATGTTTTGTCTCTTTACTTTCAACCTTCGAGACAATACCGTCATGTTCCCAGATACTCTGAGATGGCGCAGGGATAATAGGGATACCCATGATGAGCAGGCCGAGGGGGCTGACATGACTGTGAAGCGCATGAGGCTGTATTTTGACAGATAGGAGGCCGTCCCTGAGTCCGCTGTCACCTTCTTTCCTTGGCGGGGTTTGGGCATTGATCACGCCTATGGGTTTGCTGGTATGAGGCTACTGATGATTGGCCTTGGCGAGGGATGCTTTTACTTAGGAGAGAGAGTCTCTCGCCAGCAGGGTGGTGGCAGACTCGACGTCGTTGTTCCTTTGGACCCGCCGGCTCATATGTTTAATTCTTATGCCATCGCGGAGGAGGAGAGAGGGGACCTCATTATTGGTCAGGATGACTTTGACCATATGTCCTTGGAGGCTGATTACCAGGACTTCCTTGCTCGTCTCATGCCCCGATTGATTATAGTGGGTGATCAGGCTCAGGCCCAGAGAGTTGTCCACATCCCTTTTCTTCCACAGCTTGGACCAGCTTCTTTTACCTACAGTATGGCTAAGGGAGTAGAGAATACCGAGGATCTCCTCGCACAGTACGACATGCCTGAGGAACTCATACCTCCATCTGACGCGACCATGGTATGATTTATGACCCTTCTTCCATCATTTCCATCATTTTACCATTTCATCTTTCTGTTTATCATTTATCTGAAGATTTTTTATATCTCCATTTGTTTCTTCTCAACAGGTGCCCATTGCTGAGTGTAGAGAGGTCGTGGGATGGCTCGCCCAGTTCATGGCCTATGCCAAGAGGATGAAGAGAGAGACAGCGGGGCTGCTCGGACGGTTGGCTCAGCAGACGGAAGAGCTAGCTTCTTGCGGGAAGAGGCCTCGGACTGACGGATGATAGTGTGGCAGTGGCGACACGTCTTAGATAGGATTCCCCCATTCTCCCCTTTTGTTGATTATGTATTTGTTGCCTCGGCGTAGGCGAAGACAATTTTTCCTTTCTTTGGTTTGTACCTATGCAACAATTATTTCCTAACTCTAGCACACAATACATTAGTTAATTTTAGTTTTATTTCTGACTGTGTAAATGTATTGACTCACATCCGTTTGGTCAACCGAGGGTTAATTTTATGAGATGGATTCGCGTTGGGCTATTTGTATGTGATGAATGAACTGTTTTGGATGGATTTTTGAGGTGATTGAGACATGTTTTGACTTGTCGAGCAACCTGAAATCTGAGCAGAGTTTCTGTTGTTCTGACTTGGAGATGCCTCGTACGAGACATCGATGTCTCGTACGAGCCATCCTTCATTCTGCAGCAGCTGTTTCTCCTTTTTCCTCGAGGATTTGGTGTCCAAACTTATGTATAAACACCTCTAGACCGTCCTAGAATACCATGCAGCCTTAAATCCGTTCTGGGAACCTTTCTTTTGGAGTAGAATTCTCAACCTTTTGCTCCCAATGGCCCTAAGTAAGTCCTTCCCTTCATCAATAATTGTTGATGAGTTCTCCTTGGACTTAGAGTTAGTGGAATGCTACAAGGGTGATTTAGCAATGTTCTTTCGTTCATTCAATAAACCTCGCCAAGAGATTTTCGTGGAGATGTTCGGGTTTAAGATTTTTTTCACCTTGAAGAATCTAAAGCCGGAATGGGACCTCTTAAAGGGAGTTGAACGCTTTTGGGATCCATCGGCTCATCTTTTCAACTTTTCACTTAATGAGATGGTCCCTACCGTAGAGGAGATGGCGGCTATCTTGGATATGCCGTTGACCGGGGTGATTGCGGTTCCTAATTGTGACAAGGTACCGGCGGGGTCTCTTAGGGACTTATTGAGTATTGGCCTTCCCGAGGCGCAGAGTTACATTTATAACCGCTATGTCGATCTCCATGATTTGCCTAGGAAATTTAAAGGTCGGGTAACTTGTGGTCACGGCGTGGATTCCCAGTGTTGCCTCTTGGAATTGTGCTTATTTCGAAGCGTGCTTTTCATGAGCAAGTGTGGCATGGCGGACACGGAGCTCATGGATATCGTTCTGCAAGCTAGAGGATGGGGCTTCAACATAATCCCTCTCATCTTAGGGGAGACCCTTCATGGTCTTGACGAGTTACACCAAACCGGCTCTATGACTCGGGGAAGTCCCTTATTGTTGACCATTTGGCTTAGAGAACATTTCAAATTGTTGGACTCTCCGATTGAGTATTCACCTTATACTTTCCATAGGTGGAGACTGTTAGTGAAGGGTCTTAGCATTGAGGAGTGGGCTCATCTTTTTGCTAAAGCGGAGACCAATGATGTCGCTTGGTGCCCATCCTTTTTGAAGGTGAGGAGGTTCATAGCTAATACCCTTGGGTACGACAGGGTCGTCCTTCCGGGTTTGAGGGACTCCTCTTTCTATTTTGCTCGGAGGGTAATGCGATAATTCGATCAACAGCAGGACACTTTCTTGTCAGGGGGACGGCCTCGAGACATTTCTTTCATGGACTCAGAGTTCTTTACGAGCTTGGCTCGCGCTTGGGGGCAGGCACCACTATGGATCGTTGGACCAATCTTCGTCATGATGGAGGGAGCATCTATTTGTCGGATAAATACTTGAATTGGTTTCTCTCGGAGCTCCGTCCCAATGTCGAGGGTATTGATGAGATCTGTCGCTCTCTGTTGGGGGACCAATTTCAGCCTAGCTTGAATTTTAGGAAGAAGGAAGCTAAGGAGGATCCTTCTAATGTCAGAGCAGATTCCATTCAAGACTTCTTGGATAGTGACTTTTACGAGAAGAGAGCAAACGGACTTCCTGGTAAATTCCAAGCTCTGGATAGGCCTCATGTGTTTGCGAGACTGACTCCCTCGGTTTTCAGTCGTCTTGATGTTCCTCCCGGTTTCGAGATACCTTGGTTCAAGAGGAAGAGGGATGACAAGGCGGATCGTGGTCAAGCCCCTACTAAGTTAAGGAAGAAATAGATATTTAGGAGTATCGAGAGATTGCCATAGATAGACCAATGTTTATATTTTTAGTATTTTATTTATTTTCTTTTGCAAGTTGGTATTCATGTTAGAAATTTTCTTATTGCTTTCTTGAAATGCATTCAATTAATAAGAAGACAAGATTTTGATTTTATTTATTGAATAGACGGACCAAAAGGCTGCCTACGTTCTCCTTTTACATCAATTAAATAAGGAGCTCAGGTCATCGTAGTTCTTGTTTAAGAAAGAGAAAAATATGTTTGCTGACTGAGATGTCTCATACGGGACATAGGTGTCTCGTACGAGACTGTCCCCTATTATATATATATATATATTATATATATAATATATATATATATATATTATATTATGCACACCCTGATTTTTTACTAGACCACCCTTTCAGGTTTTCAATCTAGCGGGCTCCTTTTCTCGTGCACTCTGCTCTAATTTGCCTAGGCCGCCCTTGCGGGTTTTCAACCTAGCGAGCTTCCTCCTTTTTTTTTTGAAATAGGGGATAGACTGGTAGGCTTAATCGCACACCTACTAAATTAGACCTAACTCGGCCACTAATAATGTAATTAGGGTAAGTCAGGGTCGATCCACGAAGAACGGTGATTATTTGCGAACAGTCACTTGACCAGATTGGGGGTTTAATTGAGATTTTACTTAGTTCCTAAGACGGGAAAATAAACTAAGATGATAAAAACAATGATTTAAAAGCACTTCAGATTGATCACTATCCCGTCCTCTAATTCATTTCATTGGTACTTCTATTTCTCTGTTAATCCTATTCACTTGATCACGAGATATATTGCAATCTCTGTCTCTTCTTACAGATTAGTCAATAGCAGTGGCACACTCACTATAAACCCTACTAATTAATAAATTAATCTAACTGGCACAGTCTAGATCGCAAAATTAGTGATTCAATTTAAGAGACTAAGATCAAGAACGCTTTCTAGGTTACTAGATAATCGTTTAATTTTGCCTACTCCCCGAATTGCTATGGCACATACACAATTCGCGAAGATGCTACGGTGAAAACCCTAATTCTGGCACAGAACAGAGAATTCTAGCATAGATCAAGAAATAGAACTAATGGATTGGCCAAATCCACATACCCTAAATATTAACCTAGATTCAGAACAAGCAAAATTATAAATAGATCAACAAAAGAATAAGAAAAATTACCTCAATTGAATCAAAGTAGGTTCAAGATCTCAACCCAAAGTAATGGAGTTTAGTTCTCCATTAATGGTTACACAATGCTTCAGAGAGAAAAAGAAAGAACGTGGTATTCAAAGTCCAGAGAGAATAATAAAAAACCTAATCTAAAACTAATTCCTAAACTAATAATGACTCTTTTTAAAATCCCATAAAAATAGAATAATTAAAACTAAAAGAAAAACAAAAACAAAAACAAATTAACAACACCATGTGCAGTGTGCCGAAAATCAGAGTTAATGGGATGTCTTCAACATTTGCAATTCAGTCCCTGAAGTCTTCATATTTGCAGTCCAGTCCTCAAACTTTCAGTAATTACAGTTTGGTCCCTGCAACTTCCATAAATTCTCAGTTCGGTCCTATACTCCTCCGCTTCCTGTTGACTTTGACTTTGACTAGTCTTGATCCTTGAGATAAGACTTTAAGCTCACCAAAAGATTACATCCGGAAAAATAATTAAATAAAACCGACTATTCTACCCGGATTACAATAAAGCCCAACCATTACATAAATATCCCAAGTTACATCAAAACTAGTCTAAATTACATCAAAATGAATGAGAATACATAGGAAATTAAGGGAAATAAAATATACAAAATCCGCCACATCAAATTCCCCCACGCTTAGACCATTACTCGTCCCTGAGTAACATCCTAACCCCACTCTAAACTCCGGTCTAATCAGCGTAGCATGGGAGAAAATGACCCTAATCTCCTCTAAGCCTCCAAGTCAAAAGTCAACAAACACAACCAACTCTCGGAGTATAAGAAACACCGTCCCCATATAACTCCAGAAAATCAAATAAAGATCAATGGCCTTAGCCCGATACAAACTCCAAAATAGTGAAAAACCGTATCCGAACTAAGGCCCACTCATAAAACCACGGGGAACTAAAATATCCTAAATTTCCCCCACGCTAGTCTCTCACTACAAGTCTCCTCAAAAAATAAGTTTTTAGCCGGGTAGTGGTCCCGCGTAACTCACCTCGTATTTAGCACCAACACCCCCTTATAACTCCAAAAGCAAAACAAGGATTTCTATCCTATTACCCACTAACCGAACCTCCAACATCAAAAATGTCCTACCCGAGACTCCGAACCTCCCTTATGTCGCCAATCACCGGTGAATAAAAGATAACATCACTCAAAATCTCACCTTTTGCCTAAGCGCCCTTTCGGGTTTTCACTTACCCTCTCTATTTTTTTTTTATTTTTATTTTTTTTTTATTGCACACCCTTGTTTTTGCCTAGACTGCCCTTTCGGGTTTTCAATCTAGCGGGCTTCTTTTCTTGTGCATTTTTTTTTTTTTTTTTTTTAAGAAAAACTAACTAGCTATCTAGAAATAAAATGCATACTATACAACTACATACCCGTCCCCCACGCTTAAACTACACAGTGTCCTCAATGTGTGCAACAATAAAAATATAGGACAGTTTAAACGTAAGGGAAAGGAAGAAAGGTACCATCACTCCTGCTGCTGCTGAGACCCTGAGGCCTCACCTGAAGAACGGGCTTCACGGGACTCGCGCCTCCTCATCCTAGCCGCTCTCCTATTAGCCATCATTGTGTGCAACTGTCCGGAAGAGGCGTATAGATCCGAGGTTCTGGCTGCTGAATCCACAGCTCCATCTGACGCTGTCGTCCGAAGATAGTGGTCACATGATCCTCCAGCGCCTCAAGCCGGTCAGAGAACTCAGGCCATCTCCTATCCTCAAAGTGCATGCCCTGCAACAGTCTCATAATCGCCTCATAACCACCTCCTGCTGCTCCGGGACTCTAACCTCAGTAACTGCCAACTGTCCCTGTTTTTTTAGGACCTTATCCTCAGGATACCGCCCATCCCAATCATTCACTCCATCCATCCGCCAGTCTTTCGGTTTATCACCGCTCGGAAAAAACCGCCCCCTATGGCACCGAATCGGAATGTTGTTGTCCCCATACTCAAATGTCAAGGATTGATCATCTCGAATGATTGTTTTGAAACGCTCATACCGAGTCAGGAAAAAGAAATCATAGAATTCCGGTGCCCCGAGAAACTCTGCTGAAGCTGGGGGGGGGGTTTCGCATACTTCCCAAGCAAAAGAGTAATTATACCCCGCACCGGTATACAAACCACCTGGCTTAGATACAAAATTGTCACACCTTATAAGAAAACTGTCGACCCAATCCGGAATGGAGGCGGCCTCAGGAATTACCGTTCTCATCATTGCAATATCAAAGCGATTCAGTTTGGTCAACTCTTTCTTCCCAGAAAAGTCATAGATAGACCCCTGAAGAATAACGCCCACGCAGGGTGAGTGAGGTACTTTGATGTGAGAAAGGGCTTGTGCATTGGCTTCCCAGTCACCTCAAAGAAAAACTTATCCACCAATTCGTCATTTTCAAGAAACTCGCCTTTGGGTTCTTGCACCCCAAACGACTTCCTGATATCCCTATAACTCAACTCCCTCACTTTATCATTAAGATTAAACCGAACGCTCATTTCCCCATTCACTACAACCCGCTCAAAAGTGGACAAAAATTCTAAGGTGAATCTCCTATACACCGGTGCGCTCTTCCCTAAAAAATTCTCAATACCGCTCATTTGCATCAACTGACGTACCGGAGCATCAAGACCCAATTGTTCAAGAACAGTTACATCCAAAAATTTTGTTACTATAATCTTTCGGCTCGGTCTATCTAGTTTTCTCCATTTCTCCTTTTGATCCGCCGTCAAGGTTTTCAAACCCATATAATTATTCTCCTCAAGCAAATTAACTTCCCCGGAAGGAGTAGGCAAAGGTTCCTCTTCCCTAGCCTGCTTTTTACCTCCCGCACTTGATTTACCCGTCACCACCATAATGAGCAATTCACAATGACAAACAACACCAACAATTTTACCAACCACACAACCCACAAAAACAATAACAACTCCCCAACAATGGCCACCGAAACCACACAATCACCACCCACCAATTTCAACACAATATCAATTTATTCACACTATCATCGCTAACCATCACTCACCAATAACAATAATAATCAACAATAATAACAAGAGCACAATCGCCAAAAACGATATCAAGCCTCCGATCAAAACCGAGCCACAACAACATCCAACAAGAAAATAAACTGTAAGTAAAATCGAGAAGATTTTTACCTTACAACGCTCCGATTCTGCCCAACAAGCCTCCTTGTCTCTCAAAAATTGCTCCAAGAAGGATCCAACCAAAAACCCCAAAATTGAATTTCTAGGGTTTTGAAATTCTGCTATGAAGCTCGAAATTGGTGGTCAATGGTGTTGAGGAGGAAGATGAGAAAGAGGGGGATTGTTTTAATGGAGGTGGTGGTGGTTTTCGTGGTGGGGGATGGGTTGCAGAGACGGCAGAATTAAGGGGGGTTGTTGCCGGAATTGTGACCGGCCGGCGGGGGAGATTGCCGGCGGTTATGGATCTGGAGAGAGAGAGAAAGAAGGAGTGAGATATAGAGAGAGAAAGACTGTGAGGGAGGGGGTCGTGGTGAGGGGGATTCACCGGATTTAATGGGGGGGGGTCGCCGGCGGTTTGGATCTGGAGAAGAGAAGAGAGAGATACTGGAGGGAGAGAGAGAGACCGTGAGGTAGGGGGGTCGCCGGAATGAAGGGGGGGAGGGTTGCCGGCGGTTTGGTGCAGAAGAAGAAGAGAGAGAGACTGTGAGGGGGAGAGAGAGAGAGACCGTGAGGGAAGGGGGGTCGCCGGAATGAATGGATGGCGGTGCCGGCGGTTGGTTGGTGCGGCGACAATGGAGGGAAGAGAGAGAGAGAGACCGTGAGGGAGGGGACGGAGATCGCCGGAATGAAGGGGGGAGGCCGGTGGGTTTAGAGAGAGAGAAAGAGAGACGGGATCAGAGAGAGAGAGAAGGAAGAGGGAAGGGATTCGTTCTTTCCTCTTTTTTTTTTTTTTTTTTTTTTTTCTTCTTCTTCTCAAACCCTAGTGGCCAGCCCTTGTGGCACAAGAATTGAGCACTTGTGGCACAAGGACTGGGTGAAATTTCCCAAGCTGCCTTTTTTTTTTTTTTTTTTTTTTTTTTTGGCCAGCCCTTGTGACACAAGAATTGAGCACTTGTGGCACAAGGACAGGATGAATTTTTTTTATTTTTTTATTTATTTTTTAAATTTTTTTTTCAGGCCTGCTCCGCTTTGACCAAGTGTACCCCCATGCCATGATTTCTTGTAACAAAAAAAACAAAAAGATACCCTTCAGTAGCACCAATTCGATATAATAATTAAAATCAAAAGCATAATGTACACAATAACCATAAAATAAGCAATTAAATTCCGGGTTGCCTCCCGGTTAGCCGCCCTTCTTTACCGTCTTTAGCTAGACCAAATGCCGGAAAGCACCCGGCATGCATCAAAGTTTAAAGTCTTTGACAAGACTCGGACCCAAAGCTATCAAACATATACCGGGTCTGGAGATCAATCACCTCCAAATCCGCGGTATTCACGACTTCGTTCTCAAAATACGGTTTTAACCGTTGACCATTAACTTTGAA
Source organism: Campanula takesimana (assembly GCA_026119855.1). Classification (NCBI taxonomy): domain Eukaryota; kingdom Viridiplantae; phylum Streptophyta; class Magnoliopsida; order Asterales; family Campanulaceae; genus Campanula; species Campanula takesimana. Next base: position 1,954 of record JAOWBW010002677.1, on the reverse strand, counting down.
TCCTTTGTCCTCATTAGGACTAGAGATTACCACCGTCCCAAGCGGGGACACCCCTCACCCACATAAGGGCCGGTCCACCGAGACCTTAACTTGCCCGGAAACAAACGAAGACGGAAATTAAAAAGAAGGACCTTTTGACCAAACTTAAAGTCCTTTCTAATTATCATCTTATCATGCCAAATCTTCGCTCGCTCCTTATAAAGAAGGTTATTCTCATAGGCATCTCTCCTAATCTCATCCAATTCACTCAAATGCAATTTCCTCTCCTCACCGGAACCCTCAAGTTCAAATTGAACTTTTTTGACCGCCCAATAGGCTTTGTGTTCAAGCTCCACCGGTAAATGGCAAGGTTTACCAAAACACCAATCGATATGGTGACATACCAATCGGTGTCTTATATGCCGTCCAGTAAGCCCACAACACATCATCAAGCCTTTGACTCCAATCCTTCCTATTCGGGTTCACAGTTTTTTCAAGGATGGATTTTATCTCTTTATTGGACACCTCGGCTTGGCCATTTGTTTGGGGATGATAAGCAGTCGGACACCTTATGGGTGATATGATATCTCTTGACTAGAGCTTCGACTGTCTTATTGCAAAAATGAGTCCCCCTATCACTAATAATAGCCCTTGGCATCCCAAACCGACACAGAATGTTGCTCCTAAGGATGTTGACCACTACTTTTGAATCATCGGTACGGGTAGGGATGGCTTCCACCCATTTGGACACATAGTCCACCGCAAGTAAAATATACACAAACCCACAAGAATTAGGGAACGGACCCATAAAGTCTATCCCCCACACATCAAAGATTTCACAATTCACAATGAGGGTTTGTGGCATTTTATCACGGCGCCCAATATTACCAACCTTTGGCACCTATCACAAGTCTGACAAAAGTGACCGCATCCCGGAACAAAGTGGCCAAAAGAAGCCACAATCCAAGACTTTCCTAGCGGTCTTTTTCGCACCGAAATGACCACCACACGCATACTCATGACAGAATTTGAGAATAGAGACACCTCACTGTCGGGAATACACACCTCCGAATGACTTGGTCGGCACAATGCCTCCACAAGTTGGGCTCATCCACACATAATATTTGGCATCACTACGGACTTTGTCTCTTTTCGATTTTGACATCCCCGGAGGGAATTTATTTGAGACAAGAAAATTGACCAAGTCCGCATACCAAGGGGCCACTGAATTAATGCCCAAAGAACCTCATCAGGAAACTCACCCCGGATTGGGGCTTGTTTATAAGGTTGTCCTCCTCCATTACAAGGCAACTCAAATGGTCGGTAACTAGATTTTCAGCACCCTTTTTGTCCTTAACCTCTATGTCAAACTCACTCAACAAGAGAATCCACCGAATGAGTCTCGGTTTAGCCTCTTTTTAGACATTAAATACTTAAGAGCCGCGGTGGTCGGTGTAAACAATAATTTTAGTGCCCAAAAAGTAGGACCTAAATTTCTCTAGTGCAAAAACTACCGCCAACATCTCTTTTCAGTAGTGGAGTAATTTCTTTGTGCCCCATTCAAGGTCATAGACGCATAATAAATCACATGCAAGGCACGCTCCACTTTTTGACCAAAACCGCCCCCACGGCATAATCACTAGCATCACACATGATCTCAAAAGGATGAGTGTGAATACCCCTTTCCGATGAAGCGACGCATGGGAAGTATCTTGTGATTATTTTTATTTACAAAAGGAATATTCTTAACAACATTAAAATTATGAGAGTCGCCACGCCGTTTTAATTAAAGCCAAAACATGAAAAAACCATTTTTAGTGGGTTCGGGGGTCAAATACAACAAGAGAAGAATATGAACGTTATCACTCCTATTGCCCAAATTGATCGGTCTTTCTATCATGATGAATGTGTTAGTAGTGTGTTAGTGATTTCGACAGGATCCCGAAGATTGCCTACGTTTCTCTCAATGTGAGAA
>JAOWBW010002676.1:0-60509 GCA_026119855.1 Campanula takesimana | reverse complement strand
GTTGTTTATTTTGTTTTGTTGGACAATAACAATTGAAAACTAATGTTATATCATTCATTATATCCATATACTCCTACAATGAAAAGTATAAACAAATCCAAACTACGTACGATGAGAAAATGACTAATTGTCTTGCATTTCATTTCATTTTAAACACTCCGTACTAACAATTCAACATTTTCACTTCAATTGCTATCCGAATATTATATTTGTTGTCCAAAATGAGTGGCATTTAAAAATCAAATAGAAATGAGTTTGATCGCTAATAAATCATACAAACAATTAACTTATTAAAATTCTGCAAAATTTCATAAATGTATTATCTATCAAGGCTTCAAAGAGGATACTGTGCTAACTCCAGTCCAAAATAATTTTAAAAATATTAAAAAAAAATAAAAAATTGCACACACACATTACCAGCTTGCATGCATATATACAGATGATCAAATAATGAATTAATATAAAGAGCAGATATTGAAGCTAAAATTCTCTAGGCACATTAATAGATCCTAATCAGAATCAAGTACATTAATTGCAAATCATCAAAATTATGTAGGAGTCTGTTGTGGATGATGAAATAGTTGCCTACAGCTCCGATTTGCTATTAACTTGATGAAATAAAAAGGATCGGAAAACATTTTCTCTGATTATAACTCCGGCCTCATTTTATTTTCTCATAAACCAGGAGAGAAGAGAGAGAGAGAGAGAGAGAGAGAGAGATGGTAGATCGGATGGGCGGATTTGAAGTAGCGGAATGTAGATATACACACAGACGTATACATATATAAAAAAACCCTTACATAAGCTTTGCTAAGAATAGCAAGCGCTTCCCCGCGATGCTGAGGCTCGTTAAGCAGAACGATCAGTGTTCATCCGTAGCCGTACGCAAGTTCACGGCGGCGCTGGTTGCGGTGCAGCCCTAGAGTTGCTGCTAGCCTTCTCCGCACACCGTACACGACTGTGGGGCCCACATACAAGCGAATCAGGCAGATTCTCCATTTCTCAGCCAAACAGATCGATTCAATCAGCTGTATCTCTATCTGAAGCTTGATCGGAGAGATCAAACGGGATCGGAAAAAGGAATCGGAGTTGGTTTTGAAATTTTTGTCTGGTCTGAAGAGGGGAGCAGCAAATGAGAGCAGAAAAAAGCACTTGGAGATACAAGCACTCCAGAGACTCGAGTCTCTCTCTTATTTATAAGGGGCAAGGGGCGAAAAAATGGCTTTGTATTGGTTTGTGGGGTAACGCTAGAGTGACAAGTAGGGGAGCCAAGTTTTGGCCTGTTGATGCATCACCGTTCAATCCGACAGCAAATATTTCGGACGGCTTAGATTCTCTATTCAGATAATACTTGTCATCATGCATGGAAAAGTTTGTAATATTTGATTTTTTTTATTATTAATACTAATAAATTTTGATTAAATATTAATATCAATTTAATTATTATAATAAAATTTGAATATTTTAATTGATATTAAGTAATTTAATAATAAGAATTTTTATAATTTTTATGTAATTACTAAATTAATACTAATGTATGGTCTAAATTAACATATGTTAACAAAAAAAAAAAAAAAAAAATATATATTTTTGAGACAAAGGGACTACTTCCTTCATTTTAGAAAAAAATATTAATTTACTATTAGTGATCATTTTTTTTTTAATTTTTTTTTTAAAATTTTTTGACTATCTCACTTCCAGTTTGCATCTCAATTTTAGAATATTTTATACAGTATATAACTTCACATTTTCATTTGGAAAAAGAGCAATGCTTGGGTCACACAAAAAAGCTCACAAAATCTTGCTCACAAAATGAGGTGGCGATATTTTATTGGTTGCACCGATAATGGACCCGCCAAACTTTTACTTAAAACACCAATAAAATCTTGCTCAACAAAATAAGTTCGTGTAAAACGTCTTTTAGAAAAAGGCATGGTGGCATTTTTGTAAAAACGAGAATCTGTTTTAAAACACGCGGTGATATTTTATAAATAACCGACGCTTGTCGTAAGTATCAATGTTAGTGTTAAAAATTGCCAGCCATATACACCGGCACTTATTACCACTAGCATTGGCACTTTTGATAAGTGTCAGTGGCAATGTTTATAGTGTCACTGTATGACTGACAATTTTTAACACTGCCTCTAACACTTATGAAAAGTGTCAGTTTCAATATTTATAAACGTCAGTTTGAATTACTGGCATTTTTGTAATATTTAACACTGGACATTTACGATGCTTGCCAGTTATTTACACAAAAATGTTACCGCCTGTTTTAAAACAAGCGCCCGCATGTTTTCCGCAAACACGTTTTTCCAATCCTTAAGAAAAAAACATGTTTTTCATATAACCTAGACATGTCCAAATAGAACCGGGAACCGACGGAACCGGCGGGTAGAACGAACCGGGAACCGGCGAGAACCGGGAACCGCCGGAACCGGGAACCGAACGGAACCGAGAACCGGATTGAAACGGTTCGAATACGAATCCAACATATTTAGAACCGAGGAACCGGCGGAACCGGGAACCGAGGACCGGAACCGAGAACCGCGGAACCGAACGGTATATACTGATATACATATCCCCCTCCGTCCCAAAATACTTGTAGTTCTAGGATTTTCACACACAAATTAAGAAAAAAAAAATTAATACATGTGTAATGGACTATATTACTCTTGGAACATTTCAAGTATCAAGACAATTTAATACTTTTACATTGATAACACTATAATCATAAATAAGGGAATATTTGATAAAACAAATGTCAAAATGTATAGATAATAGCAAAACTACAAACATTTTGGGACCAAACTTCAACTCCTTAAACTACAAGTATTTTGAAATGGCGGGAGTATTACATTTTAAACTACAAATATTTGGGACGGAGGGAGTATTACATACTTAGTAGATGGTGAGATGGAACCGGTGGAACCGTCGGAACCGGAACCGCACGGTCGGTAGAACCGGGAACCGGATTAAGATGGTTCGAATACGGTTCCGGCCATTTGGGAAACCGGGAACCGGCGGTTCCCGGGAACCGGAAAACGTTTGGACATGTCTAATATAACCTACTAAAAAGGAATGGTTGGTTTTTTTAAGATAGATAAATACAGTATTCATTAGCAATCACATGAATAAGAGAAGACACTCCACAATAAACGGAGCGCGTACTAAGAAAACTTTTGGCGACGCTACAAGCTTCATCAATTATAATTGAGTAAGTCTCTTGTAAAACGCGTTTTACACTAGGCTTAGTGAAAACGTGTTTTATTAATAACGGCAAGTAGGGTTTAAGAGACGCGGTGGCATAAGTGTAAATATTTGAAACTTATGAAATCTCAGGAGGCATATTTTAAACTGCAGGAGGCATATTATGAAACTGAAGGAGGCATATTTTTTAACTCCACATCAGGCACTTTGTAAAACTATAACAGGCATTTTTTTCAAAGAGCACTTCTAAATTTTAAAGCAAGCATGTTTTAAAACTGGAGGAGGCATATTTTCATACTGCAGGAGGCACATTTTAAACTAGAGCAGGCATTTGTTTTCTTTAAAAAAGACATGTTAAAAGTTCAAAAAAATCTCAGGAGGCATGTTTTGAAACTGGAGGGGGCATGTTTTGAAACTGCATGAGGCACATTTTTAACTAGAGCAAGCACTTATTTTTTTTACAAAAAAGGCAATGTTAAAAGTTCAAAAAAAAAGTGACTCCTCTAAAGTTAAAACATGCCTGCTCTAAAAAGTGTCTCCTCTAGAGATGAAATATGCCTGCTGTGAAGTATTGAAAAAATGTCTCCTCTTGTTTTAAAATGTGCCTGCTGAGATTTCCATGAGTTCCACTTATTTACAAAATTGCCACCGTGTCTTTTAATCCCTCTTAAGCCGTTATTTGAAAAACACGTTTTACACCTAGTTAGTGTAAAACACGTTTTTTACAAGATTTTGTGATTATAATTTGGATACTATGCCTAACATGGCATCCAAAAATATTCACACATACAAAATTAGGCTTTCAAGACACGATAAATGTAAGTATTTGTGTCGGCTATAATCGCCAAACCAAGCATCCCATGTATGGCAACAAGAAATACAAACATCATACAAAGGCCGTCAATACATAGAGAAGAAACAAAGGCTCTCAACTCTCTATTTTTAAACTTTTCAACCTTTCAGATTTAAGTTTTTTGTAATCGAACTGCATCAATTGTTTAAGGACATGTATTTTATCTCTAACAAATGGACGTTTCCCCATAATAGAAGGACGAATGTCAAAAATAATTTTGCAAATTAATGAATTGATTTAACTGCACCAAATCCTCAACCTTAATACGACCTTTCGACATTTTGAACCACTGTACTTTGATTTAGCTCCGCTTTTAACCAATCATGTGTTTATTTTTAGCAGTTTTAACCACCATACTCCAAATACGCTTGTATTAAAACCAAACCCCTTAATGACATCCAAAATTGTTAGAAAAAACTAAGAAAACCTACTGAGAGCTAGCATCAACACCCCAAGTAATGAATGATTCTAAAATTCATGAGAGTATATGCTGAATTCGAATTCAGGATCAAGGTTTGATTGTTGTTACGATTGATGATCTAACAATTACTTATCTTGCAAAAGATTAAGCACAAATAGCAAAAGAAAGCAAAATTGAAAACGAATGAACACAGAGATTTACGTGGAAAACCCTCTAAAACAGAAGAGTAAAAAACCACGGGCGACGGAGAACATCCACTATAATCAATCAAGAGTACAAGGAAATGACAAAGTGATAATCAATCACACAATCTCACAATTCTCTCATAATGAATAACCCTAGCTTTTCTCTTTCTAATTAACCCTCTCAAGGCTGCACAGCAAAATAAGACACAATAGGTTTTAATAACTCGACTAATCCAAACCCTACCCGGATTCGCACCAGCCCAGCCCGACAGGTGTGCGCGGCCGCCTAGATTTACTTGTGCAGGTCGCCCAAACACTCAGAGTTGATTCTGGCTCTGAAGAGGTCATTTTGTGTGGTCGCCCAGAGTCACATGTGCGACCGGCCAAAGCTGCTGTCTGCGTCTTTTGCCTAGAAAATTGAGAGTCACCCAACAATTGTAAATATTCAATTCTGATGGAAATCCAAACACCTCCTTACACTTGTTAACCTGTATTCCCTCTTGATTTTAGCCTCTACCCTCTCGAATTTTTAGAATCATTCGTAATTAGGGGAGTTGAAATTAACTCTCGTTAAGTTTCGTTAGTTTTTTCTAACAAATTTGGACGTCCTTAAGGGGTTTGAGTTTAATAAAAGTGTATTTGAAGTAGAGTGATTAAAACTGACAAAAATAAACATGAATGGTTAAAAGCAGAGATAGAACAAAGTACGGTAGTTCAAAACCTCTCGATGGGCACCTTCTACATGAATCGCTATTATTACTTCACTTTTTCTTTTACAATGCTCTAAGCTGGGTATAACATGGGAGCCACATGGTACAATCAGGCTATTACATACTCCCCCTGTCACAGAAAGATAGTCTCTCTTTTTTCATCGTTATTACGAATGAACTTTGAGCAAATGAGCAATAATTAATGTTACCTTTAATTATCTTAATGAGAATCTAAAAATTGGTATTGATGGTATTTATATTAGTGTATCAATAATAATTTTTAAATTTTCATTAGGATGATTAAAAGTAGCCATAATTATTGCTCAAAGTTCTTTTGTAGTAACGACAAAAAAGATGGAATATTTTTTCGGGACATAGGGAGTACTATATATTAAGTACAACACTTGCAAACTTGAATCATGAATGTACAACCTTTTTGCTTATCAACTTCATGATGTCTAAAACTGTTAATCCACCAGGCCTCTCAGGCTCAGCCCATTGAAGCCAATTTACAGAAGTACACAAACAAAAATTCTACCCCCCTGATTTCCAAAGAGTAGAATATGGTATCCCATATTTTCCAGTCCCAAATAACCCTTTCAAGAATGCCCAAAAACACACCACACCCAACCACTACAAATGACCTCCCCTCCCTGCTCCTCCATTTCCTTCCGCCTCCGTCCTTCGTACCCCCCCAATAATCCGATCCCCAAGCCGTCAAGGTTCACCAACAAAATAGCCGTACCCGTACAAACACCGGAGACTCATCGAACGTGTACCTTCCTGTACCTTCCTGCATTGACATTGTCCTCATCAAGGTCATTTTGGTCTTTTTGCGTCACTTCGAAAACAGTTTTCAGATATCCCTAGTAGCTTCAGTACCACACTTAGAAGTCCAAATAACCATGCAGTCATACAGTTTATCCTTCCCCATTCTCTGGTTATTCCACCATGAACGACCGTTTGACCCGTTCTAAATGTACTCTGACAGACCATAGTCAAATATACGAGATATAGCAATAGGAATGAGTATTACTGGCTCATTTACCTACCAAAAAAGAGATGAAAACACATCAAATAAGCATAAAAAGTGAGCTGAATTAAGAACTTAATATATTGCCCATAATTTTTTTTTTACCTTAGGCAAGAAGTGAGAGTTGGTTTATGATGCAATAAGCGGGCAAACAAGCGTAAAATATTTCTGGGACAGAGCGAAGAGCCCATATTTGAATCCAGACATAAGCCAAGCATTGTCTGAAAGAGAGCTTCCCTTTCAGAGTAGCAATCAGAGGACTTTTAGAGCTGATTAAGATTTCAAGAAGCCCAGTTGACCATCTCTTTGTCTGAATTAATGTTGCAGGGCCCGCTGATGGGGCTGACCGAGAAATGCTGGTGGTTCAGGCGTAACGTAGGCTGATATCCACCCTCTACTATGGATAGTAAGCCCTGTTAAGACATCCTCTGTTTGCGACCCGTAAATCCATCCAACCTGAAATCAAGGTTTCCAAGATTATGAAAAATCTATGATACTATTATCATGCAGTATTATGTAACGGTCAAAAAAAATTCTACCTCTTTGCCCCAACTTGTACCATATTCGTAAATGCATCCTGCAACTTGGTTTGCTGCTTCAATGAAATTTGCTAGGCGACAATTATTTTTTATTTCTGAATTCATCTCAGATAATATTTCAGCAGCCGATTTCACCAACTCCTTCGACTTCCCAAACTTTTCTTGTAGTTTTCCATTTAACAATTTTTCTGTCGCAAAATATATTGTCAGATGGGAAGTTAAAAAGCCTAAGTCGAAGCCAAATTATTGCATACCGAAAATAGTTTGATTGTTTTTTTAGATAAAATGAAATTAAAGCAATCAATTTTATAAATGAATTCTTATTCTTTTATTTTAAAGAAAAAAAGTGTTACATTTACTCTATAAAAACTGTTACTCATTTGTATAACAAATGATAATCATAAATATTAGTCTGTAACATTTCAATTATTACTTTTTCTAAATAAAAAACTATCAAACTATTTTAAATTTTTCTGCAAAACTACTGTTACATTTTACAATAAAATAGTTATTTTTTCAAAATTATAGTGTTAGATTATTCATAAAAAGTGTTACATTTCAAGCGACGAACAACTCATTTGAAAACTTATTATGATCTATATAGTTTGAATTGTCTCGTGAGACAAACACAACGGTGTTATCAGATTTTTTTTCAACTTCAAAATCTCAAGATATTGCATTTTAAAATTATTGAAGATTTCTTTTAAAGCGCATTACGTGGCGCAAGCTGGGAGGCAGACAAGCTGGGCAGGCGGATCTAGACTGAGCGGGTTGGTATGACCATAGGGAGATCTGTCTCACAAGACGGTATCACAATAGTCTTTATTGTTTATTTAAAGACGGAGGGAGTATAAATTTTTGTTTGGTATTTTTTTTCCCCAATGATTGTTCTTTTGTATGCCACCTTCTAACAAACATCTTTTTAAGACAAACAAGAAATTTATTTAAAAAAAAAAAAAACAGAAAATAAAAAATGGAAGAAAATAAAAAATAAAAAAAAAATCCTGATTTGGATTTGGTAATTGCTTTGGCTATTATTTTCTTTAGTTTTATTTTATGAACAAGCTGGAGTAAGTCTTATGGAAAAATGATTTTTCCATAATACTCCCTCCGTCCCGTCCCAGCACAGAAGTGGCACCAACTTTTGGGAAACGAAGATTAAAAAAGGTAGTAGGTGTGTAGTAAAAAATGAAGAGAGAGAATGTGAGGTGAATAGTAGTGTTTGGTTGAATAAAATGAGTGGTGAAAATAAAGTGAGAGAATGAATGAGGTTAAATAGTGAAGTTGATTGAATATAAATATATTAAAAATATTTCTATTTTAGGTAGTGTCACTTGTGCTGGGACGACAGACCGAAAAGAAAATATGTGTCACTTATGCTGGGATGGAGGGAGTATTAAGGAAAATAACGTTACATCATTGAACTAAAGTATATCAATGGATCCCCTTTTTAACTTGTAAGGGGATTCTAAAGTCTACAAATCAGTTTTTCCTATTATATAGGAAAAAAATATTTTTTTAAAAAAAATAGTGAATAAAATGTTGTTTTTTTTTTTTTTTTTTTTTTTTACAATGTCCATACCATAAAGAAGCGAGGAGAGGAATCGAACCTTAGTGCTTCGGTTAGGACCATTTAAAAATTAAATCAAGGACAAAACTCATTAGAACGTAGACAAGGATTTGGAACGGAAGAGTAGTAGAAATTGGCTTCTTTATTCTGGAAGTTTTGAGTTTGGACAATGCTAGTTAGATATGGAGATAAAGTTTTATTTTCAGTAGACAGTGATTGCAATTCATTTTAATCCAAAGTCCAACAATTAGGAGAAATACGTTTTGATGCAACTTACCACACCCTAGATTACACTAAATGCAACGTACTTTAAAGTTACCACATAATGCAGCGTACTTTCCAATTTTGTTTTAAATAATGCAATTTCCGTTTTAAATAATGCAACGTACTAAAATGTACGTTGCATTATTTGAAACGAAAATTGCATTATTTGAAACAAATTGGAAAGTACGTTGCATTATGTACGTTGCACTTGGTGTAACAAAGTGAAAGTACGTTGCACCGTTTGGTCATTCGCCCAAGAAAAGTAAGGATGAGGTTTTTGGCCATCCATTGCTGATCACAATTATTTTTTTCTTGTATTTTGATAAAAAAAAATACAAATAATTTTAATATTGATTCATAATTGGGGCTTGGACTCTAGGGCCCCTGAGCCCAGATACAAACCCAACCAAGGAAAATCCAGATATAATATTCCCCATACACCCCTCACCAACAAAAATATGCAAGAAGACTAAAATACCCTCATATCTCCTCCCACTCTTACTTTTTTTGGTCCAATCCTAGTCAGCTCTTATAACTTACACATAATTATCATATACGAGTTTAAAAAATAGTTTTTTTCATTTTTACAAAAAATAATATTTTTTTGGGTCAAATTTGGTCAAACTTGGTCAAACAGCAGCCAAACTCTTATAACTAACTCATAAGAGTTAATTTTCACTTTTTTCATTTTTTTACAAAAAAAATAATAAATTTTTTGGTCAAACTTGGTCGAACAACATCAAACAATTTTAGTCAACTCTTATAACTTACACATAATTATCATATAAGAGTTTAAAAAATTACTTTTTTCAATTTTTTTACAAAAAAAAAATGTATTTTTTCGGTCAAATTTGGTCAAACTTGGTCAACAACAGTCAAACTCTTATAACTAACACATAAGAGTCAAAAAATTCACTTTTTCTATTTTTTTACAAAAAAATAATAATTTTTTTTGGTCAAACTTGTCAAACAACAGTCAAACTATTATAACTTACACATAATTATCATATAAGAGTTTACAAAATTACTTTTTTCATTTTTTTACAAAAAAAAAAAAAAATTGTCAAATTTGGTCAAACAGCAGTCAAACTCTTATAACTAACACATAAGAGTCAAAAAAAATCACTTTTTTCCATTTTTTTTTACAAAAAAAATTAATACTTTTTTTTGTCAAACTTGGTCAAACAGCAGTCAATCTCTTATAACTAACACATAAATATCATATAAAGTTACAAAAATTACTTTTTTCATTTTTTACAAAAAATAATATTTTTTTAGTCAAATTTGGTAAAACTTTGTCAAACAACAGTCAAACTCTTATAACTTACACATAATTATCATATAAGAGTTTAAAAATTACTTTTTTCATTTTTTTACAAAAAAATAATATTTTTTTTGGGTCAAATTTAGTCAAACATGGTCAAACTCTTATAACTAACACATAGAGTAAAAAAATAATCACTTTTTTCCATTTTTTTTACAAAATAAATAAATAATTTTTTGGTCAAACTTGGTCAAACAGCAGTCAAACTCTTATAGCTAACACATAAGAGTAAAAAAAAAATCACTTTTTTCCATTTTTTACAAAAAAATAATAAAATTTTTTGGTCAAACTCTTATTACTTACACATAATTATCATATAAGAGTAAAAAAATTACTTTTTTCATTTTTTTACAAAAAAATAATAGTTTTTTTTTTTGTCAAACTTAGTCAAACAGCAATCAAACTCTTATAACTAACACATTTAACATATAAGTGTCAAAGTGTAAGGATCCCGCCCCAAAACAACAAGTTTCAAAGGCGAAATACCAAACACGGTTAACTTCATATACAAAAAACGGAGTCGCCACATTAAATTAATTTTAAACCCAATTTAATGAAAATGGTTAGAGATGATGAGTTCGGAGGTCACGTTACACCTTGGGAAGAACATATACGAAGTTCACCCAAAGTGGAAAACCAAGTCTCCCTAATGTTTGTTGACCAAAATGTGCAAATGTGTGTATGTGTATTTTAAAAATGGGAGAAATCATCTTGTTTTAGAAAATGAGTTTTGGACAAATAATAAAGCCTATGAAACAAACATTTTCTTGGGACAAAACCATGTCTTAGATGATTAAAGATTGCAATTTTATCATCCAAGAAAGGTTAATTTGAAAGAATTGAAAATATGCATCTTTTCTTGGATCAAACCATGACTTGGATGAATAAAGATGGTAACTTTATCACCCAAGCAAGGTAATCATTTACAAGTTTTGACAATAAAGAATTTTCTTAGGCTAATCATCACTTGGGTGGATAAAAATTTGGGCTTTATTACCCAAGGAAGATAATCAAGAAAAGACTTGAAATAAAAACTTTGAACATTAAAAATGACATAAATATGAGGTGCTTAACAAGGGCAAGACTTGACATAAGTTAAAGTGCTTGAATGGACAAGACATGACATAAATTAAAATTCTTGAATGGACAAGACTTGCAATATTGAATAACATTAATGTAAAACCCACTCACACTTGCATTAATGTAAAATTGCACAAAAACATAACAAGTCTTAGATTAATCATTTGGTTTAGAACCCACACTCATGCATAAAACATGAAGGGCACCATGGATCTCAAGGCTTGGTTCCAAGTTAATAAAAGACATTAAGTAAATGACATTAATTTAACAAATGCTCCTCTCCACTTGGCTCATCATTTTTAATACACCATAAAGTGTAAGATGAGACCATTGGGATCAAGGGAGCATTTGGATCCCAATCATATAAAGACTACATTTTTAAGCCAAATGATCAAAGATAATATCCCAAAAAAAAAGGAAAATAGAATGAGATGAAGAAGAAGATTTCAACAAATAAAGATTTGATATTAAGCAAGCTTGGGGTAAATCATTAATTGATTGACCCAAGTTTGCTTCTTTCCTTTACCTACTTAGAGATCATGGACTCCAAGATTTTCACTCAACCATGGTTTGTTCACCAATTTACACTAATCACTCAATGAGACCAAAGATGAGAGAGATACTACACTTGGTAGTTATTCACCATCATCTAAGGTAAGCCATAACCTCTCCCTAATCACTCAATTTTGGATGAGAGGTAATTTTGGCATAGTAACTTTGCTCCAAGAATCCCCCCTTAAATGGGTAGAGGAGGCCTCTATTTATAGTGGGAATTAGGGACTTGTTTGCAATTTGGGGTAACATTTTGGTCCCTCAACTATGGACTTGGGCACCAAGCAAAAGGTGGATATTTTCACTTTAATCCCTCAACTATTGTCTTGTGACTTGCTTAGGGGCTAAGCATAAGATGGGTTGGAATTGGTCACAAAATGGGTCATTTATACTCATAAAATGATCACAAATTGGGTTGAAATTGGATCATTTTTTGGCACAAAATGGGGCATTTGGCTGGGTATTGAGTCATTTCCAAAAAGGGGGCGTGGGTGACCAAACAAGGGTGAAAGCCCAATCAAAACCGGGCATGTGAGTGCTGTGATGGGGAGAAGGGACAAGGGAGGATGACTAACCAATCAGGTGAAGGCGGGTGTGAGGGGCTGTCAAGCGCGTGTACAACACGCGGGGGACAGGGAGGCGGCGAGTGGCAAATGGCGGGCGGCCACGTGGCGTTCTGTCGGGCTGGCTTGAGAAGGCGCACATTGAATGTGCGCCCGTTTCCTTTTCTTCGGCCATTTTCGAATAATTCCCACAAAGTCCTTTTGGGCTTTGTGGGGAATTTATTCATGGTCCTGGCTTTCCGAAAATTACCAGAAGGCCCCTCCTTTTCTAATATGCTCCAAAAATGCCCAGAAAATCCCTAAACTCATAGGATGATTTTGTTAATACTCAAAAGGCCCCCTAGACTTCTAGTATGACCCAATTTTTTTTCCAAATTACCCCTAAATTCCACAACTTAATTATCTTAAGCGCGATGATCTGGATCGGGGTACTTACAGAGCCCCTCGGCAACGGCGTTTTCGAAGAAAGCGGGGTTGTCGACAAAGGACAGAATCCCGATCCGGCGAGCTACCAAGATGGGAGAGACGGTGACCAAGGTGGTCGAGTGGCTGGACCCTTATCTTTAAAGGATTCCTACGTATCCATATCCGAGGGAATCAAGCCGGTCGTAGTTCTGATGAGAGAGTTTAAGGCTACTCGAACCTATAAGCATCCCGTTTTGATGGGAGGATGGCATCGCCGATTTGGGTGAGAGGGTTTAAGGCTACTCAAACCTATAAGCATCCCATTTTGATGGGAGGACGGCATCGCCAATTTGGGTGAGAGATTTCAAGGCTACTCAAACCTATAAGCATCCCATTTTGATGGGAGGACGGCATCGCCGATTTAGGTGAGAGATTTCAAGGCTACTCAAACCTATAAGCATCCATTTTGATGGGAGGACGGCATCGCCGATTTGGGTGAGAGATTTCAGGGCTACTCAAACCTATAGACGACCGTCGAGGTCGGGTGGGGAACTCGGGCATGACACTCGTTCGGTCAGAGGCAAAGGTTCAGGCGTGACACCCATTCGGTCAGAGGCGAAGGTTCGGGCGTGACACTCATTTGGTCAGAGGCAAAGGTTCGGGTATGACACTCATTTGGTGAGAGGCAAGGTTCAGGCGTGACACTCATTTGGTCAGAGGCAAAGTTTGGGCGTGACACTCATTTGGTCAGAGGCAAGGACTCGGGCATGACACTCATTTGGTCAGAGGCAAGGTTTGGGCGTGACACTCATTTGGTCAGAGGCAAGGACTCAGGCGTGACACTCATTTGGTCAGAGGCAAGGACTCGGGCATGACACTCATTTGGTCAGAGGCGAGGGACTCGGGCATGACACTTATTTGGTCAGAGGCAAGGTTCGGGCATGACTCTCATTCGGTCAAAGGCAAAGTTCGGGCGTGACACTCATTTGGTCAGAGGCGAGATTCGGGCGTGACACTCATTTGGTCAGAGGCAAAGACTCGTCATGGGCTTACATCAAGGACTGCCCTTCTCATTCTAAGTTTTTTCTTTTTTTAAGATGGGCCATCCGGGCGGCCTAGATTTTGCTTTTCACGGGGCCACTCAGGAGGACCTAATTCTAATTTCAAGACGGTCGCTCGGGGGACCTAATTTTCATTTCACAACGGTCGCTCAGGGGGACCTAATTTTATATCGCAATGGTCGTTCGGGGGACCTAATTTTTATTTCACAACGGTCGCTCGGGGGACCTAATTTTATCTCGCAACGGTCGCTTGGGGGACCTAATTTTATCTCACAATGGTCGCTCGGGGGACCTAATTTTCATTTCACAACGGTCGCTCGGGGGACCTAATTTTCATTTCACAATGGTCGCTCGGGGGACCTAATTTTATCTCATAATGGTCGCTCGGGGGACCTAATTTTCATTTCACAACGGTCGCTCGGGGGACCTAATTTTCATTTCACAACGGTCGCTCGGGGGACCTAATTTTATCTCACAATGGTCGCTCGGGGGACCTAATTTTATCTTACAATGGTCGCTCGGGGGACCTAATTTTCATTTCACAACGGTCGCTCGGGGGACCTAATTTTATCTTACAATGGTCGCTCGGGGGACCTAACTCTTATCTCAAGACGGTCGCTCGGGGGACCTAATTTTATCTCACAATGGTCGCTCGGGGGACCTAATTTTACCTCACAACGGTCGCTCGGGGGACCTAGTTTTTCATTTCACAACGGTCGCTCGGGGGACCTAATTAAATTTCACAACGGTCGCTCGGGGGACCTAATTTTCGTTTCACAACGGTCGCTCGGGGGACCTAATTTTCGTCTTTTCAATGGTCACTCGGGGGACCTAGTTTTCATTTCTCAACGGTCGCTCGGGGGACCTAATTTTCATTTTTGCTAGGCTTATGTCAGGGACGGCCAATTTTCTTGGACATTCAATTTGACTCTCAATGAGTCAAAGTCGGGGCTTGACTCTCCTTTGGTCAACCGGATAAATTTTAACTGGGCTTACGTCAGGGATGGCCAATTTTCTTGGACATTCAATTTGACTCTCAATGAGTCAAAGTCGGGGCTTGACTCTCCTTTGGTCAACCGGATAATTTTTAACTGGGCTTACGTCAGGGACGGCCAATTTTCTATTCATATTTTAACATGTTAACCTGGACTTACGAAGTACGGCCGGGCTAAATCACATTCTTAACCTGGGCTTACAAAGTATGGCCGGGTCAATTTCAACAAAGCTGGTCTTACGCCCATCTATGGACTTCCCGGGAGAACAACGAATTTGACTTTCACTTGGCCAACTTGGCTCTATGGGAGAGGGTTGACTACAGGACTGGTATTAAGTCATCTTTGACTGCCGGGAGAACAACGGATTTGACTTTCACTTGGTCAATCTTAAAGGTTTGGTCAACTTGGCTCTATGGGAGAGGGTTTACTACAAGACTGGTCTTACGTCATCTTTGACTGCCGGGAGAACAACGACTTTGATTTTCACTTGGTCAATCCTAAAGGTTTGGTCAACTTGGCTCTATAGGAGAGGGTTGACTACAAGACTGGTCTTACGTCATCTTTGACTGCCGGGAGAACAACGGATTTGACTCTCATTTGGTCAATCCTAAAGGTTTGGCCAACTTGGCTCTATGGGAGAGGGTTGACTACAGGACTGGTCTTACGTCATCTTTGACTGCCGAGAGAACAACGGATTTGACTTTTACTTGGTCAATCCTAAAGGTTTGGTCAACTTGGCTCTATGGGAGAGGGTTGACTACAAGACTGGTCTTACGTCATCTTTGACTGCCGGGACAAAACTAGGTTCCAATGGACTTACGTCAAAAGACCGCCTATCCTTTCACAACATTTCCACAAAACATTATTCTTACAAACACTCCCTCAAACGCCCAATGCGATTTGGAAGGGGACGGAAAAAACATTCTTCTCATAAACACACCCTTAAATGCCCAATGCGATTTGGAAGGGGACGGAAAAAACATCCTTTTATAAACACACCCTCAAATGCCCAATGCGATTTGGAAGGGGACGGAAAAAACATTCTTTTGTAAACACACCCTCAAATGCCCAATGCCATTTGGAAGGGGACAGGTAAAACACTCTTTGATCAAAAAGCCTTTGGCTTGAAACATTGTTTTGGTCAAACTTGGAAAATGCTCATTTTTAGAGGCAAATCTTTTCACGAAGCATTTTAGTCAAATTCCGATTTTAACTTAACCACGAGGTTTACTATGCATAAAGTCGTTTGGAGTTCTGTCTACTTCTTAGGAGTGATCGAGGGTAGAGAACCCTCTTGTCGTCGTTGTTGGGGTAGCCCCATGCCCTTATCGTCGTTGATGTTGGGGGCAGCCCCATGTCCTTGTTGGCGTCAAAGGCGGCATAGCCCCATGTCCTTGTTACCATTGATGTCGGGGTAGCCCCATGTCTTTGTCAGCGTCGATGGCGGCGTAGCTCCAATGTCATATTTTGACATTCGAAGCGAGGTTAGGAACCCATCCCTTTTTCATGACGCACCCTTTCTTTTGCCTAGGCCGCCCTTTCGGGTTTTCAACCTAACGGGCATCTCTTTTGCGTCTTTTATGGCACACCCTGTTTTTTCCCTAGGCCGCCCTTACGGGTTTTTCAACCTAGCGGGCTACTTTTTTTGGTGCCTTTCTCTTTTTCCTTTTTTTATGAGTGATCCAGCCGACTCGATAGAACGGGGACTTTAAAGTATTTTTTTTATGGAGGAAACATGCAAGGGAATTTTATTTGGGAGAGAGTCCCTTTGTTTTGGTGAGCTCTTTGAGCAATTTATCATGAAATGGAAGGAAGCCCTTGCTTGACAGAATACAGGTGTTTAGCTCTTTCCTAAGATGTAGAGAAGAAGACTTGTCAAGACATTTGAAATTTGCCTTAGTTAATATCATCAAATGATTGCTTGAACGGACCATGTCTGTCATTAAGTCAAGATTATAGCAAGCAATTAGCCTTAACATGTATAAATGTTGTGATCAATTGAGATTAAGATTCGATCAATGGCAAGATCGGAAGAAGAAGGTGTATCTAGGGAATCAGTCATTGATGGGACCGAGAATTTGGTCATTTTGAGAGGACCATGGTTTGATGGTTTCATTTCATGCTATGACCGGACCCGAAGGTTGCCTATGTTCCCCTCAGTTTGAGGAGCTCAGGTCGCCGTAGTTCGGCCATGGGCCATTTTGCTGAAGTTGGCTTTCCTTTGGCGTCGTCTCGAAGGACATTGTTGCTCTTTTGACGCAAATCACTTTGCTTCGTGGTGGACTTCTTGGGACGGACCGCTTAGGATGAACTTCCTTTCTCGCGAACCCTTGGGGGTAAACCTTTTGGATGAGCTTTTGAGGCAAACTTCCTCTTTGCATATGCTCATTTCCTTTCCTTCTTTCCACATATTCATTTTTTTTTTTTTTGGAGGGGGGGGGGGGACATTAGCCCTAACTTGCCATCTTGGACATTGACTCATTTGTAGCCCCTTTGTCACTTTCGGCTTTGTCTTTGAAGACTCGGGAAGTCATTTGATTGGTTGCGCACAAGCGATCATGGTTGAACCTTGGTGGTTGAGCAACAACGTCCTTTCCTCTTCATCGTCTTGGGATGCCTATGACGTGCATCAAGAATTTTGTCTTGGAAAGGTGTATCGGGTTGTGTATCGGGAATGTGTATGAAGGAAGGCTTGACATTAATGGTTTCTTCATTCCAATTGATCACAACATTCATTCACATCAAGATTAATTGTTTGCATTTATCATTTTTCATTTGTGTTTGGTCCATTCATCTCTAATGAGTCGTCATTGACTAGTATGCTTAGAAGTCAATTCATCATTTTAGGGACGTAGCAATCAATTGATAATAACAAGCAAGGCAATTTCAAGAATAAATGTATATTGCAAATAATGTCTCAAGTCTAGAGAGAAGAGAATGAAAATGACTCTTTTATTGAGATAACTTTGTACATACATGTCCGAGTGCGGACCTTTGCGAAAATATAAAAGACACAGTTTGGGACGGACTTTGGTGAGAATCTAGATCCTACGAGGGTGGAAGACTCTTTTTTTTTTTTAGGGATGGGCTCCTATGAAGTGTTACGGTCCATTTTCTTCTTTGACTGTTGGAGGGGTAGTCGGTGGCATATTCCATGTCGTTCACGGGGAACTCGGGTTCCGTGTCATCGGGAAAGATGTCGTGAGGCCTCCATTTGGCTAGGCATTGTAATTGCCGGATTCGTCTTTGGCCATCTCCTTTTGGTGACTTCCTTTCGAGGTGCATAACCTCGTGCATGGCATTTGGTGAGGGCACGGGTCTCCATTGAGGTAACCGCCTTCGGTCTTTCGAGGTTTGGGCCTTTTCTCGTGGACGGTGATCCAATCTGTTTTTGACCTCCTTGTTCATGTGAGTGCCAATTCGGATGTGGGCTCCTTGGTTGATGTTTCCGGTGGACAAAAACGCAAAGGACTTTAGCATTTTAAACCTCAAAGTGAAATTACCATCATGTTTCGAGGGGAACGCTTCGTTAGTGGATTAGCCTTTTTAGGAAAAACTTGATTCTTTTATTTTAGGAAAACTTGATCTCTGTTTTTTTTTTAAATGAGGATCGACACTCACACCTTTTTTGTTGTTTGAGTAAGAGACTCACACATTTTTCTTTTCTTTTTTTTTTTTTTTTTGAAGACACACACATTTTTCCTTTTGGGTGAAAGATTCACATTTTTTTGTTTGGATTGACCGGGTCGAAGTTGCCTACGTTCCCCTCACCACGAGGGAGGGGGTTCCACGCGACGAGAGGCTCAGGTCACCGTAGTTCAAACAGGTTTAGGGTTCTAAGAAGGAAAAACGATCATGACTGACTTCCTAGGGGACAACGGCCTAGGGTTCCAGTAGGAATCCCAACAGGGAACCTAGGGGACAACGGCCCAGGGTTTTACGGGAATCTCAACGGGGACCTAGGGGACAACGGCCTAGGGTTTTACCTGGAATCACAGTGTGGAACCTAGGGGACAATAGCCTAGGATTTCACGGGAATCACAATGGGGACCTAGGGGACAACGGCCTAGGGTTTTACCGGGAATCACAGTGTGGAACCTAGGGGACAATAGCCTAGGATTTCACGGGAATCACAACGGGGACCTAGGGGACAACGGCCTAGGGTTTTACCGGGGATCACAGTGTGGAACCTAGGGGACAATAGCCTAGGATTTCACGGGAATCACAACGGGGACCTAAGGGACAACGGCCTAGGGTTTTACCGGGGATCACAGTGTGGAACCTAGGGGACAATAGCCTAGGATTTCACGGGAATCACAACGGGGACCTAGGGGACAACGGAACGGGGACCTAGGGGACAACGACCTAGGGTTTTACCGGGAATCACAGTGTGGAACCTAGGGGACAATAGCCTAGGATTTCACGGGAATCACAACGGGGACCTAGGGGACAACGGCCTAGGGTTTTACGGGAATCTCAACGGGGGACCTAGGGGACAACGGCCTAGGGTTTTAACGGAAATCTCGACGAGGATCACAACGGGGATTCGTCCAAAGACTTAATGAAATCTCTTTAGCGAAAGTCTTGGGAGATAACGGGGATCCGTCCAAGGACTTAACAAAATCTCTTTAATAAAAGTCTCGGAAGATAACGGGGATCTGTCCAAAGACTTAATAAAATCTTTTTTAACGAAAGTCTTGGAAGATAACGGGGATCTGTCCAAAGACTTAACAAAATCTTTTTAACGAAAGTCTTAGAAGATAACGGGGATCTTCTTTTTAACGAAAGTCTTGGAAGATAACAGGGATCTGTCCAAAGACTTAACAAAATCACTTATCGGAAGTCTTGGAGGATGACAGGGATCTGTCCAAAGACTTAACAGAATCACTTATCGGAAGTCTTGGAGGATAACAGGGATCCGTCCAAAGACTTAACAAAATTTAATGGAGCGGTCTTGGAGGATAACGGGGATCCTTCCAAAATTTGACGGAGGTCTTGGAGGATAACGGGGACAAAATTCAACGAAGGGGTCTTGGAGGATAACGGGGATCCTTCCAAACTTTGACGGAGGTCTTGGAGGATAACGGGGATCCATCCAAAGACTTGACAAAATTTAACGGAGGTCTTGGAGGATAACGGGGATCCTTCCAAACTTTGACGGAGGTCTTGGAGGATAACGGGGATCCATCCAAAGACTTGACAAAATTTAACGGAGTGATTAATGTGTCACTGACAAAAAGTAAAAACGGATCAAATTCATGCGATGAGCAATTACTTATTTCATTCAAGTTTACTTAAAAAAGTTTTCTTGACTTGATCCTAAATGGTTGGAAAAGATTTCTCTTCTTTTTTCGCAACTACTCTAAATCCTAGATCAATGGAGGCCATCACTACGACTATAGACCCCTCGTTTTTCACCTGTCTTGCACATTCCCTAGGATGGACTATCCCGGGCGAGGGTCCTATAGGGCAAGCGGCTTCCACCGACCGAAAGAATGATTCCTAAGGGTCTAGTGCGTCGCAAGACTCCGAATGCGTGACCATTCTTGTCATGATTAAGCCCCGGTAAAAGTCGAGGTTTATCCTAAGGCTTCACCGATATTCCGACATGACCTCATTTTAATGAGGGTTCTCGATCCTTGACCTTGGGCTTAAGGATGACCAAAATGGAACAACATTAGGGCTTAACGACACGGTGTCACCCTATCTTTAATATATGTTCTCGATTAATTGGGTCATCATTAACGTACGAGTTAAAGACCGGTTAAGGTCACGCTTGCATTTCATCAAGGAGTCGTAACTCGGGCATTAACTTGGCCACAATTAACCTTGGACACGTATTAGGGACGTGGTAACGTGAACTAGACCAAAAACCAACCAAAGTCACGGTATTTGTGTGTCACGGACATGTGTGGTTGACTCGGCTCGGAAGGGGAGGTGGAATAGACTCGTGCGCGCTCGAAGGTAATAAGAGCGCCAATCGAGCCGCATCTGGAATCCATCCCGGGTTTGAAGGGTATTTGGAACGTGCAAGGTCAAGTGCGCGTAGTGTGACGCTTTTCTATGTTCCCTTTTGAGTCAAAATAGAAATTTTCAATCCATTTTAATATCTTGAGCAATGTATGGACAAGTATGATGAACAAGTAATTTACACAAGTAATCAAACAATGATATGAACAAACAAGAACAAGCAAGTAAGCAAGGCTACTTAACAAGTAAGAATAACAATTTGTACATGGAAGGTTTGTACACAACCAAAGGTTTTTGGAACCAAAATTTTCACATCAAGAACAACCTTTTGAAAATCATTTGCACAAAAAGGTTGTGCACAACCAAAGGTTTTGAAAATCCATTTTTTGCTAAGAAAAAGAAGGTAAATTTACACAAGGAGAGGCTGTAAATTAGAACCTGGACAAGAAGAAGCAAGATGGCCATTAGAATGTCTCTGCCTTTGCGCAAAATCGTTGAATTGAAACATTCTGTGGGCCCTTCCAAAGTAGCCGTACGGCTATGTCATCCGTCCCATTATTTTTTTTCAAATTTTCAGCTTCCAATCATCAAGCCCCAGTTCATTGCATTCCAGAACAGTTCCATTCCTTCAAAATCAAAATAGAAACACAAAACACACAAATTAGGCACAAAGTCAACAAACGGGGACGGAGTTTGACCCACACATAAATGTCCCCAAAGCTTCTAAAAAGAAGTTTGAGAACATTTAATTCCCCAGCGGAGTCGCCACTGTAAGGATCCCGCCCCAAAACAACAAGTTTCAAAGGCGAAATACCAAACACGGTTAACTTCATACACAAAAAACGGAGTCGCCACATTAAATTAATTTTAAACCCAATTTAATGAAAATGGTTAGAGATGATGAGTTCGGAGGTCACGTTACACCTTGGGAAGAACTGTTGGGTTTCGTAGTAACATGCGCAGCGGAATATAGCATTTAAAATTTTTAAAACCCCAAAGCCCATAGATCCGTTCATATGATTAAATCAAATACAATAACATGAATATAGGATAAAACTAACCCTTGATGGCTATTAAATTTTCTCTTGGTCTTTGGTGGAGATTTGAAGACTTGATCACGATCACAAAGCTTGAACACGAACTTTGAAGATGATGATTTTCACCCTCTAGCGGTATCCACACTTCGAACGAATATCAAAGGAACTTCTTTGATTTGGTTGCTAGACCAAATTGTGAAACACGTTTTCACAATGAATTTGAACTATATGGAATTTTCTCTCTTGTGTATTATTTTGTTCTTTGACCAAGGATGTCTTAGAACAAAGTAAAACCTCTCTCAAACTCTTTGGAGACTCACAAAAGGCTATCACTGAAGTTCTGGTCGAACTCACCCTTTTATACACAAGCAAGACCTATTCCAAATAGGAATCTTGTGTCAAAAGACATTCCAAATCGAATTAGGAAAGTGCCAGCCGACAGTACTGTGCGGCCGCCCAGAATACACTGTGCGGTCGCACATTTATCTGAAACAAACTGGTACAAATCTGAGCTAAGTGTGCGGCCGCCCAGTCCACACTGTGCGGTTGCCCACTTCCCCAGATTGTCCAGAATTTCCAAAATTCCAATTTAGTCCTTTTAAAGATTCGTTCTATTGTGTGTGACCCTCTAGGATTATACTAAGTTGGCAATGGGTTCAAACATGAAACCATAAGATATGATTAGGTTCTAGCAAACCGTCATACCTACCCAAATAGTATAACTAGATACAAGTTCGCATTCCTTTAGAATATGTCATAATCCCTTTGTCCTCGACGTCATTGAACACAAGTCATGGTCAAACAATCAACTTGTTTTGTTCAATACTTTCTCGATTCCGAATATGTTGATAATCCAAATGCCATTGATCCAATCAATTCATTTGAGTCCGGACGAACATTTCATCAACACCATTCCTACGAGAGGCCCAAGCTTGACATCTCTCCGAAGAGGGACAAATCCATTTAGCTTATTATTATTCCCTACGTGAATCCAATTATGCCAATCACACCCTTTATAACTTCTCGGTTAAAGGTAGCGTTTGAATATGTCAAACATAATGTTCATCAAGTGGAAGACTATAATAACTTCATGTCTAAGGATTCAAATGACATAACTAATATGAGATATATGTTCGACATAGACCATGACATAAATCTCATACAGCGGGTCATGTCCAGTACCTTGTTCCAAACAAGTACCCATAAATCTAACATGATCATCGCATGATCATTTAGCCTTTATACTAGTGCTTAACAAGTACTAGGGACGGAGATTATTATAAGTAAACATGAACAATAATAATAATCAAAACATCTCTTTATTGATATGAAATAAATGATAACAATTACAACGTTTATTAAACGTGCCTAGGGCACCACTACCAACAATCTCCCACTTGCCCTAGGCCCAATCTCCCATGTATCTAATACCCATGGACCTAACATGACCATCATGTTTAGCTTGTGGAAGTCCCTTTGTCAGCGGGTCCGCAACATTGTCATCAGTAGGTACTCTGCATATATTTACGTCTCCCCTATCCACGATCTCTCGAATGATATGAAAATGCCTAAGTATGTGTTTGGATTTCTGATGTGCTCTTGGTTCCTTTGCTTGAGCAATAGCACCATTATTGTCGCAATAAAGGTCTATTGGATTAGCAATACTAGGAACCACTTCAAGTTCAGTTATGAACTTCTTAATCCAAACAGCTTCCTTTGCAGCATCCGATGCAACAATATACTCAGCTTCTGTTGTAGAATCAGCGGTTGTACTTTGCTTGGAACTCTTCCAGCTTACAGCTCCACCATTTAACATAAACACAAAACCCGATTGCGATCGGCTATCATCTTTGTCGGTTTGGAAGCTTGCATCCATGTAAGCATTTACAACGAGATCATCTTCCATTCCTCCATAGACCAAAAACGAGTCTTTAGTTCTTCTCAAGTACTTAAGAATCGCTTTTACAGCTATCCAGTGATTTTCTCCAGGGTCGGATTGCTATCTACTTGTCATGCTCAAAGCATAAGATACATCCGGCCTAGTACAAATCATGGCATACATGATGGACCCAATTGCCGAAGCATATGGAACATCATTCATTTTCTCACGCTCATCGTTTGTCTTAGGACATTGAGTCTTGCTTAGAGAAACTCCATGTAACACGGGCAAGGTGCCTCTCTTAGAATTTTCCATACGGAATCTTCTAATGACCTTGTCAATGTATGTACTTTGGCTTAAACCAAGTAGCCTCCTTGATCTATCTCTATAGATCTTAATGCCAAGAATATATGCGGCTTCACCCATATCTTTCATTGCGAAGCACTTTCCTATCCAAGTCTTCACAGACTGAAGTGTAGGAATGTCGTTTCCAATGAGCAATATGTCATCCACATATAAAATAAGGAATAGCACTATGCTCCCACTAATCTTCTTGTATACACAAGGCTCATCTTCGTTCTTGATGAAACCAAACTCTTTGACCGATTCATCAAAACGGAGATTCCAACTCCTTGAAGCTTGCTTCAATCCATAGATGGATCTTTGCAATTTGCATACCTTAGAATCTTGTTCAAAACCTTCGGGTTGTGTCATATACACATCCTCTTGGAGTTTTCCATTCAGGAAAGCGGTTTTGACGTCCATCTGCCATATTTCATAGTCATGATATGCGGCAATGGCAAGCAAAATCCTTATAGACTTGATCATTGCTACGGGTGAAAAGGTCTCATCATAGTCAATACCATGAACTTGCCTATAACCTTTCGCTACAAGTCTAGCTTTGTAAGTATGCACCTTCCCATCCATGTCAGTCTTCTTCTTGAAGACCCATTTGCATCCTATGGTTTTTACACCTTCGGGTGCATCAATCAAATTCCAAACTTGATTGTCTTGCATGGATTGCAATTCGGATTCCATGGCTCCAAGCCACTTGTCCGAATCAGGAGAAGACATCGCCTCTTGGTAGGTTGACAGTTCATCATTCTCAATGATTTCTACCTCATTACTATCCGTTACGAGAAATCCATATCTCTCGGGCTCGGATCGTAACCTACTAGATCTGCGAGTTGCTTGCGTATTTTGAACAGGTTCCACAACTCTTTGTGGTTCTTGTTCTTGTTCCACTATTGGTTCAATGTTATTTTCTGGGTCTTGAATTTCTTCAAGATTTATTTTACTCCCACTGATTTCTTTGGAGAGAAACTCTTTCTCTAGAAAGACACCAGTTCGGGCAACAAACACTTTGTTGTCCTCGCGGTTGTAAAAGTAATATCCTCTAGTTTTCTTAGGATATCCCACGAAAATACATTTATCAGATTTGTGTGCAAGTTTGTCTGAGACAAGTCTTTTGACAAAAGCTTCACAACCCCAAATCTTCATGAAAGACAGACAGGGCTTTTTTCCGCTCCACATCTCATATGGAGTCTTTTGAACCGATTTAGTTGGAACACGATTTAGTGTGAAAGCAGCGGTTTCTAGGGCGTAACCCCAAAAGGATATTGGAAGATCAACTTGACTCATCATTGATCGAACCATGTCTAACAAAGTCTGATTCCTCCTCTCGGACACACCATTCCATTGTGGTGTTCCAGGTGGAGTCAATTGTGAAACTATTTCACAATTCTTTAGATGATCATCAAATTCTTGACTTAAGTATTCTCCACCTCGATCTGATCGAAGTGCTTTTATAATTTTGCCAAGTTGTTTTTCTACTTCATTTTGAAATATTCTAAATATCTCAAATGCTTCACTTTTATGTTTCATTAGGTAAACATACCCAAATCTACTATAATCATCAGTGAAGGTTATGAAGTATTGAAATCCTCCCCTAGCATTGCTACTTAGTGGTCCGCATACATCGGAATGTATCAACCCCAATAAGTCGCTTGCCCTTTCACCCAACTTGGTAAAAGGTGTCTTAGTCATTTTTCCAAGAAGACACGACTCACAAATATCATATGACTCGAGGTCACATGAACCTAAAAGTCCGTCCCCATGGAGTTTTGAGATACGCTTCTCATTTATATGACCAAGACGGCAATGCCACAAATAAGTATGATTTACATCATTAGGTTTAGATTTCTTATTTACATGATAGACATTATTTTCATTCTTGACACCCAAGATATAAAGGCCATTAAATGAATTAGCAATACCATAAAGCACATCATTTAAATAAATAGAAAATTTCTTATTCTCAATAAGAAACTTAAAACCTTCATTATCCAAACAAGAAATTGAAATAATATTTCTGCTTAAATCCGGAACATAATAACAATTGTTCAAAACAAGAATTAATCCGGAAGGTAAAGTGACTTCATAAGTCCCTACGGCTAATGCAGCAACTCTTGCTCCATTCCCCACACGTAGATCTACTTCACCTTCTTTAAGCAGTCTCCTATTCTTTAGTCCATGCACATTTAGACAAATGTGAGAACCACATCCGGTATCCAATACCCAAGAATCAGTGGTAGAAAGGAGAATATCTATCATATAGATACCTGAAGTCGACGCAGCCTTGCTGCTCTTCTTCTTCTTTTGCTCTTCCAAGAAAGCCTTGCAATTACGTTTCCAATGACCAATTTCTTGACAATGGAAACAGATTGCATCCTTTTGTGAATCGGGTTTCGCCTCAGAAGCTTTGGAAACCATTGCCTTGCTTATTTTGGGTTTGATAACTTTCTTACCCTTTCCTTTGGCATTAGCCTTCTTCCCATCATGAACCAAGAGCACGGGAGAACCTTTCTCAACAATTTTCATCTCTGCAGTTTTGAGCATCCCATGCAACTCAGAGAGATTCTTATCCATTCCATGCATGTTATAATTCATTACAAACTGATTATAACTTTTAGGCAATGAATTAAGAATGAGATCCGTGGCTAGCTCCAATGGGATTGGATAGCCAAGTTTCTCAAGGTGCTCTACATAACCTTTCATTTTAAGAAAGTGAGGACTCACTTGTTGCCCTTCATTCATTTTACAAGTAGTGAATGCAACAATGGTCTTGTACCTCTCTTGCCTAGCTTGCTCTTGAAACATGGTTCTCAACTCCACGCCTATCTCATAGGCTTCCAAATGTTCCAAACTTTGTTGGAGTTTTGAACACATAGCAGCAAGCATGAGACAACTTACATCTCTAGAATCATTACGATGTTTCTTGTAATTGTCTCTTTCTACCCTAGGGGCAGTAGGCGGTGGTTCAGCGGGGAGAGGCCCATCGAGAATGTACAACTTATCTTCTTGCCTAAGAACAATTCTTATGCTACGGATCCAATCCATAAAGTTGGTACCATTCTCTTCGAGCTTATCCTTCTCAAGGATCAATCGCAACGACATTGATTGAGTGTTATTAGTCATTATCTACAAATATGCAAAATTTCCAAAATTTAATAAGTACCAATTTTTCATTAAAGAAATAAATAATGTATTTTTCAAATGAAAATATTCCCATTAAATTATAAAACCTTCATATACATCCAATGCATAATATAATTTAATTGGGCTAAGATCCAACTTTAATTTAACTTTTGAGTCCACGGAGGCGGACCGCTCAAAACTAAATTAATTAGGTAGACAATCATGTCAATCATATCCCATATGATTTTTTATGAGATTCTTTGAGAAATCCAATTTCAAAAAGCATGTTTAATCTCATCTTTTGCCTAGGCCCAAAACTGTTTTGACGCCTAATTAAATCCAACTATTTTAAACGCATATGAACCATTCAATTTAATGCACCTTGCGGAGGCAAGCCCACATTAAATTAATGAACATCATCTTGCTCATACATGAATAAGATTAATGCACCTCGCGGAGGCGAACCTACATCAAGATTACCTATGCATAAACAAGTGTTTTAATCATGGCATGGCAAAGAAGGACTTAAAACTTTATTTGAAGGTTCATCACATATAGCATATAACACATTTATGAGAACATAATATAAACATGTTACACATCAAGTTTAGCCACTAAATTAATCTCCATTAATTTAAGCATGATATTTATGTGTCATTAGTTTCTCTATAATTATGAGGATGAGACTATTTCAACTTTGGTTATTATCTCCAAATCAAGACAACAAGAAGTGCGGTCGAACTAAGCCATTAGGCAACCACAATCCTGCACTAATTCAAGAAACCAAAAAAGTAGTCCATGTGGCCGAAACTAAGCAATAGATGGTCTCGATGAACGTAGGCCAATTGCATTCACAATTCCACATGGATCTCCAATCATTGAATCAAGAACTTTGTTTCTCAATTTTAGCAATTATGAACTCTTCATAATTCTAACTTCGTTTTATCTTTGAAACTTTGATTGCGATCAAGTTTGGGAAACACAATCTCGATGAACGCAGATTAGCCATCCAAACCTTGAACCAATCTTAGAATCACAAGACTAAAACAAATAGGAAAATCAAACCCCAAAATCCACACACAAACCAACTACCCAAAACCCATTCCAGATCAGCAAGTCTGGACTAGTTCTGTTATTTTTTTTGTTGAATTTTTCGAAAAATTCCAGATTCTGTTTTTTGACCAAAATCAGACCTTCTGATCCCTTTGTGCGGCCGCCCAAAAATATCTGTGCGGTCGCCCAAAAAATGTGCGGCCGCCCAGAATCTTCTGTGCGGTCGCCCATGGCCATCAGAAGGTGCAGAATTTTCAAGTTCGAAAATTTTGTCTCAAAATCGTTTTTCCCCGATTATTAAAACTTTGATCCAATCAAAAATTAATAATCAACAATTCTGAATCCATCATAATTTATTTATTGCGATTGAATCGTGCGATTAAAGTTGCAAAACAATAAACCACATAAAATCACATAACACATAAACGTCATATATTCCAATATTCACATCATGCAAGGCACATAAACAATTTATATACACATAACATGATCTAGGTATTGAAATAATCAACATGAACGGGGCTCTGATACCACTGTTGGGTTTCGTAGTAACATGCGCAGCGGAATATAGCATTTAAAATTTTTAAAACCCCAAAGCCCATAGATCCGTTCATATGATTAAATCAAATACAATAACATGAATATAGGATAAAACTAACCCTTGATGGCTATTAAATTTTCTCTTGGTCTTTGGTGGAGATTTGAAGACTTGATCACGATCACAAAGCTTGAACACGAACTTTGAAGATGGTGATTTTCACCCTCTAGCGGTATCCACACTTCGAACGAATATCAAAGGAACTTCTTTGATCTTGGTTGCTAGACCAAATTGTGAAACACGTTTTCACAATGAATTTGAACTATATGGAATTTTCTCTCTTGTGTATTATTTTGTTCTTTGACCAAGGATGTCTTAGAACAAAGTAAAACCTCTCTCAAACTCTTTGGAGACTCACAAAAGGCTATCACTGAAGTTCTGGCCGAACTCAACCTTTTATACACAAGTAAGACCTATTCCAAATAGGAATCTTCTGTCAAAAGACATTCCAAATCGAATTAGGAAAGTGCCAGCCGACAGTACTGTGCGGCCGCCCAGAATACACTGTGCGGTCGCACATTTATCTGAAACAAACTGGTACAAATCTGAGCTAAGTGTGCGGCCGCCCAGTCCACACTGTGCGGTCGCCCACTTCCCCAGATTGTCCAGAATTTCCAAAATTCCAATTTAGTCCTTTTAAAGATTCGTTCTATTGTGTGTGACCCTCTAGGATTATACTAAGTTGGCAATGGGTTCAAACATGAAACCATAAGATATGATTAGGTTCTAGCAAACCGTCATACCTACCCAAATAGTATAACTAGATACAAGTTCGCATTCCTTTAGAATATGTCATAATCCCTTTGTCCTCGACGTCATTGAACACAAGTCATGGTCAAACAGTCAACTTGTTTTGTTCAATACTTTCTCGATTCCGAATATGTTGATAATCCAAATGCCATTGAACCAATCAATTCATTTGAGTCCGGCCGAACATTTCATCAACACCATTCCTACGAGAGGCCCAAGCTTGACATCTCTCCGAAGAGGGACAAATCCATTTAGCTTATTATTCTTCCCTACGTGAATCCGATTATGCCAATCATACCCTTTATAACTTCCCGGTTAAATAACTTCATGACTAAGGATTCAAATGACATAACTAATATGAGATATATGTTCGACATAGACCATGACATAAATCTCATACAGCGGGTCATGTCCAGTACCTTGTTCCAAACAAGTACCCATAAATCTAACATGATCATCGCATGATCATTTAGCCTTTATACTAGTGCTTAACAAGTACTAGGGACGGAGATTATTATAAGTAAACATGAACAATAATAATAATCAAAACATCTCTTTATTGATATAAAATAAATGATAACAATTACAACGTTTATTAAACGTGCCTAGGGCACCACTACCAACAAGAACATATACGAAGTTCACCCAAAGTGCCTCGGAAAACCAAGTCTCCCTAATGTTTGTTGACCAAAATGTGCAAATGTGTGTATGTGTATTTTAAAAATGGGAGAAATGATCTTGTTTTAGAAAATGAGTTTTGGACAAATAATAAAGCCTATGAAACAAACATTTTCTTAGGACAAAGCCATGTCTTAAATGATTAAAGATTGCAATTTTATCATCCAAGAAAGGTTAATTTGAAAGAATTGAAAATATGCATCTTTTCTTGGATCAAACCATGGCTTGGATGAATAAAGATGGGAGCTTTATAACCCAAGCAAGGTAATCATTTACAAGTTTTGACAATAGAGAATTTTCTTAGGCTAATCATCACTTGGATGGATAAAAATTGGGGCTTTATTACCCAATGGAGATAATCAAGAAAAGACTTGAAATAAAGACTTTGAACATTAAAAATGACATAAATATGAGGTGCTTGATAAGGGCAAGACTTGACATAAATTAAAGTGCTTGAATGGACAAGACTTGACATAAATTAAAGTGCTTGAATTGATAAGACTTGCAATATTGAATGACATTAATGTAAAACCCACTCACACTTGCATTAATGTAAAATTGCACAAAAACATAACAAGTCTTAGATTAATCATTTGGTTTAGAACCCACACTCATGCATAAAACATGAAGGGCACCATGGATCTCAAGGCTTGGTTCCAAGTTAATAAAAGACATTAAGTAAATGACATTAATTTAACAAATGCTCCTCTCCACTTGGCTCATCATTTTTAATACACCATAAAGTGTAAGATGAGACCATTGGGATCAAGGGAGCATTTGGATCCCAATCATATAAAGACTACATTTTTAAGCCAAATGATCAAAGATCATATCCCAAAAAAAAAAGGAAAATAGAATGAGATAAAGAAGAAGATTTCAACAAAATAAAGAGTTGATTTTAAGCAAGCTTGGGGTAAATCATTAATTGATTGACCCAAGTTTGTTTCTTTCCTTTTCCTACTTGGAGATCATGGACTCCAAGATTTTCACTCAACCATGGTTTGTTCACCAATTTACACTAATCACTCAATGAGACCAAAGATGAGAGAGATACTACACTTGGTAGTTATTCACCATCATCTAAGGTAAGCCATAACCTCTCCCTAATCACTCAATTTTGGATGAGATGTAATTTTGGCATAGTAACTTTGCTCCAAGAATCCCCCCTTAAATGGGTAGAGGAGGCCCCTATTTATAGTGGGAATTAGGGACTTGTTTGCAATTTGGGGTAATATTTTGGTCCCTCAACTATGGACTTGGGCACCAAGCAAAAGGGGGATATTTTCACTTTAATCCCTCAACTATTGTCTTGTGACTTGCTAAGGGGCTAAGCATAAGATGGGTTGGAATTGGTCACAAAATGGGTCATTTATACTCATAAAATGATCACAAATTGGGTTGAAATTGGATCATTTTTTGGCATAAAATGGGGCATTTGGCTGGGTATTGAGTCATTCCAGAAAGGGGGCGTGGGTGACCAAACAAGGGTGAAAGCCCAATTAAAACTGGGCATGTGAGTGATGTGATGGGGAGAGGGGACAAGGGAGGATGACTGACCAATCAGGTGAAGGCGGGTGTGAGGGGCTGTCGGGCGCGTGTACAACACGCGGGGGACAGGGAGGCGGCGAGTGGCAAATGGCGGGCGGCCACGTGGCGTTCTGTCGGGCTGGCTTGAGAAGGCGCGTATTGAATGTGCGCCCGTTTCCTTTTCTTCGGGCATTTTCGGATAATTCCCACAAAGTCCTTTTGGGCTTTGTGGGGAATTTACTCATGGTCCTGGCTTTCCGAAAATTACCAGAAGGCCCCTCCTTTTCTAATATGCTCCAAAAATGCCCAAAAAATCCCTAAACTCCTAGGATGATTTTGTTAATACCCAAAAGGCCCCCTAGACTTCTAGTATGACCCAATTTTTTCCCAAATTACCCCTAAATTCCACAACTTAATTATCTTAAGCGCGACGATCCGGATCGGGGTACTTACACAAAGTCTTATGAACATGTTCATAAGACTAAAGTCTTATTTGAAGTTGTTCATAAGACTAAAGTCTTATTGAACCTGTTCATAAGACTTTGCTCTTATGAATAAAAATGCCAACTAGATCTATAGTAGAGCAATTAAAAATGCACAAATCTCAGCTCATATTTATTAGGAAAAATGCACCAAAAGTACCTGAACTATAGGGGTTGTTTGGATTTAGTAATGTAGACACCCCGCCTTGGACCTCTCATGTCCCGATTGCATACACATTCTCTATCTTCCTCTCTTCTGTTATGTTTTGTTCCTTTCCGTTAACTTTTGTTACTTTCCGTTGAGTTCTTGACTTACTCCGTTAGTCTTGGATTTGACTAAGTGACAAAGTCAACCTTGAGTCTTTGTTTCATTTATTTTCGTTGACTTTCGTGATGTTCGTTAAGTTTTTGGACTAATTCCGTTAGTTTTGGGGCTTAACTGCATAACGGGGTTAACTTTTGGGCTGAAATATGAATTTCCTGAAGCTGGGATGCGCACGCCTTTGCCTTCCTTTGTGGGAGGCGTGGTCCTCCCATAGGGGGGGTGGGAAGCGCGCGCTTCCCGCTTCCAGAATCTCAGATTTTGCCAAATTTCCCTCGTTTTCTGATTTGTAACCCCCAAGACCATTATGCCTTGGCTTGATCCGGGGAATGACCATCTTTGTGACCACAAACACTTCTCCAACACCTATATAAACCTCTTCATTCCATCATGAGGGGGAGGATGATTTCTTAACACAAAAATACTTCAAAACACACAAAAGTCTATTTTTCAAGAAGTGGTCAACACAAAGATTTGGTTCTTCTCCGTTCAAGCATAAGGTACAAGGTTTATTCTCTTCTTCTAAATTCTAAGTCTTATTTCCTTTCTTCATATTCTAATCTCTTCTAAATGAGTATGCAATCTCCATAAAAAGGGATACAATCAAAAGGCCACTTCACTATTGAAGTTTGACCAAGGTTACATCCCAACATTCCAAACTACATTTTAATTCACCATTTTCATCTCTTCATGTAATTGTCTAGCATAATTATTACATGTAATATTTAGCATTAAATCAATAAAATCATTCTTTTCCCCTTTTCTTTACATTATAATTGTTAGCATTGTTAATAAATTGAAGGACATTTAGCATTAGAACACCAATAGTAGCAAGACCCGCATAAGCGGGGCGGAGTGGGTGTTTAGGTACTTCCCACTCCGTCACCTAACCCCGAACCCTTCTCTCCCGAATCTCTGGTTTTGTACATAAATTAGGCTATTTCTAGGTTTTTCTTATGTTCCTTTAAAAACATAGGTGGCGACTCTAAACAATTTAAAACAAGTTAGACATCCTAGGATAATTCACCGCTCTAGCCAAGCCGTGGTTCCCCGGGGTATCTACAGTGGCGACTCCGCTGGGGACGATTTAGAGGGTTAAACTTGCGTTTTCATTTTTGGTGTTCTTTTATTCTGTGTTTTGGGCATTCTGGTAAAAAGGGTAGGAAGCGCGCGCCTCCGGCCTTCTTGGCCTAAAGCGCGCGCGTCCGACCCTTATTACCAGAATCGTCCGCCTCCTTTCTTGTCCTTCGATTTCATATTTCTGTGCTAACAAGTTTCTGTAGGGTAAAGTTACATAATTTGGGACCAGGGCAATCCCCTGAGTCCGCAGTTTCTTCTAACATTCTGACAGGTAACCCAGATGCACGCGCCTCCCATATTCATTGCCAAATGCGCGCGCTTCCCACATCACTTCCCGGAGGCGCGCGCTTCTGGTCATTTTCCAGAGACAGAACAGTGCACAGAACAGAGTGGTTCTGACAGTGTGTGGGCACCGGGCCTGCATACAATTTCTTTTACTTTCTGTTTATTTTTATCGGTCACACGGGTGATTCGAAAGTTGTAATTATGTGCTTATTTGTTTTTTATTTATTTCTTTTGAAAAAAAAAATAATAAAAAATGTTTTGTCACATGTTAGACCTCACACTACATGCACATATTCTTATCAACTGCTCGCTATCGAGTCGCACAAGTCCAACCCCAAACCCGTCGAGGCCTGTCCTAGGAAGTTTCAAGCTCCACCAGACCTTGACTCTTTCGAAGCGGTCAACCTCAGCCCGTGGTGTAGTTCAAGACTACATGCCGGGGGTGACCTTTGAGCCTCATATTCAAGCCGAGCACAAACCACACAATTCTAGTTTAAGGTCTAACACTCCGTGACTCAAGTCGGTTTTCATGTACCGAGATTTCCCTAAACTAATGTCTTCAAATCATACATGCCAATTTGTTGCAATGGACGAAGTAAAAACCCCGTCCCCAAAAGTGGTTATTTTGGACGAAAATAAAAATCTGTCCCCGCATGTATGATTTACTACATTAATTTAGTTTAATCCCGTCACATGTAGGTATCACAAGCGTGGTGGAATCCGATGAGTATATGGGACCGCGAGAAGGTCTATATACTAGTGTGACGATTCCATTATTTTTCTAGAAACCCCAAAAAGGACCACGTCCTTCCGACTTTGTAAATAAATAATAATAAAAAAAAAAGAGTCATTTTTTTATATGGTTGAGTCTTTTTTGTGTTTGTGGGTTAAATTTATTTTACTCAAAAGGTGTTTGTGGGGCCGATCTAAGATCAACCGTGCTCTTCCAATAGGTCCAATGGCTTCAAAAGGCAACGACAACGGCATTCCCGTGTCCAACGAAGGGTTATTCCGCATAGTGGAAGCATTGAAAGGTCAAGTCGATACACTAGCCGAGAATGTCCGCCGCAAGGATGATTTATGGCGAGCCCGTTACGAGCATGTGAAAATGGCCCACAAGAAAGAAGTTGCTAAACTCAAGAACCAATTGAAAGGGCTCACGGGTGAAAGAAAGGTCCAAAGCATTGATACCGGTTTGGTCAACACTCTCATGTCCTACATTGACCAAAGGCTTAGTGGGCTAAATTTGCACAAGGGCCCAAACACCGATCTTCATCAAGCTTCTCTCCTCATGAACACAATGGAGGCTCTTCCCGAAAAGTTCAAGATGCCCGATATTGGCAAGTTCAACGGCAACTCTTGCCCGACGCTCATGTCGACTCCTACATTTGGGCCATGCTACCAAAGAAAGTGTCTCCTCAAATAATGGCGCAATGCTTCCCGCTTACTCTCGAGGGGGTCGCAAAAGATTGGTATATGGGTCTTCCATTTTCCACCCGCCTCAATTGGGATGCCGCTATGCTTGCCTTCAAGTCACAATATCAAGGCAACTCCATATTCCGCCCCACCAAGAAGGAATTGGAGAGAACCGTGCAAATGGGTAATGAATCATTTGGGGACTTCTATTGTCGTTGGAATGACAAGCTAGCCGAGATGGTTGATAGGACTTCCAAGAAGGAACAAATGGACATCTTCTTGAAGTGTTTGAAAATGGACTACCGCACTCATCTTAGTGGGGCTTTTCACTCCGATTTTTCAAGAATGTATGATGCGGGGGTTAGAATCGACAATTTGCTCCGAGAAGTGGCCGAGTCCTCCTATGACACAAGCTTCAACGAGAAAGGGTTCCCAAGCAATGACATGGAAGAATGTAGTGATATGGGAGACTACAACGACAATGGGGACTACAACAACAATCTCCGTTTCTCTTTCTCTACCTAGTAATAGGAATTAAAAAAAAAAAGTGTCAAAGTCCTCTTAAGTGTGCATTAAGTTTTCTTTGTCCAATTAATTTTGAGTCAAGTCTCATCATCAAATAAAAAAGTCGTTCTTGTCCTCATACACTCCTCCAAGTTGTTCGATCTAATTCTTGGCAAAATGATGAAAAGATGTCTAAACAAGTTTTAGAACAAGGCCATCACTTGAACGCCTAGGGGCTAAACATCGACGCCAACATCAACGACGAAGCCAAGACAAACAAGGTGGAGCAACAATCATAAAGAAGTCAAGCAAAGTTTTCAAAGGGGGATTAAAAAAAAAAAAAAAAAAAAAAATCCCCCTCAATCAAAGAAGTTCACATCAAGATCATCATCCACCAACGAAGGACGAAGCAACAATTCATCACGAAGAATGGAGAATCCACAAGAACTACGGTGACCTGAGCCTCTACACTGGAGGAACGTAGGCAACCTGCGGGTCCGGTCTCATGCAAGAAAGAAGATATGTTTAGCCCTAGCGCGTTATGGTGATTGGCCTTCATCTCGAACTTGTCAAGACATCTTTGTACGATTCATTTGCCAATGAATTAATCACCAAAAAGATTGAACAACTTTCTTAGATTTGGAATCATTTCGCGCTCCTTGTCGAGTCTAGGGACTTCTATTCTTTCTGCATACTCCCAATTCCTTGCAATCAAATTGGGGCTTTCCTTCTCTTCTCTCTTAATGACTTACTTGCCTTCGCGAGTTATTCAATTCAATAAAAAATACATGTCAATACTAGGGACACTTCCCTAGTCGAGTCAATGTCATTCATCTTTAGTGACAAAAGGTCTCCACCGCAAAATCACATGTCTTATCTCCTCAGCTAGAGTCAATGCACACTTCCTCATCAATTGAGTCAAAAAAAATGATGAAGACGCAAAAGAGATGCCCGCTAGATTGAAAACCCGAAAGGGCGGTCTAGGCAAAAAACAGGGTGCGTCATAAAAAAAAATGAGAGAGTGAGAGAGAGAAGGGAAAGAGAAATGGAGATCTCCGGCCTCTAAAGAAGACAACTGCACGAGCTCTACATTGGATCTCCTCAGCAAGTCAATTCCCCACCGAGTCAACTTTGGGATTGCAAAAGGCTCAACAAGATATGGCACCATCAAAGGTTGTTTTGGGTTATTGGCATCATTCTCCAGCAGTGTGCATTTTTAGGTTCATGAAAAGAAGGCCCGTGGCAGCCAAGACCCATCCGAGAACGAGCCCATCATAAAAGGGCACGAGGTTGCACAAATAATCCCTAGCTAGTCAATTGGCTTGGGCAAATAGCAACAACATGTGTCTCAGTTTTCAAAGCTTCTTCAAGTATGTGCTTCTAAAATACGCCGAAAGGCTCCCGAGAAATGGAGTAGCTCTTGCCATATCCTCTCATGTTTGTTCCCTCGCACGAGGATGAGTCACTCTTGCTTTGCTCAACAAATGGTGACGCCCTAGGGGCTATGTGACTCAAGGACTTCTTTTGCTTCACTTGACAATCAATACACCCTAGAGGCTATTTTCGAGAAAGATGTGTGAGACTATCCTCAAAGTCTCCCAAAAGGGATGTCAAAAATCCCTCTTGTCGCGTGTATCCGTGCTCGTTCCCCCAATCAAGGATGGACCTTTCTCGCAATCAATGATGGCACTCTAGGGGCTACGGTCAAGTCTTAAAGGCTCCCTCGGCAAAGAGCAATTAACTCCCCAGCAGTATCCCCAGCCAAGTCATGTGCAACATTGAAAGCTTCCCCAATTCGGCACCGAAGGTCTCAACGGGCTTCGCAATCTACAATCTTTTGGGCTACGGCATTACAATAATTCAAGCAAAGGGCAATATTGGGGCTTCGCAACCGACAGTCTTTTGGGGACAACAATGCTCAAGCAATGCAATGTGGAGTAGTCTTATGGCTCCATGAAAGAGATCAAGCTTCAAAGGTCTCTCAACACTTCAAGTCAAAGGCCTCTTGGTTTTAAATGAAGACTCCGATGTTATGAATGAAGTTGATGATTTTTGTTAGAACTTTCAACGAGATCATGAAGAAAGTCTTAGAGAAAAGGAAAAAGATTCAATATGCTAAACTCTAATCAAAACAGGGTTATAGTGGGAAATGCCACGGCCAATCCCAATGTTTCTGCAATTCAGCACCCCCTTCTCCAAGATCAAAAGCACAAGGTGCAGCTCAGATAAAGTTGGGCCACAGCACTAGTTGCATCCGAAGATCCGTCATTAGTTCAACTCAAGAAGAGTCAAGCAAGCATACTCATTTGGGACTTTATCACACTAAGACCTTATCCTCCGCGACCTCGACGGCACCGCAAGACATTACTGCATCCTTTGACATAAGCCCTCCGCCATTTGGGTATCAACCACAATGAGGCCATTCATCTCCCCAGTAAGAGCAAGAAGGGGATCTCTATCAATAATTCTACCCGACGGTACATCCGCTCTCAATGCCGAGCCAATCACAAGATAATTTGGGGCTTTACATTCCACCGTCTTGAAGCTCACAAACAAAAGTCCATGACATTTGGGGCTTAGCAATTTCTCGAAGCTTGGCATCCATAATCTTCTCTTGGGGATTGCTCACGCCAACAACAAAGGGCGATTTACTCGAATGGTCCAAGAGCTGATTTATCTTGGAGCTATGCAAGTCCCTCAAAATTTGGCATCAAAGGCATTCTAGGGGCTTTACAATCAGCAACCCCTCATCTCGGCATCAAAAGCCTTTTGAAGCCCCATAATCGACAAATATCTTGGGGCTAGACATCAATCTTCGTTGGGCACACCAGCGACAACAGAATTCAAGCGAGGCAATCCGGACTTCGACTGAGCATAACTTGATCTTGGGTTAGCTTCACAAACACACAATGGCTAAAATGGTTCACCCACGAACTAAAAAAAAAAAAAAAAAAAAAAAAAAAAAAAAAGATTTTTTCTTTCTTTTTCTCCTTCTACGTGCAAAATTATGTGCTTTACTTTGCTTTGCTCCTAGCTTCTCCTCCAGCGTTCTCCATCATCCTTGAACTATGCTGGTCTGATTCTCTTAAAGGGATACGTAGGCAGCCTTTTGGCACGACCAACCCATCATCCAGAGTACCATCTCGCCAACCTAACATCAAGAACGTTCTCTCATCAACATCCAAAGAATGGACATTCTCCATCAAAGCATCCTCCGCGGACATCGGAAATCCATCTCCACTCAAGCGGTAATGGTAAGTGAAGGTATGAATACATCCAATGCTATCACACCGCACACAAGATCACTCTCTACATTCTTACTTCTCTCTCATTGCAAGGGTGTTCCAAAATCTCATCACACCAAGAGCACAATTTCTCTCTCTTCATTTCACACTTCATGCAAGAACACATATACCTGTCAAGCACACACATAACAGGTACCACCACGAAGTCAAAAGCATCCGCTACTCAAGGCACTTCATCCCCACCAGAAAGTGGTCAACCGTGCCCACACCCCACAAAGTCAACAACATAAGCAGATGCGGCTCCAAGTCGGCAACTCGGTCCATATCGAGACAAGCTCCCATGAGCTCCAAGTCGGCAACTCGGTCCATATCGAGACAAGCTCCCATGAGCTCGAAGTCGGCAACTCGGTCCATATCGAGACAAGATCCCATGAGCTCCAAGTCGGCAACTCGGTCCATATCGAGACAAGCTCCCATG
The DNA here is from genome assembly GCA_026119855.1 of Campanula takesimana. Lineage (NCBI taxonomy): Eukaryota > Viridiplantae > Streptophyta > Magnoliopsida > Asterales > Campanulaceae > Campanula > Campanula takesimana. The sequence goes on along the minus strand of JAOWBW010002676.1, from coordinate 20,963 downwards.
AGCTCCAAGTCGGCAACTCGGTCCATATCGAGACAAGCTCCCATGAGCCCCAAGTCAACAACTCGGTCCATATCGAGACAAGCTCCCATGAGCTCCAATACAACACTCCAGCAAAATTCGCTCTTGCAGGGAGCGCACCTCTATCTATCGCAATTTCAAATTCATGCTTTATCGAGTCTTTGTTTTTCTCTTGTCGATGTCCTCGGCGGTTGTCTTTCTTTCGTCGACGCGTTTTGCTTCGCAATCCACGTCGCCGAGGGGCTCTGTAGACACCCGCCTTGGACCTCTCATGTCCCGATTGCATACACATTCTCTATCTTCCTCTCTGCTGTTATTTTTGTTACTTTCCGTTAACTTTTGTTACTTTCCGTTGAGTTCTTGACTTACTCCGTTAGTCTTGGATTTGACTAAGTGAAAAAGTCAACCTTGAGTCTTTGTTTCATTTATTTTCGTTGACTTTCGTGATGTTCGTTAAGTTTTTGGACTAATTCCGTTAGTTTTGGGGCTTAACTGCATAACGGGGTTAACTTTTGGGCTGAAATATGAATTTCCTGAAGCTGGGATGCGCACGCCTTTGCCCTCCTTTGTGGGAGGCGTGCTCCTCCCATAGGGGGGTGGGAAGCGCGCGCTTCCCGCTTCCAGAATCTCAGATTTTGCCAAATTTCCCTCCTTTTCTGATTTGTAACCCCCAAGACCATTATGCCTTGGCTTGATCCGGGGAATGGCCATCTTTGTGACCACAAACACTTCTCCAACACCTATATAAACCTCTTCATTCCATCATGAGGGGGAGGATGATTTCTTAACACAAAAATACTTCAAAACACACAAAAGTCTATTTTTCAAGAAGTGGTCAACACAAAGATTTTGTTCTTCTCCGTTCAAGCATAAGGTACAAGGTTTATTCTCTTCTTCTAAATTCTAAGTCTTATTTCCTTTCTTCATATTCTCATCTCTTCTAAGTGAGTATGCAATCTCCATAAAAAGGGATACAATCAAAAGGCCACTTCACTATTGAAGTTTGACCAAGGTTACATCCCAACATTCCAAACTACATTTTAATTCACCATTTTCATCTCTTCATGTAATTGTCTAGCATAATTATTACATGTAATATTTAGCATTAAATCAATAAAATCATTCTTTTCCCCTTTTCTTTACATTATAATTGTTAGCATTGTTAATAAATTGAAGGACATTTAGCATTAGAACACCAATAGTAGCAAGACCCGCATAAGCGGGGCGGAGTGGGTGTTTAAGTACTTCCCACTCCGTCACCTAACCCCCGAACCCTTCTCTCCGAATCTCTGGTTTTGTACATAAATTAGGCTATTTCTAGGTTTTTCTTATGTTCCTTTAAAAACATAGGTGGCGACTCTAAACAATTTAAAACAAGTTAGACATCCTAGGATAATTCACCGCTCTAGCCAAGCCGTGGTTCCCCGGGGTATCTACAAGTAACTTATCTCTTTTTTGACCCATGAAAAATACCTTAACTCTTTTTTTGTGCTGCGGAGGTACCTATTGCTCACGCCGTCAAGTTTTTGCCGTTAACCACGCACGTGCGATGACACATGACTTCCTTTTAGGGGTAAAAAGGTCAAAACACAATGCCTCCTCCAATTTCTTATGGTTAAATTCTCAAAAGGCCCCTAAACTATTGACTTTTTCCTATCCACTCCGATAACTAGTTTTTGTTTTCATTTAGGCCATTAATTTTTAATATTCATTAACCGTTTCATAACCAACACCACCATCCACCGCCACTCAACACCACAACCATCTTCAACCCTCGCTAACGTCCACCACCACTGTCAAACAAAAAAAAAACTATTGTCCACTAACACCAACACCCACCACCCCTGATAACCAAGACCAAAATTCCCAAAAGTCAACCAAAGACAAACAATTAATCGCCGAGAAACTTTAACAGAATCTGGAAAGGAAACTAGCAACATTAATTTGCCTTTTTTGACTCACTCGTCTCAGTTTTCGAGACCGGCGTCAGATGTATCACTTTGCCGCCAGACTTCACAGCCGGAGGAGGTGATGAAGGTGCATATGACTTGGATCTTGGCCTAGTAAATGGATCGAGAGAGAAAGGGGAGAGGTTATTACGTCACGAAACTGGAGAAGGCCGAGGTCAACGAGATAAGAGATGGCGCGGTGAACGGATTTAACGGGGAAGATGAGTTGAACGAAGGTCATCTTTTCCGACCACATCAAATCTATTTCCGGCAAATTGTTGACGTACTCCATGTCCAATTGATCAAATTGGAGACGGAATCAGTAGAGATAGAAGTAGATATTCAGATCTGGCAAATCTGTTAATGCATCGGTCGGTTTCTCCTTTCACTGAATCAGCGATGGTGGGAGGCGGCAGCACTGGTGATGGTGGAGGTTGGGTCTGGGAAACGGGTTAGGGAAAGGGGAAGGGAATTGGAAGGGGACGGGGAGGGGAAGGAAAGGAAAGGGGACGGGTTATTTGAAATTTAATAAGTTATTTTAACCCCCTTTATCTTTGTAAAATGTTCTCATACCTGTAATTCCAGTTTTACCCCTTAAAAAAAGTCACGTGGTCAGTCACATGCATGGTTAACGGCAAAAAGTGGACGGCGTTAGCAATAGGTACCTCCGGTGCACGAAAAAAAAAGTTAAGGTATTTTTCATGGGTCAAAAAAGAGATAAGTTACTAAATCCAAACAACCCCTATAGTTCAGGTACTTTTGGTGCATTTTTTCCTATTTATTACTTAGAATGTGCAATTAACAAATGCTACAGCCAATTTTCTCAAAAAAAAAAAAAAAAAAATGCTACAGGCAAAAAATTACACAAACAAAACTAATATCCATTTTCTCCACCTTTCTTCTTGATAATCAAACAACCAGACGAACTTTTCTTCTGCACAACAGCCCAGACTGTTCACCAGATCTCCCTCCCTCTTTCACTTCATACATGCACACGCCAAAGTCCAATCAAAATTACACAAAAATCAACATCAAACAGAACACCCAAACAAAACTAATATCCAAGCATTACCAGATCTGAACCCTAGCACAACAATAACCCTAAATTACTCAGAATTTAACGTTTCTCGTTAGCGAATTGAGGGGAGTTTACCTCGTCTCCTCGTGGGAGGAGCAACTGGAAGTGAGTCTAGCCGAAAAAATGTAGATCTGGCCGAAATGACCAGATCTGAAGGGGCCTGAGTTGAACGACGCCGGTGATGGTAGCTGGCGACGGAGGAGGAAGGGAGGAGTTAGGGTTTAGAGAGAGAAGGAGGCGAAGCACGACTGAAGAAGATCTGGCCAAATCTGGAGAGGTCGGAGAGGACGGCATGATGTTGATGAATGATGGCGCTGGAGTTACATTGCTGGAGATGTTCGAGAGAGATAAGTTTGATTGTGTGTGTGTGGAATTTTATAGAGAGATAGAGAGAGAATGTGTGAAATATCCAGAGGGAGGCTAGGGTTCGAGTGTTTGACATTGAGGCAAGGGCAATTTGGGCATTTAGAAGTTTCATTAATAGGTCATGTGCACATGGTTACGAGGGGTGTCAGAGGAATTTGGATCTCGGCCTCTTCTTATGGGTAATAAAATCTGGGATTAGGGGCTCTTGGGGAATTTTTTCCATTCATGATTAATTGTTATTAATCCTAAAAAAGGCATACCACAAGCCCTAGTGAGACCGACAGATTTTTTTTATTTTTTTATTTTTTGAGAAAGAGACAGATTATTAATCACCCAACTTTTACTTGGTCCGTGTTTATAAAATGTTTAAATTTATTCTTAATCAAAATTAATTTTAATTATTTATTTTGAGACAGAGACAGTAATAAATTAATAGAGTTTTCTAGAAAGAAAAATTATTGTCGAATAAATTGACGGATGATGATGACTTATTTGTTGTGGCTCTAAACCTTAGACCATGTATAATGGTTCAACCACCCAAAACCATTCAACTACCCTAATATCACTCCACATCATCTTCTCTCTCCATCCACTTAATCATTCAATTACCCTCTCAACTATACCCCCCACAATGACTAGTTTAGTTTAAAATTCAACTCCTCCCAACTCATCATTCTATACCCCACCACTTTTATTTTATTTATAATCTTTATTTTTATGATTAATAAATAATTATTATTATAAATCATTTATAATTAAAAAATACTTCACACTTAATTAATTTTTTTAATTGAAATTAAATAAATATGAAAATTGATGATAATTATTATTAAAAAAAAATCACACTTAAAAAGATGTTGATATTTTTTAAATAAGGGTTAATAAAGTATAATTGAAAATTTTATATTGAGAAAATAAGTTTTTTTTTGTATCCAAATCAAATGAAACTTACATCAATTTATAGAGGAAAAAAAATGATAAATTTGGTGATTTTCTTTTTTATAAAAAAAACAATTTACTATGAAATAATTAGCTCAAAAATTGAGATAAAAAATTAATACGAAAATATAATGAACCAATGGGCATGAGACAAGTGTCCAAATTAGAAAAAAGGAAAAAACAAAAAAAAAAGGAAAAAGCAATGAACAAACAGGCCAGAAAAAAGAAAAAAAAGGGAGAAAAGGCAGCAACTCGCCGGCTTGGGAGGTGTGCGGCTTGGGAGGTGTGATACACTCGCCAATTGTTGACCAATCCCAAGCCGCCACGTGTCTCTTCCGGGCCCACACAAATTCCCTCAACCCAGTTGAAACCATTCAACCCTTCCCCTTCAACCCCCTCCTCTCAACTTTTCATTGCCCACCCTCAACTAGTTGACCCCCACTCAACCCCTCTCAACCCCTCATTGTGTCTTACTACCGGTCAGTTTCAAGTGTCAATTAGTCAGTTGCCAAATGATTCTTAGGACCATCAGGGGGCGTTTGGTTGGTGGTAAAAGGGGGGAATGGAATGGTGAATTCCGGTTGACCAATTCCATTATCATGTTTGTTCAATTTTTTTAAAATTTTCATTCCATTGCAATGGTCAATTCCTTCAAATGAAGGAATTCTCCATTCCTTCACAAAATGGATGGAAAGTTCAATTCCACAAAATCATTCATTGATGGAATTGAATAATAATAATAATAATAATAATAATAATAATATAATAATAATAATAATAATAAGTAAAAAATATATAAATAATAATAATAAAATAATAATAATAATAAATAATATTAAATAATAATAAACAAAACAAATAATAAATAATAATAATAATAATATAAATAATAAATAATAATAAATAATAATATAATAATAATAATAATAATAATAAAAATAATAATAACTAATAATAATAATAATAAGTAATATTAATACAAATAATAAATAATAATAATAATATGAAATAATGTTAATAATAAATAATAATAATAATAATAATAAATAATAATGATAAATAATAACAATAAAAAATAATAATAATAAATAATAATAATAATAATATTAATAATAATAATAATAATAGTGATAATAATAAATAATAATAATATTTTTTTATTATTATTATTTTTATTATTATTATTTATTATTATTATAATAGTGATAATAATAGTGATAATAATAAATAATAATTATCATTATAATAAATAATAATAATAGTAATAATAATAATCAATAATAAAATTATTATTATTATTTTTATTTTTTGTATTATTATTACTATAATAATAATAATTACTATTATTTATTATTATTATTATTATTATTATTATTTATTTATTATTATTTATTAGTATTAATATTATTATTATTATTATTATTAATTATTATTTCTTATTATTATTTCTTATTATTATTAGTTATTATTATTATTTATTATTATTTCTTATTATTAATATTATTTATTATTATTATTATTTATTATTATTATTATTTCTTATTATTAATATTATTATTATTATTTATTATTATTAATATTATTATTATTATTTTATTTTTATTATTTATTATTATTTCTTATTATTATTATTATTATTATTATTATTATTATTTATTATTATTATTCCATTCCAACACTTTTGTCTTGAAACCAAACATGAATTACCTAGGAATTGAATGGAAATTCAATTCCATTCCGTGTCAACCAAACACAAGGTTTGACCAATTATTTTCCTTTCCAATTCCTTCAGGATTCCCATTCCATTGACCATTCCATTCCTTCATTTTTTTTCTGCCGAACCAAACGCCCCCTCAGGATTTCCTAGGCTGATTTTTTTAGTTTTTATTATTTTTTTGTGGCCTTTGGACCAAAAAGAGAAAAAGTCAAAATTTATGGAAATTCTCCATCGAAAATGTCATTTTTATGGTGTGAGTTTGTTTCACGATAATAGAATTTTATGGGTGTCTCATTTGATTGTTCACACTTCCAAAAATGAAGGTTTATATTATTCTTTATTCAATGGGACCCACTTGTCATACTCATAACAACTATCCCACTCACAATTCCAACCCCACTCACATATCACATCATGCTTTTCATACTCACAACACCCACTCAACTACTAATATAAAACATTTTTCCTTAAAACCTGTGCATTGGTCAACGTGTGAACAAACTAAAAAGACAGAGTGAGTAAATATATATATAAATATATATATATATATATATATATATATATATATATAATTCCGTTATTTGTACTATTTTTTACAAAAATAAGCTGATTCTAATGGTGGTTTTTCACTGTCATATGTATCACGAGTTGGTAAAAATTCTGGTCCTGGTCCTACTTTGTACCATTTTCGTATTTTTTTTTCTTTATCGTTGTTATTTTATATAAATAATCATTATTTAAAAAATCAGACAATGGTATGTGTTCTTCTTGTTGTTCGCAAAATTCATAATATTTTTCTTTTATTAACTTTTGTTCTTCTTTGTCATATATTTGGAAAAATAAATTTCTATTTTCTTCATTTTTCATTTTTGAAATTATTTCGTAAAATACTTTTGTCTAGTGTAAATTCTTTTTTAACATATTTATTGATACTTCACTATCTTCATAAGGACTTACAAAAATTCCTTCTCTATTTATTCCAATATTTTTTTGTTGGTATGGGATTTCTGTTTCAGTTTCATTTTCGAAAACTGTTTCATTATGTGAAGAACTATCTTCATGTTTGCTTGTTTGTTCGTATCTTCCTGATGTTGATTTTCTGGATGGTATTTTAAAATTAAAATTTGTGTTTCTGTTTAAAGATTGTGATCTTTTGAATTTTAAATCTACATATCCATCTTCATATTGTATGATTTGTTCTAGGTCAGTTGTTTGTTTTTGTTCTTTTCTTGGGACAGTCCTAGAGGGATACGTCCATTTTTCTGATAGAGTAATATCATTCCATTTTATTGTTTTAGGGATATTAATATTGGCTTTTGTTTATCTATTTCCCAAAAGACAGTTTCTCCTATTTTGTTTCTATTGAATGCATTAGGACAAAGACCTCTGTATTCATTACTTTAAAATGTAATTTATAAAATATTTCGTATACATGAGATCTTTCTTCATATGGTAATTATGTGTTAAAATATCAAGAGTTAAGATATCCAATATATGAGGATCAGTTAAGGAAATTGTAAAATTTGGATAACTATTAAAGTGAATTGGTCCATTTGTTAAACTAGTTTCAATTGCTCCTAATAAAGAGTATATGTAATTTAAGTGTCTAGCATCTCCTAGAGCTACTTGTATACTTGTATTTAACCTTCCATTGTTAATGGTTTGATTGCAACTTGTACCAGTCCTATATGTAAAAATTTATATCATTGAGAAATATATTTTTTGATTTGTGATTTTGAAAATAAATTCATGGTTTGATTGTTAGCAAATAAGGGAATGACTGTTTCTTTTGTCTTAATTGCTACCTAATGTCAAATATTCCTTTATCTTTGTAAATTTTTGAGTTTGAAACTAAAGGAGGTTTCCAGTTTGTTAAAGATTGGGTATTCCATGTTATTTCTTTTGATAATATATTTTGATTATTTTCACTTTCATCATTCTCAATATGTATATTATAATCGTTCGTTTGATCACGATTTCTAGGAGGCATTCTATTCGTAAAATTACCTAACCAACTCATTATTTATTATTTGTCTTGCTTCTCGGATACACTTCCTACCTTATGGATGCACGACTTACAATTCTACTGCGTGACTTAGACCTAGGTGATACACCGACTCGGGACAAATGAATAAATTGAATTAATTAAATAATTTTGTTGAATATTATGCTCTGATACCAATGATCAGAGTGGATCGATTTAACATAAAATTGAGAGTAATAATAATGCTAATAATCAAAATATATAATCAAAATTAAGGAATTATAGATGAATAGTAAATGAACAGTAAAATTGACTTTTTTGAACAGTTATTTTTAATGTTTGGAAATCGGATACGTGGGCTTTCGTATAGACCTCAAGTTATCCTATCACAGGAAGGTTAGTGGTTTCCACCCTTCGTACCCTTTTTGTTTAAATAATTATTTTGGAATAAGTATTTTGCAATTTATGAAAATTATTTTGGAATAATAATTTTGTAATTTATGAAAACTTGAAAATACTCGAGGCAAGAGTATAGATAAAAGACGTACTTTGTTTATTGATCGTCGATGATTGTCGGAGAGTACAGTGAATGGTTGTGAAAGAGTACAGTGGAAATATTTAGAGAGGATATGTGTTAGTGAGAGAAACTGAAAATTTAAGCCTGCCTTTACATTCATTCTTCATCCGTTTATATAGGTCCGGATCTCAAATTCTTTACAATTTATTTTACTTGTTGTAGGGTTTGGACGCATGCTGATAGTGGGCATCTACTTTTGAATTTTGTGGACCCATGCTGATAGTGGGCATCTGCCTTTTGAATTTTGTAGACTTGTGGGCCAAGGCGACGCTTGCCATTGTTGAAAATTGAGGTATGTCGACCTTTGTATCGTTTGGTTTTTGTTGATAATTGTCCTTTGTCTTCTTTTTGTAGTGGTTGTTGTGGTGGCATCTGAGCTATAGATCTAGATCATCTGCTTGTGTGTAAAAGTCATCATTAGGTACGGTGTCTCTATCAGCCATTGAAGATGAACTGTCGTCACTGAGCTGAGCATCAATTTATCGAGGTCTGCAGGATTTGAACACCGAGCCATCTGTGTCATGATTTGTTGTTTTCTGGCAAGAAATTCTTCCTTTTGTTGTGATTGTTTTGGAGGAATTTTCTTGCAGAATTCTGGTTTGTCACTGAAATATTTTTGTGACTGCTACTGGATCACATTCAGTAATATCGGTTTTTGTCCCACCATTTGATTTTGTATTTGCGGACCAAGATTGGTAAAATAGTTTTTTTGTGCACAACTACACTTTTGTTCTTTGTTTAATGGAGTATTGATTTGTACGCACTCACGCATTTGTTCTTCCTTTAGATCAAATTATGTTATAAAAATCCAAGGAACTTGAAAATTATGACAAAATAAGCCCAAAGGGGAGTTTTGGGCAATCTGCTCTGGATATGATGCATTTGTAGACCATTGTTCAAAGGCTTTTTGTACGTTTGCTGGGACAATTGTTTTTTCCAGTCCAAATGTTCTCCACCATTGATGGAACCAATATGGAGATGGATAAGAGAATTGGGGACAGAAATAGAAAAAATAAGAAAGGGAAAAAGATTTGTTTTGTCGGAAAAAGGCCCGTGACCAGGCTAAAATATAATCTCAATAATTAAATCAGGCTGAATTATTAGAAATGTTTAGATCTTTTGATTCATTGGGTTTTTGTCCCCAATCAGAAATTGTAAGAAATTTTAAATATTTACTTTACAATATCTAACTTTGGTGGGATCAAGATGATCTGATGTGTATTGAAAAGTGGCTGATTGTGTTTGGATTATGATTGTTTCATAATAAAATTGGTTTTTTGAATAATTGTCTGGAATATAATTATATTGGCTTAACAAAGTAAATTCAGAAATTTGATAAGAATGCCAATTTGAGTTCATTTCGTAAATTTCTGGTTCAATGACACATATAAAATCTGTATTATTTTTGTATGAATAAGAAGTTGGTGGTGTTTGTTTTGGATAAGGGTTGAGAACAATTTGCCTTGTGGTGTTTGGCTGGGAAGTTTGGAGTTGTGGGTTTGTTGCTTGAGGGTGTTCTATTTTAAGGGCTGTTTTGTAGGTGGGTGACTTTTGTGATGAGGAAGGAGAAGTTGAGGATTCTTTGTAAGAGGAGGGAAAAAAGGTTTTGCTTCTGGGGACAGGATGGCAAACCGATTTTCTATTTTTGGTGTTTTGTCAGGGGATAAAATTTGGGGTTTTGTTAGTTGTCTAATTTGTATCTTGGGTTGGCCTTTCTTTTCCTTGCCTTTAATTGAAGAACCTGTAATCATGCTATAAACAACAGAAGATATATTAGTTGCGTAAGTTCATCGTGTGGCAAATGAAAAAAGTTCATCTTCTGGGTTTGCATAATAATCATTGTAGACACATCTTGCAATTCGTTTAATGGTTGAAGTTTCACTTCGTATAATGAATAAATGATGAGAAGAAAAATTGTATTCTAAAAGTTCTTTTAGATCATTAATATGTGCTCGAATGTTTACTGTTTTGTGAAAAGGGATTTTGTTGTGAAAGTTTTTATATTCGTTTAATATTACAACTGATTTTTGTAACAAATAATTTAAGTAGTTTGAATTGTTTAATTTAATAATGTTTTCATTAATATAAACATTCCATGTTAGTTCTTGTTCAGTTTGTAAAAAGTTGTGGGTAAATCGGAACATAAGTCTTTTTCAATTTTTTCTAACGTTGATGTAATTATATTTTTGTATCCTTGGAGTTGTAGTTTTTCTTCTATTTTAACATTTAATAATTCTTCTTTAAGGAAGTTCATTTGATTTTGTAGAGTATTCATTTTTGAAATCCTGTTTTTTTTATAAATTATTTACATCACTATCTGTTACAGGATATAAAAAATCAAATATAATTGGTTGTTGTTAGGATTTAAGGTATAACAATTGCTTATCTTGCAAAGATCCAAGCACAAACTAGCAAAGAGAAAACAAAACTGAAAACAAAGAACACAAAGATTTACGTGGAAAACCCTTCTAAACAAGAATAGTAAAAAACCACGGGCGACGAAGAACAATCCACTATAACCAATCAAGAGTACAAGGAGATTACAAGGTGATGATCTGATGCAGTAAAATACTTGAGCAGTCTCTAGAAAATTCTGGAGGATTTTTGTGATAAGTATTCTAGTCTAATTTTCTTAGAAGTCTAAGTGTCAAGAGTCTTAGTATTTTGAAGGTCAGTCTAAGTTAATTATTGAGTCTTTTCAGTTAGTTTTGGTCTTATAAATTCCCTTACTGTATTGAGGAAAGGCAGTCTTGAATAAAAAGCATTTTCAGTCCAAGTAATCAGTTATCTTAGCTTGATTTTCTTAAGTTGTTACTGGTCTAAGATTCTCCTTCAACTCCCTATTTATTCCTTCTTGAAGATCGTAGATTGGCTACGTCAGGTGGTATCAGAGCACGGTTGTGTTGGGTGTTTCTGCTTGCGATTATAGCTCCTAGGGGAAGACCACGACAACCAGCAGCTGCGCCAACTAATGCCCATGGTGATCCAAGAGAAGAGATGAATGAATTAAGGAGGCAAGTCGAGTTTCTGACCCAACGATTGGCTCAATTCGAATCCTTACACGAGGAAGAAGAATTTGAGTCAGAAGATACATTCCAAAATCCATTCCATAGGCGTGCTCATTACTATGAGCAGCCTATGCGTGTTGATCGGAGATGGGAACCCAACATCAAGGTTGAAATTCCCGACTTTTTGGGAACCTTGAAGGCTGAGGAGTTCATTGATTGGTTGAACACTGTTGAACGGGTATTTGAATTCAAGGATGTGCCTGATAATAAGAAGGTGAAGCTGGTGGCTATTAAGTTAAAGGGCAGAACTTCAGCTTGGTGGGAACAACTTCAATTAATGCGACAAAGGAGAGGGAAGTCAAAAATTACAGATTGGGAAAAGATGAAGAAGAAACTCAAGGAGAATTTCCTTCCATTCAACTATACCCAACTCATGTTCCAGCGTTTACAGAATTTACGACAAGGAAGCAGGTCTGTGGAGGAGTACACAGAAGAATTTTATCAGCTTGTATCGCGCAATGATTTGTCGGAAAGTGAAGAACAACTCGTAGCAAGGTACTTGGCTGGTTTACGCCAAAGTATTCAAGATGTTTTGAATCTGTACACTTTTTGGTCTGTTTCAGAAGCCTATCAGAGAGCATTAGTTGCAGAGAACAGCAGTCCAGACCTGGAATTCGCCTTGAGAGCTCGCTGAACAAGACATCTGGCGTGAAACAAGTTGGACACGGGTCTAAAAATTTTGGGCGTGAAGCTGGAATGTCAAATGTATCAGCTGCAGTGCATGGAAAGCAAGCTGGAAATGTTGTTGGTTCATCAAACCAGAACATTAAGTGCTTTAAATGTGGAGGACTAGGCCACAAGTCTTCAACTTGCAGACGAGAAAGCGGCAAACAGCTTATGATTGACAACGAGGGGCTTGAGACTGATGATGTTGATGACAGAGAAGTACAACCACGTTATGATGAAGATGGAGATAATAGCGAGGAAAGTCTGGTATATGGCGACACAGGTGAAACACTTGTTATTCGTAAAAGCCTTTTGCTGCCAAAGGAGGAAGAAAATGGTGATTGGCTTCGGAACAACATATTCCACACGACTTGTACCATCAAAGATAAGGTCTGCAAGCTTATCATTGATAGTGGAAGTTGTGAAAATGTTGCTTCTCGGGAAGCGGTGGAGAAGCTGAATTTAAAGCAAGAAAAGCATCCGAAGCCATACAAGCTCTCTTGGTTCAAGAAGGGAAATGAGGTAAATGTTGATGCGCGTTGTTTGTTCTCTTTCTCTATAGGACGCAAGTATTTTGACAACGTCTGGTGCGATGTTGTCCCAATGGATGCTTGCCATATTCTTCTTGGACGACCGTGGCAGTTTGATCGGAGCACAATTCATGATGGCAGATCAAACACCTATAGTTTCATGAAGGAAAATCTGAAGGTGACTTTGGTTCCATCAAAAGATTGCAGCTTTACCAAACAAAGTAAAACAGATGCGGGGAATTATCTATCAGTCTCCAACTTTATGGGGAAGGTCCAAGAATCTGGAATTATGATTGCTTTAGTGGTTCGGGAGGTTGAAGCTGTTAGTCAGTCCCGAATTCAATAAAATCTCTCCTCGATGAATATGCTGAAATTATGCCTCAAGAGATTCCCGCTGGGCTGCCACCAATGAGGGACATTCCATCAAATTGATTTTATTCCAGGCTCAAGCTTACCTAACAAAGCAGCATATCGCATGAGCCCTAAAGAGCATGAAGAACTACAACGCCAAGTGGAGGAAGCTTTAGCTAAGGGGCTGATCCGTGTGAGCATGAGTCCTTGTGCTGTTCCGGCACTATTGACTCCCAAACAAGATGGTACTTGGCGCATGTGCATCGATAGTCGGGCGATAAATAAAATCACGACCAATATCGTTATCCAATTCCTCGCTTGGATGACATGCTGGATCAACTTGCTGGTTCAAAGGTGTATTCAAAGATTGATCTTCGAAGTGGATTTCACCAGATTCGTATCCGACCATGTGATGAATGGAAGACGGCGTTCAAGACTCGAGAAGGGCTTTATGAGTGGCTGGTGATGCCATTCGGGCTATCTAATGCCCCAAGCACTTTTATGCGATTCATGAATCATGTTTTGAAGCCATTTCTTCAAAAGTGTGTTGTCGTTTACTTCGATGACATTCTTATATACTCTCGTTCCTTGGATGAGCACAAACGACACTTGAAGGAGGTATTGGAGACTTGAAAAAGGAGAAGCTGTTCGTGAACTTAAAGAAATGCAGTTTTGGAACTTCCTCGGTGTTATTTTTAGGATACATTATTTCTGCGGAAGGAATAAAGGTCGACCAGTCCAAAGTTCAGGCTATCAATGAGTGGCCGACACCTCGTTCGATTCACGATGTTCGAAGTTTTCATGGGCTGACCTCATTTTATAGGCGATTCATTAAGAATTTCAGCAGTATAGTATCTCCAATTACTAACTGTATGAAGTCGGAATCTAAGTTTAATTGGAGTCCTGAGGCTGATCAGAGCTTCAAGCTCATTAAACAGAAGCTTACAGAAGCTTCGGTCCTTGTGTTACCAGATTTTGGGAGGGTTTTTGAAGGGAGTTTTTCATTGAAATGTGAGCGCATCAAAAGTTAATAGGTGCTGTCTTAGCAGAGGGGCACCCATTGAGTTTACAAGTGAGAAGCTTAGTGGTGCACGGCTAAATTACTCAACTTATGATGTAGAATTTTATGCTATTATTCAAGCATTGCGATACTGGCAGCACTATTTAGTACATCAGGAGTTCATCCTCAACTCAGACCATGAAGCACTTAAGTACATTAACAACCAGCACAAGCTGAACCAAAGGCATGCGAAGTGGGTAAGATTTTTACAAGGCTTCACTTTCACCTTAAAACACAAGGCTGGGATTCAAAATAAAGTTGCTGATGCTTTGAGCCAACGAGGTTCTTATTTATCTACTATGAGGATAGAAGTGTAGGGATTTGACGCCTTCAAGGATATGTATCTAGAGGATGACTATTTTGGTCCTATTATGCGGGATCTTATGAATGGGCAGCGTAGTGATTATCAGATCCAAGAAGGTTATTTGTTTAACAGGTTACGATTGTGCATTCCAGATTGTTCATTAAGGGAGAAAATCATCACCGAACAACATGCAACGGGACATTTTGGTCGAGATAAAAGTATAGAATTGGTAGAAAGGAAATACTTTTGGCCAAAACTAAGGCGTAACGTTGATAGACATGTGGAAAGGTGTCATGTTTGTCAGCGTTCAAAGGGTGGCTCCACTAATGCTGGGTTTACACTCCTTTACCAGTCCCATCAATTCCTTGGGTTGAAGTGGGTATGGATTTCGTCCTTGGTCTTCCGCGCACTCAAGGGAGAAAGGACTCCATTATGGTAGTTGTAGACAGATTCTCGAAGATGGCACATTTTATACCGTGTCGGAAGACAATGGATGCTTCAAATGTTGCAGATCTTTATTTTAGAGATATCTTCCGTTTGCACGGGATTCCTCGCACTATAACTTCAGATCGTGATCCAAAGTTTATGGGGCATTTTTGGAGGACATTATGGAAAAGGATGGGTACTCAATTGCAATTTAGTACTTCATATCATCCTGAAACAGATGGGCAGACAGAAGTAGTTAATCGAAGCTTAGGATATTTGCTACGGTGCTTGGTCGGGGACAAACCAAGCAGTGGGATTCAATACTTCCATATGCTGACAACTCGAAGAATCGTACTACTCAGCTGAGTCCATTTGAGATTGTTCATGGACTTAGTCCTAATAGCATTACGGACTTGGTTCCAATTCCTAATTTAAAGAATACTAGTATGAAGGCGGAAGAATTGGCTGCACACATTAAAACCATCCATGAACAAGTCAAAAGGCAAATTGAAGCCAATAATGCCAAGTATAAAGCAGCAGCAGATGTTCATCGAAGGAAGGTAGTGTTTGAGGAAGGAGATTACACATGGGCTGTATTAACTAAGGATAGGCTTCCAGCTGGAGTAATGCGAAGTTACATGATCGAAAAGTTGGTCCTTGTCGGATTTTGAAGAGAATTAACGACAATGCATACCAGCTGCAACTACCGAGTCATCTCAAAACTTCAGATATTTTCAACGTTAAGCATCTTATTACGATCAAAGGAGATCTTCCTAATGGAAACTCGAGGGCGAGTTTTTCTCCAACCGAGGGCGACTGATGCAGTAAAATACTTGAGCAGTCTCTAGAAAATTCTGGAGGATTTTTTGTGATAAGTATTCTAGTCTAATTTTCTTAGAAGTCTAAGTGTCAAGAGTCTTAGTATTTTGAAGGTCAGTCTAAGGTTAATTATTGAGTCTTTTCAGTTAGTTTTGGTCCTATAAATTCCCTTGCTGTATTGAGGAAAGGCATCTTGAATAAAAAAGCATTTTCAGTCCAAGTAATCAGCTATCTTAGCTTGATTTTGTTAAGTTGTTACTGGTCTAAGATTCTCCTTCAACTCCCTATTTATTCCTTCTTGAAGATCGTAGATTGGCTACGTCATGATCTATCACACAATCTCACAATCCCTCAATAGTGTAAACCCTAGCTATTTCTCTCTGTATCTCAAGGTATGAAAAACGGCACAATGTCTAATAAGAGTTTAGTGTTTTTAACCCTAAATGACCTACCAGGAACCCGACTATTTTCAGCCCGTCAAAGTGGGCGCTCGCCCAAATCCATCTGGGCGCTCGCCTAAAAAGACAGTCTCTTCGGCTCCACAAACCGCAGAGTGGGCGGTCGCCCAAAGACACCATGGGAGGTCGCCCGAAGTGCTGCTCGCCAATTTTTCTGCCCAATTATTGAGAGTCACTCAACAATTCTCCACCTTGACGATCAATTCCGAAAAAGCTAGTAAACCAAGGGAACATCCCTATCCCTCTTCGCCGCCTCCGCCCCGTAGGGCATCAATGACTAGTAATACCCACTAAGTTCAAGCAATGCTCAAACTTAGCAATCTGCACAGGCTTAGTCAACATATCCGCCGGGTTGTCAATTGTATCAACTTTCTTTAGAACCACTTCACCATTCGCTATTGTAGTCCTCACAAAATGATACTTTATATCAATGTGCTTCGTTCTTCTATGAAAAGAATTCTGATTCTTAGGCCAAACATATAGCACTTTGGCTATCACTGAAGACCTCATGAGCACCTTGAACAATACCAAGTTCACGAACCAACCCACCAAGCCATTTGGCTTCCTTGACCGCCTCTGTTATAGCCATATACTCAGCCTCGGCAGTAGACAACGCCGTGACTTCCTGCAATCCAGATTTCCAACTAACCGCAGAACACCAAGACAAAACACATACCCCATTGTAGATTTTCTGTCATCAAGATTTCCGCCCCAATTTGAATCAACATACCCAACAAAACCGTCATTGTTCTTGCCATATACAATGCATAGACCCGGTGTACCACTCAAGTATCGCAGAATCCACTTAACCATTTCAATGCTCCTTTCCGGATTCCCCATGTATCGACTTACCACGCTCACTGCCTGAGCAATATCCGGCCGAGTACAAACCATAGCGTACATAATACACCCAACAGCATTCGAATATGGCACGAGACATATACTCCATATCATCTTTAGACTTGGGACTATCTAAAGAAGATAACCGAAAATGAGAAGCTAAGGAGTACTTACAGATTTGGCATTCTTCATATTGAACCGTTACAGAACCCTCTTCACATACTTTTCTTGTGACAAGTACAAGAGTCCCTTCTTTCGATCACGCTCAATATCCATGCCCAGAATTTTCTTCGCAGCACCTAAGTCCTTCATCTCAAACTCACTTTGCAACATCAATTTCACCTGGTTGACATCATTGATATCTTTCGCAGCCACAAGCATATCATCGACATATAGTACAAAGATATATAATATGTCATCACTACAACCCTTCAAGTAGACAAAACTATCAAATTCGCTCCTGACAAAACCATGGGTCACCATAAAAGTGTCGAACCTTTTATACCACTGTCGAGGTGACTGCTTCAAACCATACAAGGACCTCTTCAACAGGCAACATGATCCTCCTTACCCTCGACTACAAACCCTTCAGGTTGGCGCATGTAGATCTCCTCCTCAAGCTCCCCATGTAAAAAGGCCGTTTTCACATCTAACTGCTCAAGATCTAGATTTTGCATCACCGCAATGCTCAACAAGGTGCGAATAGATGTGTGTCTAACAACGGTGAAAATATCTCATTGTAGTCTACACCTTCGACTTGAGTAAAGCCCCGAGCAACTAGCCTTGCTTTGTATCGTGCTTCCTCAATACTCGGAGTACCTTCCTTAAACTTGTAGACCCACTTGCAGCTGACTAGTCTCTTTTTTGGTGGCGGTCTAACAAGTTCCCATGTCTGATTTTTCATAAGAGATACCATCTCTTCTTCCATAGCAACCGACCACTTTGCAAAATCATTACAAGATATAGCTTCCTTGTAAGAGACCGTTCATGCACATTCACTGTTTCAACAGCAGACAGTGCATAGGCCACCATCTCTTCAAATCCATATCTGACTGGAGGCCTCTTATCCCTCTTTCCTCTACCAAGATCACTGGTAATCTCCACCTGCTTGTCGGTCTCCTCCTCTTGAACTGGAGCATCAATAGGAGTCGCTTCATCAGACACATCATTAACATCTAAGTCAATTTCCACCCTTTCTGTACCATCTCCGTCTATCTCCACCTGTTTGTGTAACTGTTCTGCAGAACCCTTTTCCTCACGGAGAAGTAGAGATTCATTAAAAGTGACATCTTTACTAGTCAGGAACTTAGATGTAACCGGATCCCATAACCTGAATCCCTTCACTCCAGTAGTATAGCCAATAAAGATACACTTTTGGCTCTTGGCTCCAACTTGTTTCCATTGTTCACATAAGCATAAGTGGGACACCCGAAAATACGCAATCTCGAGTAATCTCTTGGAGATCCTGACCACATCTCCACCGGAGTCTTCATCCCAAACTAGAATTTGGAGAACGATAAGCCAAGTAAGCAGTCATACTAATCGCCTCCGCCCAAATTTCTTTACCCAACCTTGCTTGTGACAACAAAAACCGAGCCCTTTCTAACAATGTGCGGTTCATCCTTTCTGCAACACCATTCTGTTGTGGTTTCCCTACGCAAGTTCTGTGTCGACCAATACCTTCATTCTTACAAAATTCGTAATCTCCTTTTTGACAAACTCAAGGCCATTATCTGTTCTCAGTTTCTTTATGGGTCTACCTGTCTGTTTCTCAATCAAAGTTTTCCATTGCTTAAAATTCAAAGCACATCATTCTTATGTTTCAAGAAATAGACAAACACCTTTCGCGAATAATCATCAACAAAAGTCAATAAATAACGAGAACCACCCTTAGATAATTTCCTAGACGGACCTCACAAGTCAGAATGAATGTAATCAAGAATACCTTTAGAGTTGTGAAATCCCTTCCGAAGCTAGCCTTAGTCTGTTTTCCAAGCACACAATGCTCACAAAGTCCATAGGCCCCGTCTTCTGTCCATCAATAAACCGCGCTTGAAAGTTCTGTCATCCCTTTAAGCCAATGTGACCCAGTCTCATATGCCACAACTGAGTAGTCTCCACCTCAGTCATAGAACCCTTTGCAACAGACACATTACCAACAACTGTAGACCCAAGAAGCTCGTACAACGTCCCCACCTTCTTTCCCTTTAGAACCACCAAGTCACCTTTGGTAGCTGATAGTTCACCATTCACAATGGATAACTATACCCAAGACTATCCAAGGTGCCTAGAGAAATCATGTTCTTCTTCAATTCAGGAACATGTCTGACATTCTGCAGTTTCCTCACTACTCCATCAAACATCTTGATCTCAATAGTCCCAATACCAACAACCTTGCATGCAACGTTGTTACCCATAAAAACCACTCCACCAGTAGTAGTCTTATAAGAGCAAAACCATGCCCGGTTGGGACTAATATGATAAGAACAACCCGAGTCCAAGATCCAATTATCACGAATTTTGGTACCCGAATCACAAGCAGTGAGCGCATCACTATCACTGTCATCACTGGTGTTGTCAAACACCACTCCAGCTTCTCCCTTCTTACCGGTTGTATCACCATCCTTTTATTCCTTCTGTTGGGACAAACCTTCTGATGTGTCCCTTCTCCTTGCAAGCATGACATATCACATCTTTAAGCTTTCCACTTGAACTGGATTGACCCGAGTTCTTTGCACTCGTTCCCCTTCCTGCCTTCTTGCCACTTCTAGCTACTAACCCATCACCTTGAGATTCAGCACTTGGAGAAGTCAAGTGTGTCTCAATGACTTCCCGTTGTAGCAAAGCATTCTTGATCTCTTCCAAAGAGATCTCATCCTTCCCATACAAAACTGTCTCACGAAAATGCATATACTCAGAAGGTAAAGAACATAGCAATTTGACTGCCAATTGCTCATCATCAATCACAACATCTACATTCTTCAAATCCATGACTAAACCGTCAAACTCATTAAGATGTTTTTTCCAAGGACTCACCTGACTTGAGTTTACATTCTTCGAGTTTCTTCATCAGTAGCAACCGATTACTAATGCTCTTCGTCATGTAGAGTTGTTCAAGCCTAAGCCAGAGCCCTGCAGCAGTCTTTTCGCTCACAACCTCCCTCAACACTTCATCTTTGAGACTCAGATGCAAAAGAGACAAAGCCTTCTCGTCCATGTCATCAAACTGTTCATCAGTCAAGCTTTCTGGTTTCTTGACTTACCAAGCAAATCTTTGAACACACTGTTTTCCCACCAAGATTGCTCGCATCTTCACTTGCCACAACCCGAATTGACCTTGCGATCGAATTTCTCAAGTTCGTACTTCCCTGACATCTTTTACCGATAGGCAAAACAAGAACCTCAAACCAAGCTCTTGATACCAATTGTTAGGATTTAAGGTCTAACAATTGCTTATCTTGCAAAGATCCAAGCACAAACTAGCAAAGAGAAAACAAAACTGAAAACAAAGAACACAAAGATTTACGTGGAAAACCCTTCTAAACAAGAAAAGTAAAAAACCACGGGCGACGAAGAACAATCCACTATAACCAATCAAGAGTACAAGGAGATTACAAGGTGATGATCAATCACACAATCTCACAACCCTCAATAGTGTAAACCCTAGCTATTTCTCTCTGTATGTCAAGGTATGAAAAACAACACAATGTCTTAATAAGAGTTTAATGTTTTTAACCCTAAAACTGACCTACCAGGAACCGGACTATTTCAGCCCGTCAAAGTGGGCGTTCGCCTAAAAAGACAGTCTCTTCG